>CM052448.1:5837495-5855042 GCA_028533085.1 Varecia variegata | reverse complement strand
CTGCTCATGTTCCCTTGGCCTGACTTTAGTCATGTGGCTATACCAGCTTCAGAAGAGGCCGGGAACTGCAATCTTTATTCTGAGAGGCTACGTGCCGAGCTAAGAATTGGGGTTTTTATTTCGATGAGGGAGAGTAGAGTGTGACTATTGAAAGACAACAGTTTCACTCAGTCTGCCCATTTATTTAACCAAATATCCATAAATACACATAAAATAGTAAATAAACGTCCCCTGTCTCATGGTAAAATATTGATCCAGAAAGACAGCAAGAAAATGTCCCGTGTCATCAGCACATACAGCCCCCATTCTAAAGTGTTGCAGGTGTTATCTTCCTCAAATAAAAGGAAAATGAAGCTGTCAACACGGACTAGAGGAGGGAGGCAGAGCTGACCCACTTCCCTTCTAGGCTGTGTCTTCAGCCGGGAGTAACCACGAGCTCAGTGTGGGGTGGGGGGTGTCCAAAGTCACTGGAGAGGCCGGAGCTTCACCCGTCACAGGGGTCCCACCCAAGTGCCACCTGCCTGGGCCGCCTGATCAAAAGTGTCCTGCCACCCTGAGAGACTCCCATTCCCTTTAGTCGGTACTCAGGACTGTTTCCAGGGAACAGAACAGTTAGCCCAGAAGGAGCAGCAGAGCGCGTGGACTGTGCAGCACAAGCTAAGCTGCTGCCTTCACAGTGAGCTCCTGTCTGTGTATGGAGGATTCTGCATGTCTGATGTCCTTGCTGCAGGTGTCTTCATCCTAGATGCCTCTTGCTGCTTCTGAATGTTCATTATTTCCAGTCTTGAAAATAGAGAAAGAATGGACTTGAATAAGAATTAGAACACTCAGTGCTTTACTAGACACTGACAGTTTCGTCTTAAAACACCCAAAACACCTTCAAAATGTCCGTCACCCATCACTCACCTGTGTCTCAAGCCGGCAGCCTCCCTGGCCTGCTCCGCCTCTAACAGACAGAATGGCCTGAAGATAAAAAATGGCAAAGACATTTTTCTGTCTTCTTAAAACTTCCCCCACCCTTTTTGGGAACTGCATTCTGACCTGCATCCCTGAGGCAGGTTAAGTCTTTTGTTAAAACTCCCAGGTGGTCGCCAGCCCCCCAGGTGGATGGCTGGCGGCTGGCGGAGTTCACAGACTTTGTCTTTGGCAGAGATGGGAGGCTTAGAATAGTTAACCACAGTAATTGCCTGAACCTGAGAACCCTCCCTTTTAGAGCTCTGTATTTCTGCCTACGTTTGGGGAATTTGGGATTTTGAGGCAAAGGTCTACCATGTTTTCTCCTTTGTCAGCAAAGTAAACTCTCTTTCCTTCCTCCACAAACCGCTTGTCCTTGTTCTTCTGATTTGGCCTCGTGGACAAGTGGCCAAGTTTTCAGTAACACACCTTCTCCCTCTCCAAAGCTTGAGTCTTGAGCTGTGGAAGAAAACACATCCCCACTGGACCTGGTAGACTATGCACAAAACCAGGGAAAGGAAAAAACCTAACCCAGTGGTCTCCAGCCTTCTTTTCATTGACGGCAATCTGAAAAAGCCAACACAGAAACCGTGTGTTTAGGGTGTCTCGGGGCCATTAAATCATCTGCACTGGGTGCTGAAGGGTCCTGCCACTGCCAGGCAGAATGCACGTTACCTGGTGTCTGTGGTTGACCTCAGCTACCTGTTGCTGGTCTTTCACGTCCTGAATGGTTTTTCTATGGGTAGATTTGCTTTCATCAGATAAAGCACAATATTATGATTTTAAGTAATCTGCCGTGTTCCTGTTATCCTCACATCTGTACATTTGCACAATTTATCCATACATGTAAAATACATTTCCCATGATTCTAAAAGTACAGGTAGATCAAAACTGTTGCAATATTGCTTTCTTATCAATTATTTAATGCCTGTGAGGCTGTGAATGGACATAATTTCCTTACACATTCTCAGTATTTCCCTAGTTTATACTCCTTTGAGTATCTTTTATCATAAAGCTCTATTCTCATACTACTGTCCTTACTGTATTTCACAGGGCAGTGACAACTGGGTTCATAAAGTGGCACAATCATTTTCATGGATGTGGTTCATCTTACAGCTGAAAGCTTTCCTAGGATTATGACAATTTTCATCATCTGTAGAAATGTTCGTGTGAATTAAGTTTCCACTCCCTCTGGCCAGCACCAGGAATCAGGAAATGTTTAGTAACTTAACATTATTTAGTCATTTGTAAAAGTTAAGATGCTTTGTTTTTCTTATGTGAATTGTTTCTCTATGTATATGTCTTCTGACCATTTATTTACATTTCTGTATTATTTGGGTCTAAACATTGGATAATACCTTAAAAAAAAATCCAGTAGGTGTTTCCTGAGAGGCTGGTGGTCAGTCTCTGAACTCACTTGTACATCTCTATTTCTTCTGCAGCCAATTTAACATTTTTTTTGACCTCTGACAGCTTCCTCTGCCTTTCTGCCAGCTGAAGTTGGTTTGTTCTCAGCTCCCTGAGATGGGAAAGAAATGCGCATTAGTCTTTCCTCCCAGCGTGTGAAGGCTGGGACTCGAAGGTCCCTTGCCACCTTCCCTAAATGTGCAGACTGACAATCACAACCAGAGGGAGAATTGAAGCCTCCCACTGAGGGACAAAGGGAAATCAAGCTCTGGCCTCTCGCAAGTCCTCTCTAATTCTGAGCTCCTACTCTTAGCTCTCTACTCTTATTCATTAAAAAAAAGTCAAGGAATTTTCAAAGCACCTGTGAGATTCACGTTGTGACCTTCTGGGGTCAGTCGCCTGCTTGAGACAGTGAGAGTTCATTTCACTGCCATGTGGAACCAGATCTGACCAACTCATGACAGCTAGACACATCAGGATGGAGCAGCCTGAGCAAGAGCGAGACCCCTGTCTCTACTAAAAAATAGAAAGAAATTAGCTGGACAACTAAAAATATATAGAAAAAATTAGCCGGGCATGGTGGCACATGACTGTAGTCCCAGCTACTCGGGAGGCTGAGGCAGGAGGATTGCTTGAGCCCAGGAGTTTGAGGTTGCTGTGAACTAGGCTGACGCCACAGCACTCTAGCCTGGGTGACAGAGTGAGACTCTGTCTCAAAAAAAAAAAAAAAATACTATCGCATGCTATGATTTGGAGTCATCATTTCCCTCAATAAATGGACACTTGCATAAAATAAATTTTGTGGCTAGGCATAGTGGCTCATGCCCATAATCCCAGCAATTTGGGAGGCTGAGGCAGGAGGATTGCTTGAGCGCAGGAGTTCCAGATCAGCTGGTAGAGACCATGTCTCTATAAAAAATCAAAAAATTAGCTGGGCATGGTGGCACGCACCTGTCTGTAGTCCTAGCTACTTGGAAGGCTGAGGTGAGAGGGTCGCTTGAGCCTAGGAATTTGAGTGCAGCCTGGGCAACACAATGAGACTTCACTTCTAAAAAAAAGAGAAATATATCTCCAGAGAAACCTCAGCAAAGTAAAGCAGCCAGGGCTGCAAAAATGAAGCTCTTTACTACTGACTGGCCACCAAGTTGGTCCCCAAGCCACAGCGACACCTCCCTCAGATAGTATATCCAGTTACCACAAAGGCAGCACAAAGATTTTGTTACCTTTCATACGTACAGATCTGTTAATACATACTAATAAATTGCATTCTCTCTTTTATATTAATACAGAGGGGGCTTTTGTTGGCAGATTATTTCTCCCACAAAAACAAGGAGTTTCTCTTATATCACCATTCTATAAATATAGCAGTTGACATTTTCTAATCAATGTTAAAAGAAAAAAGTCCCACCCTGGAGATAATATAATGACTATTATATTAAATGTATATGGATTTTCTATTCTACTCCATGTCTCCAGACTTATTTTGATATATTCAAACAGTCAAATATATAACTATTTCATAAAAGTAAATATTCCATATAAAAAAATTTCAAGTTTTTTACCACTAAGAAACTAAAATTCCTGGAAGATATACCATGTTTAAATACACTGAGAGTTGGCCAGGTGCAGTGGCTCATGCCTGTAACCTCAGCACTTTGGGAGGCCAAGGCAGGAGAATCACTTGAGGCCAGGAGTTTGAGACCAGCCTGGGCAACACTGCAAGACCCCATCTCTACAAATATTAGAAAAATTAGCTACATGCCTGTAATCCCAGCTACTTGGGAAACTGGGGTGAGAGGATCCCTTGAGCCCACAAGTTCAAGGCTGCAGTGAGCTGTGATTGTACCACTACACTCCAGCATGGGTGACAGAGTATAGATCCTGTCTCTAAAAATAAAGAAAACACACTGAGACTTGTGTACGCTGTGGCACCATGACCAGTGTTCCTGAGTAGCCTAGGGGGAGCAAATTTGTTTTTAATTTTTTTCCATCTTCTGCAGTATAGGAACAAATTTGTATCCTGGGTATTTAGTTCAAAGTTTCTGCTTTCTGATTTTAGATTCTATTCTGAAAATATATACTTGTTTTATAATATTGTTTTAAAATACTATCAAATAAAACTGACATTTTAGGAAGTTGGACCATGTTTTTATTGTGTGGCATCAGGCACAGCTGAGCCACATTTCACGGGTACAATCTGGGTTCATAAGTAGTCTTACTGATTAGTTCAAGTAGTTCTTAAAACATTGCTTGCTGAACTTGTAAAAATACCTACAAAAAAATAAATAAAAAGTTTCACAATACATTAAGACAAACAAAGGAAGCGCAGAACCCTTTGTACTATCTTCACAATTTGGGGGTTTTCTGGTAGAGATGGGGGGGTGTCTCGCTATGTCGCCCAGGCTGGTCTTGAACTCCTGGGCTCCAGTGATCCTCCCACCTTGGCCTCCCAAAGTACTGGAATTACGGATGTGAGCTGCTCACCTGGCCTACAACTTTTCTATAAACCTAAATCTATTCCAAAATTTAAAAGTTTATTTAAAAAACAAAAGTTCACTTTTAGCAAGGGAGCAACCAAGGGCCTATACTTGGTTACAACTTTTCATTAATAACAACCTGAATGACACCAGGTCTGAACCGGGGTTTTAATTTTCTTGCACCTTGTTCTCAAAGGTTGAAATGAGCTCATTTTAAAGCTATTTAATTTTCAGGTTCCAGCTAGTTTTTCTATTTTTCACACGTTTTTCCTCTCACTTTACTCAGTGGGGGGTAGGGGGACAAGTAGTCCCACTTTTCAGTTTAAGTATTAAGGGTCTGGGCAAACAGGTCAACAAACAAAAGGGAAGAAACCGGAGAGGGCGGAAAACTCTCAGGGAATTCACCTCCGGGTCTGCTATTACCTAGCACTAGTATGTTAACAGTCGTCGCTGGGGGCAAACAGATAAGACTGGAATCCAGATCTGACAGTAGACCCCCATTTCGCCATTTCTCCACCAAAACAAAAAAAAACTGAACTTCTCAGAAAGTGGTTGTACCTGGGGGCCAAGCTGCACTCCCAGCCGTGCGAGGGACTTTCCTATCCCTCCCGGACCGCGGGAACAGGCTGTTGCCCCAACCAGGGTCCAGCGGCCCCAGAAGTTACTTAACTCACCACGCACACTGCCCGAGGCGGTGCGCGGGGGTTAAACACGCTAGGGGGTGAGGAGAGGCCCTGCGCAGGCGCAGAAGGTAGCCGCGCAGGCGACGGGGCGTACTGCGCACGCGCGCCTTTTTGGCAGGCGCCTTTTCCACCTCAGGGCGGGCGAGAGACCGCCTCACTTTCCCGCCCTTGGGCCCCACCGCTTACCCCCCGACGGCTTTGCCTTGGGGACCCAGCGGCCGCCCCGGACCTTGTGGTAGCGGCGCCGCTGGCCTGGTCGCCTCTGCGGACCTTGCAGCGGCGACCGTGGGAGCCCATGGAGCTTTCAGGAGCGCCCGTGATTACGAAGGGGAAGCGGTCGGGCCTGGGCCGTTGCAGGCATTTCTTCTGGCTGGGTGTCATCTTCGACGCGGTGGGCGTGGCGGTGCTGTTCACCGGCGTGTTCTGCAACCTGCTCTTCTACGACACACTGGTCTACCTGGGTTCCATCATCATCTTCTTCAGCCTGCTCTGGTGGATCTCCTGGTACACCGGCAACATCGAACTGCTTCCCGACGAGACCTCGAAGAAGACCTTGCGCGTGCCCTCCGCCGCCATGTTGGAAGCCCTGCGCCAGAGCTTCAGCCACCGCCTCTCTCTGTCCATAGGCAACGTCTCCACCACCTTTTTGCGGATACAGCGGCGCCGGCGCGGCCACCGGACGACCTTTCGAAGGACGAACTCCCTAAAAATGACCGTCATAGGCCTCGTGGAAAGAGAGCAGGAAAAGGAGAGCAAGGACATAGATGGAGGGGAAAGTGCCAAGGAGAGCGGTGCCCCTCAAGACTTCTGCAAAGAGAATCTGGGTCCCAAGCCTGAAGATGACCAAAGTTCAGAGGCCGTTGGCTCCCCTGGCCCGCCGTGGTTTGGTCAGCAGCCTGTGTTCCCATCGGACCAGCCTCTGCCGCCCGCTGTCCTGGCCTCCAAAAGCCTGCCTGGAGTGCCCTTGATCTCTGTTGGTCGGCCTTTAGGCGTGTCTGTGAGCCTGCCTGTGGTTTCACAGAGCCAGCTCCAGAATCTTCCTCGGGCTTCTCAAACTGCGGCTCGGCCTGGTCAGGCTGCTGGAACCCAGGCTGTGGACTCACAGGTCTCTCAGCCTGTCCAGACCTCCCGGAGCACCTCTGTAGTCCGGGAGATTTTTGGAAGGCGATCGTCGCATGTCCTGAAGGTCCCTAAGAATCCAGTTACTCCACCACTACCTGACCAGAAACTATCTCAGGAGCTCCCTGACAGCGCGTCACCTGTCACTGAGGCCCAGCAGTCCGTCCCCACTGAGAGTGCTCCAGCCCCGGTGGCAGTGAAGAAAAGTGGCCCTCTCTAGTGGGGACCAGACCCCAGCCATTTGAGTGGCTGCTCAGGCCTCTGCCAAGTAAGTGCCTTTGGGGGAAGAGTCACCACCTACATTAGTCCTTGAGTGTTAGTCCTGGTCTGTGTTTTCTGGTGGCTTCCACCACCCCTCTTGTCCAAAACAATAAAGTTAGTGGAAGCGAAGTGGCCTGGTCTTTCAGGAACTAGCTGTTTTTGTAGATTTTTTTAAACCTGGTGGCCTGAGTGGATGAGTGCTATTAAGGTTTTGCCTACTGCGAAAGATAACAAAATCGGTTCCTTTTATTTAGGCTTGGTAGAGAGAGAGTGGTAATTACGTTCTTTTGGGAGCTATAAGGTCTGGGAGTGGGTGGAGAATTTGGGCTCTGCAAGGTTTTTGAAACAAGATGATTTTAGGTAGTACAGGGACCCAGCATTAAAGGGGATTGGGACCAAGGGTGGGAAAGTTACTTGCTTTCCAGTTCTTTGTCAATCCTTTTGATTTTTATCAGGAAGAATGCCCTTAGTTTGAGGTTGGTGATCCTCACCACCTCTAATGCTTTCGTAGGCAACAACTGCACATAGGTAGAATTTAATAGCGTTTTTGTTCACAAACTTATTTCGATGGATAACATCTTGTGCCAAGTGATACTGGTTTACTGGTTTTCTGTTTACAATAGAGGTAGTTGCTTTTTGAAATACACTTATGTAAAAACCATTTTACTTGAGTCAATTTACAGGTAAAAATTAATTGTACAAATGAAACTTGAATGATTCTGAAGTTTGGAAAACATATGGCTATTCGTATTATCACGTGAGCTTTCTACTTACTCACAAGACCCTTTGTGCTAACCTGTTTAGTGAATTTATGAGTAAGACTGTTGAGGACAAATTCCACTTAACTCCTCAACATCTTGTCAATTAGAAAAATAGAGAAGATCAGAATTGGTGACCCTGCTTCTCTGTGGGTTGTGCTGTCATGATATACATATGGTATCAATATATCATTGCATACAATGATATACAGTGCACATTTCTGAGTACCAATTTCCTGGTCTTTCTCCAGTACTGCTTCAAAAGTTACCTGCTGTAGGTTGCTGTGGTGCATACCTGTAATCCCAGCACTTTGGGAGGCCAGGAGTTTGAGACCAGCCTGGGCAACATAGTGAGACCCTGTCTCTACAAAAAAAAATTTTTTTTAAATTAGCTGGGCATGGTGGCTCACACCTATAGTCCTGTCTACTTGGGAAGCTGAGATGGGAGGATCACTTGAGCCCAGGAGTTGGAGTTTTACAGTGAGCTATGATGTGCCACTACACTCCAGCCTAGGCTACAGAGTGAGACCCCGCCTTTAAAAAAAAAAAGTTACCTGCTCTAAGGGATGGAGCAGAACAATATGTTAGGCTCCTTGTTGTTTAAACCCTACCAACATACTATCCAAGATGTTCATCTTTATTTCATATTGGTTGGTTTTATTTTCTTAAAATTTTCTTCAAACTTCCTTTAAGAGAATGTAAAGGTATCCTCTTTCTAGATGTATACACACATGTATATTCTATAGATAATCTGTAGAGGCAAAGAATTTTGACTATTGCCTGTAATCCTAGCACTCCAGGAAGCCGAGGCCGGAGGATCGCTCAAGGTCAGGAGTTCGAGACCAGCCTGAGCAAGATCGAGACCCCATCTCTACTAAAAATAGAAAGAAATTAGCTGGAAAACTAAAAATGTATATAGAAAAAATTAAGTGGGCATGGTGGCGCATGCCTGTAGTTCCAGCTACGCAGGAGGCTGAGGCAGGAGGCTTGAGCCCAGGAGTTTGAGGTTGCTGTGAACTAGGCTGATGCCATGGCACTGTAGCCCGGACAACACAGTGAGACTCTGTCTCAAAAAAAAAAAAAAAAAAAAAAAGAATTTTGGCTATTTTGGTTTTGTACAATTTGAAGGCTTGGATTTAACATGAAATACATTCATTGATTTATGTTTATTTCTATTTTTTTGAAAAAGACAAAAAAGGTCAGGCACAGTAGCTCATGCCTGTAATCCTTGCACTTTGGGAGGCTGAGGCAGGAGGATTACTTGTGGTAGGAGTTTGACTCCATCCTGAGTAAGAGCAAGACCTTGTCTCTACAAAAAATACAAAAATGGGCTAGGTGTGGTGGTGCACACCTGTAGGCCCAGCTACTCGAGAGGCTGAGGCAGGAGGATCACTTGAGGCCAGCAGTTTGAAGGTTACAGTGAGCCATGATGATGCCATTGCACCCTCACATCTCACAGAGTGAGACCTTGTCTCAAAAAATAAAACTTAAAAAAATAAATAAAAAGTAAATAGAAAAGACAAAAAAGAGCAAAACACCAACAAACCATCATTGCAGAAGGAAAAGACTTGGTGTTACTGCACGAAATCATTGTTTTTTTCCCCTTGATTCTATTTCAGGTAATTTGCATGATTGAAATAATTCTCTACGTAATTCTTGGAGACTTGTGCTAAGTGCCAGGAGTAAGATAAACATAAATAAAGATGAAAGGATGCAGACTTGCAATCAGAGAGCTTTGTAGTCTTTGTTCTCTAAATCAAAGGAATAACTCTAAGGAGGATAGAAAAATTTAGAAAAATAAAAAATAAAGAGCTGATAGCAGTGGCTGATGCCTGTAATACTAGCACTTTCAGAGGCTGAGGCGGGAGGATCACTTGAGGCCAGGAGTTCAAAACCAGCCTGGGCAACATAGTGAGACCTCATCTCTACAAAAAATTTAGAAAAAGAAAAATAAAGAGGATAGAATTTTAGGCAATGAAGGAGGAGGGGTAGGCCCTGTAGCAGAAAAGTGGAAGAATTATCTTTTTGACAGAAAGAGTACCCTCCAAATAATTAATTCATCCATGGGTGGAGAACCTGCAGCCTTCTGGATCCTTGAGTGTGGACTTTTGACTGAAATTTTTTGCAGAAAAAATCCTTTTAATAAAGGGATTTGTTCTGTGAAGTTTGGATTTTGTCGAGGAGCTGCACTTGAGCATCTGGGGGGCCACGTGTCGCCTTGAGGCCGCAGGTTCCCCACCCCTGCCGGGGGCGCAGCATTACATTAAGCCCTGGAGATTTAGTGCTAAGTATAATGTCCCTGCTCTCCAAGCACTCACCAGCTATCAAGGGAGACAGCCACAGGAGTAACTGCCACAGTGTGATATAATAGAAGTCTACTCAGAGTGCTTTGAGAATATAGGTGTGGGCTGAGTGAAAGATGTTTGAGTTGGATCCTAAAGTAGGTGTTCACTGGGTGAAGAAGATGGGGAAGAACACTCCGTGGAAAGGGAAGAGCGCCAACAAAAACGCACAGACGTTTATAACAGTTCATAGCTTGTTGGGGGCACCTTTGGGAAAGGAGAGCTTGATGCTGTCAATAGTGAAGGGTGCTTGAGACTCAGGTTGGAGAGAGAGAGGCATGTGTAGCGTCTGAAAGTGAAGTTAGGGAGGGAAGATGGGGCTAGATGGTGGAGGGTCTTTCCAGGGACTAAAAACCATTAATTCTTATAAGCATTGGAAAACCTTTGAAGGCTTTTTAAGCAAGGTAAAGTTGTTTTCATAGTTCCCAACCTGTGGCCTCTGCTGTAAAGTAATGGCAATAGGCCAGTTATTAGAGATTAATTGCTAAAGTCTCTCTCGTTTAGTTCTGAGGTGAAACAAACCTCTTAGACCTTAGCAACAATTTCTAACTAAAGTGTAGGCTCTGTGCGGATTTATTCAGGAAAACACTTTCAGCTATTTATTTACTTGTACATAATACTTTTTGCTACATAGATGATATTGTATAGAATAAACACCAAATACTGTGACACATTTCTGTATGTTGGTAAGATAAACACTTACCTAAAACAGGGATCAATAGATTTTTTTCTGCAAAGGCCAAAATAGTAAATATTTTAGACTTTGTGGACCAAAAGGCAAAACTGAGGATATTATGTGGCTGCTTACATAACAAGAGAAAAAACTGCTGCCCTGCTCTGCCCTGTTTGCCTAGAGTAGGTTTTACAGTTCCTTTGACTCCGGTTGCATCAGCTGGAGTCATCTACCTGATCAAAATGTACTGGCCGGAGGGAGAGGGGACCTGGCTGGGCAGATCTGTGGCCAACGTGGTCTATTTCACTTTGCCCCAGTGACACTCAGATCTGGGCCCACCATTCTCCTTCCAGAATACCAAGCCTTCTCAACTTGGTTGTCTGGCCGACCAAGGTGATTTGCTAAGTCTTCAACTCCCAGATTGTGATTCCACCTTTTGGCGCCTGGCATTTGCCAACAGCAGAGTGCCCCATGTGTAGGTGGTGATGCCCAGATCCTGGACAGACTGCTGGCCAGAGAGGCAGGCATGCGCTAGGAGTGCCCGGGGAAGCAGGAGTGGAAACTGATGCCCCAGCTTGGCCCCTGAGGCTCATGTGGATAGCCCACAGCAGGGTGGGAAGGGGTGCTGCTGCCATCTAGTGGGTAGTGGCCAGGGATGCTGCTACCTACATCCTACAGTGCACAAGACAGCACCCCACAACAGAATTATCTGGCCCAAAATGTCAATACCGTGAGATTGAGAAATCCTGACCTTTAATAATCAAAAATTGCTCTATAGTTCATGAGATACTTTAAAAATTTTTAATTTGATCGTCAGGTGACTCATTAGCCTTTATATAGTAATTGTATCTTCTCTACATGAGAATCTTCTTCGTTTTCGTTTTATTTGTCTTTGTATCCCCAGTTTGTACATCTCTGAATCAACACAAATTGGGGCATTTAGTAATAATAATAGCTGACCTTTAGTGCTATGGGATGATAATTCACTACACATGGTAGGTACTAAGTGATTTACAGACACTCCTCACAACAGTTAGAGTTGGACACCATTATAATCTTCACTTCAAAGTTAGTAGATTTGATATTGAGAGAAGTTAAGTAATCTGTCCAATGTCACACAAATGGAGGAGCTGGAATAGATGTATATTTAATGTACAATATGTTATACGGTATATATTATAAGCTTTCCTTCCAGATTAAAGTTATTAATGAGCGTTTTTTCTTAAGCCTCTTGATTGTAACTTGAGCTGTAATACTCCAGATCAATCTATGGGTTACTTCTTGACTTAAAGCTTTACTGGCACAGAGAGAATGAGAATCAGCAACTCTTTAGTTTTCTTGTGTACTTCAGATTATTTGTTTATAAATATCATCTGAAATAAAAATTGCCTTTTTCTTTTCAGAACTCACCAATGTTTCTACAGATTTAACTGCCAACTTTATAAAAGCACACTTATCTTCATCTTGTTTTGGAAACCTCCATCCAGAGTCCTGACCTCTCTCAGACCAGCAGACTTACTGGACTGCCTCTGCCAAGTATACCTGTTTCGGTATTGGGGATAGTTTTCCAGCTTCAGATGATAAAGTTATCTACTGCCAGAATTTTAAGCCATAATAAACTGCGCTATTCCAAATGAACCTTGTTTTAAAATAAGTTGGTTTTTAAAATAGACTATTCTCATGAAGGCATTCCAGCATTCCAAATGGAAAATAATGTCTCACATACTCTGGGTGAATATGTATGTAAGTAAAATTCCCAGAGAAATGGATATTAAAAAACACAACTCTTTATAACTCTTTTTTTTTTTCCTGACAGCTTTGTAGAGTCCAAACAACTCTTTTTGTTTAAGGATATTTTGTGACCTCTTTATGAAACAGGTATCAGAAAGTATTAATGCAATCAATGCATTATAATATGCTATAACTTATATGTATATGCTCACAACTTCTGAGTTTCTCATTTTCCCAAGGATTTAAAATCTGATTTTTTAGTCTGAGATAGTGTTAATAGAGAAAAAAGAAAAAAAATAAAATAAAATAAAATAAAAGAAAAAAGAAAAAAAAATCTGATTTTATTGCACATTTTAATGATAATCTAATAAAATTCATTTAGGCCTGCCTCCTCTTATGTTCCTTCTTTATATTGGTGGATTATTTGTATAAGACTGCTCTAATATAGATACAGTTTCCTTTTGAAATTTCCAGTTGTAGGCCAAGTGGGTTTTTAAATGGTACAGTACTTTTGATAGAAACTTCCAAAAATTCTAGTTTTTATAGTTTTCCTTTCTCTGTCTCATGCTTCAATATTTATGTATTTATAATTTTAATAACTCAAGCTGGAAGACTTTATGCATTGCAGATGCTTGGAAAAAAGAACAATTGAAAGGACTTTATGCTAAGTGAAATAAACCAGTCACAAAAAGATAAATGGTGTATGATTCCACTTATATGAGATACCTGGAGTAATCAGGTTCATGGAGACCCAGTAAAATGGTGGTTCCCAGAGGCTGCAGGGAGGCGGAAATGGACAGTTGTTTAATTGGTCCAGAATTTCAGTTTTGCAAGATGAAAAATTTCCAGAGGTGGATGCGGGTGATGGTTGCAAAACAATGTGAACATACTTAACACTTAAAAATAGTTAAGATGGTACATTTTATGTTGGGTGTATTTTACCACAAAAATTGAATTAAACTGACAATTTATAAGCCATATGACGTTTATAAATTTCTTTTTAAGTAATATATACAATAGTTGAGTTTCTATATATATGGAATACACCAAGTAAGCCCAGTTGTTTTAATAACTCTAGAACTACAATTAGGAGCTTAGAGAAAAATTAAGTTTAATATACTATGGAACAAAGGACATTGTAGAAGGGGGTGTGTATGCATTTGCAGGAACCTACAGAAAAGCCTTTTATCATGCAATGGCTAATCAATACTAGTATGACTAGATTTTATCTTGGGTAAATAGAACCTTAAGAACTTCAGGTGCTACCTACAGTGGGCCTATAAACAGAAAATGGTCACCTTGAAAGAAAATACAAATTGCTTTCATCTTAGTGAATACAGATGTTTATGTATTTTAAAAACACTAAACTTTTCTGGTTTATTTTTTCCAAGTTTTAAAAAATGTTTTTATAAGATGGGTACATATTTAAAATGTAATTCTTTGACTATATATTTCCATATTATGAAATTAAAAAAGCAGGCTGGGCACGGTGGCTCATGCCTGTAATCCTAGCAGTCTGGAAGACTGAGACAGGAAGATTGCTTGAGGCCAGGAGTTTGAGACTAGCCTGAGCAAGATCAAGACCCCTGCCACCCCACTACAAAAAAATAGAAAAAATTAGCCAGCACACAATTGTAGTCCCAGCTACTTGGACAGCTGAAGCAGGAGAATCCCTTGAGCCCAGGAGTTGGAGGTGGCAGTGAGCTATGATAACACCACTGCATGCTAGCCCTGGCAACAGAGTGAGACTGTCTCAAAAAAAAAAAAAAAAAAAAAAAGCATGAATAATGGCACACAGTGAAATCTCCCTATAACCCTCCTTCTGTCACTTGGCACAGTTCTACTGACAGATATTAAGTGCTATTATTTTCTTGTCAATTCTTTGATTTATATGTATGTGATGAACATATATTACACATATAATGTATGTTCATTATATATATCATATATATATATATAAAGAGTTTACGTATGCCAGTGTTCCTTTACATACTGTGCAGCACCTTGCTTTTTTCACTTCACATATATCTAGGAGAACTTTCCATTTTAGGAGTTAAAGAGTTTCTTACTCTTTTTTTGAACACGTAGTATTACATTTAGTGGATGTATCAATTAATTTAACCTGTTTCCTATTAATAGATACTTTGGTTGTTTACAATCTAATGTTTCTAAGCAATAATAAATATGGACCTTGGTCCATAGCTAATGATTGACTATTTACTTTAAGATGCCCAAAGGCCATGTAGTCCAGTCCTTTCCACCCTCCTACCCCCCAAAAAAAACTAAGAAAAATCATAAGTGACCTGCCTAAGATCACATAGCTCATTAATGGCAGAGGCTGAACTAAAATCTTACAATCCTGAGTTTGAGTCCTTTTCCTACCAGATCAGTATAATTATCATTTCACCGTATTATAAATAACCTCCTTTAAAATAATCATCTTAGAGGTTTGAACTTGAACTGAAAAAGGGTCATTTTACTTTCTCTCCTAGAAGTGTTCTGCAGAAGAATGGGCTCAGTAAAAAAAAAAAAAAAAAAAAAAAGTATGTCTATATATATACTATATATTGACTATACTATATATTGTGTACCTTTCCCTTTGTGCCTCCTTTTCCAGTTTCTCTCAAGTTGTTAATATGCAAGTTAAAGTCTGATTTTACAAGTTTGTAAGCTCCTTGAAGTCTGGAATCCTCTCTCCCTTTCTTCTTTTGTTTCTCCCCCGGGACATATAAAATACACTTAAGTATGTTGGATTTAGTTTTATTCTTCTAGTAATTAAGGTCATACTTGACATTAGCCTGAATAAAAATCAATGTGTGTTCTATTGAATACTATTCTAAGCATTTCATTTAATTTCTCTGCCATAGTCAAAGCTCAATTGTGAAAAGCCTAGGGATAGTGACAGTGTAAAACAAAATGACAGAGCTCAGAATCTCATTTTTACCTTTGATCTTATTGAAGACTTTCAAAACTGGAGTTACTAAAAAGTGATAAAATTGATTTTTACTTAGTACATATCAAGTTCTAGCTCCTACAGGGAACACAAAGATGAGATTTGGTCTCCTCAGAAGTCATTTCCTTTCTGTTTTTACTATTGTACTTTGCTTTGTAGCATCCTCTTGGTAAAAATCTGAAAAATGTCTAGGCACAGTAGCTTATGTCTGTAATCCCAGCACTTTGGGAGGCTAAGGCAGGAAGATTGCTTGAGGCCATGAGTTTGAGACCAACCTGGGCGACATATCGAGACCCTGTCTCTGCAAAAATTAAAAAATTAGCTATGCCCATAGTCCCAGTTACTTGGGAGGCTGGGGCAGGAGGATCAATCGAGCCCAGGAGTTTGAGGCTGCAGTGAGCTGTGATCACACCACTGTATTCTAGCCTGGAGGACAGAGCAAGACCCTGTTTCTAAAAAAATAAAAATAAATCTGAAAAACATACTCCAAGTAAGAATTAAACAGCATGAGACTCTTGTATAGTACCACCATTGTTTTCCAGCAGAATAAAATTCAAAGTGATTTGCGTGTGTTCTCTCAAGAATATTAAAACAAAAATGGAAATTTTAGGACTTTTTACAATACGATTTTGTATATTATACTTTTTTGTTCTTGAATTATTTCAAATATGTTTTGTGTTTATACCAGTGGTTCTTAACTGGGATGATTTTTGTCCCCCAGGGTCATTTGACAACGTCTGGAGATATTTTTGCTTGTCACTACGTGGAGGCAGGTAGTGCTACTGTCATCTAGTGGGTAGAGGCGAGGGATGCTGCTAAATATCCTACAGCATGCACAGAACAGTCCCCTTCCCCTCACAACAGAAAAGTATCTGGCTGGCCCAGAATATCAGTAATGCCAAAGCTGAGAAACTACTTTATACTTCTTTGTGCTATTAGGGTGAGGAAGGGACTAAATTAATTATCTTGGAGAGGGAGAATGTATGTTTATGTGTACATGTATACATGCATGTATATTACAAAAGACATAGTTGAGATCTCAAATTTTTGTTTTTATAAATGTGGAGTTTTTATAAAGATAATTGACTCATAAAATACTTGTTGACTCTTTGGAAAGGAGAAAGGAACAAATGGGACATCTGCTATTGTCTTTGCTATTTAGAAATTGTTGATCTGGCTCCTCCCTACCCTTTATCCATTTCCAAAATGTTTCTTGAGCATTTATAGTGAGCTCATCCACAGCAAAGAATCTTTGGAAGCCATTCTGACCTCATCTTTCTAGCCAGTGTTGATTAGATTACAGGAGGGCACCTTACCCAAATTTGGCCAGCCAGAAATTCTTTTTTGGTGCCTTACAATATCCTTGTATCCTTAGAACAAACTCCTTTTCTGCTTACACTAGCTCAAGTTAGTTTCGGATACTAGCAAGCTAAGAGGCTTTAACCAACAGAACTACTCTAGGGATGGTTATAAAATGTATCTCTAGGGAATGACTGCTCTTTTGAAAAATAGTTTAATGGGTCTTCTGGTTATGTGAAAGTAAGGCAAACATTCATTCTGGAATGAAGACGCTCAGAACAATTACAAACAACATAATGCACACTGGTGTGAAAGGACAGCTACCTTGTGGGCAGGGCCGTGCCTCTGTAGGTAGCATGTTAATGCTTGTTTGTTTTTTTGTTGTTTTGTTTTTGGAGGGGAGGGTCTTTATTTTCTTTGACTAGGGCTGGAGACAAAGGAAGATGGGACTCTGGGGAAGGCAAGACTGAATAAAGAAGGCTTTTATCCTGGCAAGATGAGTTGGCCCCTGGAACAAGTTGACTGAGTAGAGGCTCCCCAAAGAAGGGGCATGGCCAAAGAACTCTAACAATAAGTTATGCTATTTAGTTTTAAGGATTTTTTGTATTATTCTCAGGGTTCCATTTAAATTTTTAAACAAAAGCTGGGTTCAGTGGCACTGGACTGTAGCCCCAGCTACTCCGTAGGCTAAAGTGGGAGGATCACTTGAACCCAGGAGTTCCAGACCAGCCTGGGCAAGCATAATGAGGCCCTGTCTCTGAATAAATGAATGAAGAAATAAATTAATTAAAAACAACAACAACAACATGGCAGCCTAGCTGTGCTTTGGGAAAATAAGGAGGTTAAAGAGAAGATTTTATATATATATATATATATATATATATATATAT
>CM052448.1:5791362-5836995 GCA_028533085.1 Varecia variegata | reverse complement strand
CACCTGGAGCTCCTCTGAGGGGGGGACCCTCCCTGACCGGGCGTTCTGGGGAAGGCTTGCAGGGGGTCTCCAGATGCCGACAGCTTGCCTCTTCTGGTTAAGACAGCAGGTGAGTGGGGCAGCCAGAGCTTTCTATTCCCCAGGACTTGGCTGTGCCCTTGTTATTTAATTTTTTTTTTTTTTTTTTTGTGACAGAGTCTCGCTTTGTTGTCCGGGCTAGAGTGAGTGCCATGGCGTCAGCCTAGCTCACAGCAACCTCAAACTCCTGGGCTTAAGTGATCCTACTGCCTCAGCCTCCCGGGTAGCTGGGACTACAGATGCCTGGCTAATTTTTTTATATATATATATAGTTTAGTTGGTCAGATAATTTCTTTCTATTTTTAGTAGAGACGGGGGTCTCGCTCTTGCTCAGGCTGGTCTTGAACTCCTGACCTCAAGCAATCCTCCCGCCTCGGCCTCCCAGAGTGCTAGGATTACATGCGTGAGCCACTGCTCCCGAGCAAGCCCTTGTTTTTTAAACGTGCACTTACTGAGCACCTAATATATGCCAGGTACACAACACTGAGCAAGGCAGACGAGGTGTTCACCACAAGGATCCCACATTTTATTGGAGGAAAAAGATGCCAGACAGTAGTTGTGGGTAGAAGGGACAATGATGACAGTGGTGGAGGTGGGACCCACTGAATGGGGGGCAATTTTCCTGAATTTCACTGTCAGTGTTAAAGTGAAACTGGGGTTTCAGGTCAGGAGGAGTCAGGGTCTACAACTTGGACAGCGCCCCGTGCGTGCAGGGCCATGCGCTGGAAGCCGTGCGGATGGGGTGATTCCTCATCTGCCTGGCCTTGCAGAAGAACCTCACAACTGCAGGCCCTGGCTCCATGCTGGGAGCACCCCTGAGTCACGGGGACAATCCTGGATGCCATCCACATGCCCAAAATGCTCCCTGAGGGCGGTGGTGCCCCCTGAGTTGAAGGGAGGGAGGGGAGGAAGAGAGGAGTGGGCTGCGGTGATGCTGACACCCTGCCTGGAATGCCCAGGGTCGGATCCCGCGGGCCAGCCACGTGACCTCCTGGTTACAGGTTATCCACGTGTCTGCTGCCTCGCCAGGCTGCGGACTCCTCTGGGGTGGGCACTTTGTATTCCTGGATGCTGGGTGCCCAGCATAGAGCCTGGCGTGGACGACACACGCAGTGAGTGGCTGTAGACCAGGACGCCACCCAACCTGTGTGTGCAATCCTGAGAGGCTTCAGTGAGTTGAGAAGTTGAGAAGGGCTTTCGGAATTGAGGGAAGTGAGCTCCTGTGGGTTCCAGGTGCTGGGCCACCCCTCACAACCTCCATTTTACAGATGAGGAAACTGAGGCCCAGAAAGGCCAATTGACCAGGAAGGGCTGCTTACGCGGGTAGCTCACCCTGCCTCAATTTGTTCACCTGTAAAATGGGATGAAAATATATTCACCCTGGAGTGTTCCTTGGAAGGACTAGAAAACATAAAAAGAGAAGTGCTTCAGTGTGTGCAGGGGAACTGGGAATGGTGGAAGGACGGTGTCAGGTGGGAGGTGTCCCTCTGTCTTGATGGAGTCCAAAGGGCATCAGGGGTCAGTTTCTTCTTTGGGGTTGATCCTCAAATCCTTGACCCTAAATATCAGAGCCAAGGTTATGGTGAGGCGGGTGAGGTAGGGACATGCCAGGGCCCCGTTAGATCTCATCTGTATCTAAAAACTTAACAGTTTGCTCATCAAAGATTCTTTTTTGGCATAAATTTTGATTTCTTTAAATATTGTATTAAAATATTATTTACTTCAAATGTTGATTTGTTAAGCGCCCTCCTAATTCTGTTCTTAAAATGCCAGGGCCTACCAAATAGTGTTTACCCTAGGCCCAGCCTGGGCAGTTTTCAGTCCCTGATGTAATTCAGGGGAAAATATTTCCACTTTTCTTTCACATCAGTTTTCTTCTCTAAAAAATGGGGAGGTAGGACTCCATGGTTCTGCCGGGCCTTTAAAAAAATGTATTATTAAAGAATAACCCAGGTCACCGTGGCTGGATGGATTTTAATAATGTGAACCCACTTCTGTACCCAGCCCCAGCTCGGGAGACAGAGGTTTACTAGATCCTTGAATCCCACCTGTGTCCTTTTGGTCACCGCCCCCATCTCAGGGTCCCCAGTTCCTGGCTTTTTGTAAATAGCTTTGTTGAGTCAGATCCACACACCATACAATTCTCCCATTGAAGGCCTATGAGTCAATGGTTTTTACAGTATTCACAGAGTTGTGCAACTACCACCACATCAATTTCAGAACATTTTTGTCACTTCTAAAAAAAACCCTGTACCCTTTTAGCTGTCAACCTCCTAAACCCCATCACGACCGACGCCCAGCTCTAAGCAAACACTAATCTAGGTTTCTAGCTATCTAAACTTTTTGTCTCTGTGGTTTTGCCTATTCTGGATATTCCATACAGGTGGAATCGTACAACATGTGGCCTTTTGTGTCTGCCTTCTTCCACTGAACGTCTTTGCAAGGTTCATCCCCACCCTAGCATACATCAATACTTCGTTCCTTTCGATGACCGAGCCATTGTCTATTGTGCAGACACACATTTTGTTTATCCATCATCACCGCGATGGACATCTGGGTTGCTTCTACCTCTTGGCTGTTATGAGTAATACTGCTGTAAACATCTTTGTGCCGGTAAGTTTTCGTGGGACAAATATTTTCATTTCTCTTGGGTATGTATATGCCCAGGAAGGGAACTGCTGAGTGGCAGGTGACTGAAGGGTTAGCGGTTTGAGGGACCGCCAGACTGTCTCCCACAGAGGTGCCCCACTATGAGGCAGGGGCTACTCTGGACTTGCTGTGACCGTGGGTCGCTCACCTCTCTCTCTGTGCCTCAGTTTCCCCTCCTGTAAAATAGAAGTAACATCATGGACCTCCAGAAACAGAGGATACGAGGAGGGATGGAAATAAAAATTAAAAAAAAAAGAAAGACAAAAGAAAACAGACAAAACCCCCAGGTCGCCTCCTCGTTTTTCTCTGTTTTTTTAATGTTTTTGCACTTTTTTCCTTTTCCTTTTCCTCCCTTCTGTTTTTTGCGTGTTTCCCTTCTGTCTCTTCCTTCCTTTATCTCTTTCTTTCTGCTTAAGCGGGGGCTCTTCCGGATTCGGGAGCCAAAGGAGGTGGGGCGGGACAAGGCGCGGGTGTTTAGGGCAGGGACCCGCACAGCGCCAGGCCCCAAGTCTCTCACTTTCCCGGGCAGTGTTCGGATCCCGAGCCCCGCCCCGGCTCCGCGCCCCGCGCCCAGCGCTCCCGCCGTGCCCCCGCGGACACAAAGGTTCCGCCCGGGCTGTCCCGCCGTCCCGCCCCGCCGTCCCCGCTCCGGCCCGCGGCCCCATTGGCCGGGCGCTCCTGGGGGCGGGGCCGCGGCGCCCCCTCCCCGCGGGCCACGCCCCTCCTCGTGGGCCACGCCCCCGCCCCAGCTCGGTCTCGCAGTCGGAGCGAAGCAGCTGGCGGAGCAGAAGCGGTCGCCAGGTAGGGAGCCTTTCCCTGGGGTCCCCAGGAGAGGGGTGGTGAGCGCCCGCGCCCCGAGGCCCCGGGAGCCGCAGGGACGGGGCCCAGCCTCCTGTGCCGCCGCTGCCGGCACTCAGCCCCCCAGTGCGAGGTCCCCCAGCTCGGCGGCAGGGGCCCCGGGCTAGGCCCCTAGGAAATGCCCCAGCCGCCGTGGCCTGTTCGGGGAGCGCGGGTTTCTCCTCCCCAGGGGAAGGGGTGGGTGTGGCAGCAGCTGGAGGGATTTGGGGCGGACGTCGGGTGGCACTTCCCGCCTGGCCACCTGTTTTCTGCATGCAGGGAAATCCCCACCCCGCCCTCCCCACGGCTTTGCCTGCGGGCTGGAGTCTGAATGGGGTGACTTGTGGCGCCGGGGGCGCCGCGCGCGGGAAGTGGAGCCGACTCCCACCCCCCCTACCCCCGGCCTGGCCGCGCCAGCTGTGAGCTCGGCGGTGGGACGGTCGCCAGGCCTGGCGGGGGAGCAGGGGGGGCCGTCCTGGCGCCGAGCGATTAGCCGCTTGGGGTGGGGGAGGAGCCGCGGGGCGCGCTCGCTGCGGGTGTTCGCGCCTCGATGGGGGGGCGGGCGGAGGAGAAAAACTTCATCCGCGCCCACAGGTTCCCTCCCCGCGGGCTGCGCCGACAGCCCAGGTTTGCAGGCCGCGAATGCAACATTTTTTGATTTTTAAAAAGGAAGCCTCTGGCCGCACAGCTTTTGTGGGGTTGGAGTGGATGTGTGTGCTGGGGGAAGGGGCCTGCATGCTGACAGGTGAGGGTGTCTCACTGCAAAATAGGAAGCCTCTCAGAGCCTCAGTTTCTCCATCTGCAGATTGGAGGTATAACTTTTCCTAGCATAAAGCCGGAGGGGGGGGCGTGAGAACAAAAGGAGGTGGCTAGCCCAGTGCCAGGAGAAACGTGAGCTAGTATTAATATTTTTTTAACTTGCTATTTAGATACTTCTCAGTCTCTTTGTGCCCAGTCTGCAAGGTTAGTGTATTTGCCACTCCAGAGCCAGAGAGAACTTGTGAAAACAATGGGTTCAAATCAACCCCTGGCTTCAGACCCTCCATTGATGTCCCCATTGTCATCAAGTCCCAGACTTTTCGACAGGGCTTCCTGTTGTCTTTCCCCATGCTCTTCTCCCCCCGCGCTCTGCCCCTGCAGGTCCCTCTGCCGGGAATGACTCCCCACCCTTGAAGTGATTCTATCAGACTCAGCTCAGCCCTCCCGGGGTCTGGGCGGGGGGCCTCCTCCCTCTACTCCCAGCGCAGCTTGTCTGTTCCCCTCCCCCACTGGCCCCGTAGCCCTTCCTGGGCAAGAACTGAGTCCCGCATCCGGGCTGGGAATTGATGCTTTGGGGTCGAGTGAGCTGAGAAAGGCCAGCGGGGGGTGGGGTGGTTCTGGGGTGGGATGATGGGTGTCCTGGGGAGGGGAACGGCCTTTGTCCCGCGAAGTGGCAGAGTCAGGACATTTGGTTTGTGTCCCATCAGCATGGCCAGGAATGGGAGGGAAGGATTATTTCAGATGGCCCCATGCCTGGCAGTTCCACGATCTGCCGCACAACTATTGTTGGCTGAGCCCACCGCGTGCTTGGCATTGTTGCTGGCACCGTCTACACCCGCAGCCCTGGGACGCGGCACCGTTCCTCTCCTCTTTGTCAGATAAGGAAACAGGCCTGGAGCGGTGAGGTCCCTGGCCGGGGGTCACAGAGGGAGTGGAGAGCAGAGTCGGGCGGGAAACTCGAGTGTGACGATTCTGTAGGAACGACTGAATAGGGGGGCAGAGCAGGTCCTTGTTAAGAGCGCGGGCTCGGGCTCCGGGCTGTCCACCTGGGGGCTGGGGTGGGCGCGGGTCTCGGGCGTCGTGGCGGTGGGTGACCGTCTCTCCGCCGCTGGGCGCGGCTGTCCCGGGGTGCTGGGAGTGCTCAGGCGGCGGCAGCCCCCTCCCCCTCGGTGCCTGCTACGCTGGTGCTCGGGTTTCCGGCCTCTTCCCAGCAATCCGGGGCCCCGAGGGCGGGAGAGCTGTTCCAGGCGGGCTGGGCCTGGAGGGGGCTCCCGGGCCGGACGGGCGAGCCGCTGCGCCCTCCCCGTGGGGTGGGGAGCTCCGGCCTGGCCGCCCCCGCCCACGCCCCTGGGCTCTCCCTCCCTCTTCCTCTCCCCCCTCCCTCTCTCTTCCTCTCCCCCCTCCCCTCCCACCTCCCTCTGGGGACCCCCTCTCCCCGGAACAATGGAGGGGAATGTGGCGAGGCCCACCCCATGCTGCATCAACCTCTGGCTCGTTCTTGGCCTCTGTCTTTTGCAGGGATTCCTCTGTCCGGGCTCAGCTGACCCACCTCGGCCCTCGTGCCTTCAGTTCTGCCAGCCTGGGGCTGGGCTGGGCTGGGGTGCGGGTGGCCATGGGGTGGGACAGCGTCTCTGTCTCAGTTTACAGAGCAGAACCCAGGTGCACTAGGGTAACTTTGTGATTCTTTTGGAGCCTCCCCCATCCACCCCCTGCCCATTTTGCCTCCCACCCTCTTGCACCCGTGAGCCTGGGGCTGGCAGGTGCCTCCGCCGGGAGCTCCTGAGAAACACAGACTCTCAGGCCCCAGCCCGACCTGCCTGATCACAGTCTGCATGTGAACAGGGTTCCCAGAGATTCCTAAAGACGAAGAAGCGTTGGTTTAAACCTCTCTGTGCTGTAGCTTCCGCACCTGTAGGATGGGGATGATAAACGTGCCTCCAGGGGGGGACACAAACCCTGAGTGCCCAGCAGAGCCCAACAGACAGGTGGCAGGTGGTTATCAGGCGAGTAGAGGTCGCACCTCCCTGTCCTCCCCTCCGGGGCTGGTCCTCTGCAGCCTGCCCTGTCCCCTTCCCTCAGTGTGGAGCTGTCCCAGCACCACGCCCAGCCCTGGCCTTCCCCAGCCAGAAACCCATGGAGGGCTCAAGACACCCCCATTTTGTGTTCCCCCACCCCGCTCCGCCTTCAAGGAAGGGTCAGAAGCTACCAAGTATGAGCCTCCTGAAATGAACTCCTCTTGCTAAGGTGTGTAAGTGGCCGATGACACTGCTAAGGCTCCCCTCCTTGGAGTGAGCACCTGGCTGTGGCTTAGGGGACACACCCTTGATGCACTGGTGGGCTCGCAGGCCAGGAGGGCGGGAGAGGGCAGGGAGGGTCAGCTGAGCCTGGACAGAGGGGTCCCTGGAGGTTGACGCAGGGGCTCTGCACGATGGGTGCTAAGTCCCCAGATAGGGGGCTGAGCTGAGGAGGGGTGGCAAGCCCACAGCCTTGTGCCTGCGGAACTCCTGGAGCCTTCCAGGAGCTGCAGAGCTATGGAAAATTCCCAGGCTATTTTGGGCTGAGGCCCCCTTCTTAGACTGAAGGCCCTGCTGACACACCCATCCCCGGGGGCAGTCAGGGTGGGAGTGGCTTCCTGCCTCCCCTGGCCTGGACCCCCTCCATTGGCCTGGCACTCAGCAAAAGGGGGAGGGTAGGGGTTGGGGGGATGCACATGGCAGCCACTCACCTTCTGGGGCCACCTGCTTTGTATGTGCAGCCCCTCCCCATCCCTGTCCCCCACTAGCTTTTTCCCCCTGGCATTTCCACTGTCTGACACTCAGTATTTCACCAGTTTTTTATTAGCTGGGTGACCCTGGGCGAGGTACTTGACACTTTGTGTCTCGGTTTTCCCATCAGTGAAATGGGGATGAAAGGAGCCCAGATGTGTGAAGTCCGGGAACAGGAGGCTGCATTTGTCAGGGTCCTCTGGTGCCAGTGCAGGCCCCCAGCCACTGGCACCCAGCATAGTCCCCCCACCCCGTCCACAGGTGTGTGCATGCACAGACAGCAGCAACATGCACGTGTGTGGTTTCAGATGCAGTCACAGACACACCTCACATACACAGAGGAGCACACACCCCATACACGTGCACATACAGATGTGCCCTATGATGATGTGCACACAGACACCCCACGCATGTACACACGTGTGCATACACGCACTTACTTGCATGTGCACACACAACCCAGCCAGCATGACATGCTGCCTTGGGCGTGACATTTGGTTTGAGTTGGTTGCAGGCCAGAGGCCCATCTCGGGTCTGGCCCAGAGCCTCCTGCCAGCCTTAGCTTCTGCTTGCAGCCACCCCCACCCGCCCCGAGTGTGGAGAGTTGAAGGCTGGTCACAGGATGGGCCTGGCCTTCTCCAGGGGACACTCCAGGGCCATGCCTAGCATTGCTAGGAGCCATCTCTAGCTGGGGCCGGGCCTGTGCTGGCGGCTGGGGCTGGGGCTGGGGCTGGGGCTGGGGCTGGGGCTACTATGTGCCCCATCCTTGTGTGGGGGGCTGTGGGGGGAGAGACTCGGCCTGGGTGCCTGGCCACCCACCCCCCAGCTGTTTTCTCTACAGCTGGACTCTGACCCACCCTCCCCCACGCCGAGGCCATTCACTGCTCTACTCTGCTCGGGCTGCTGGGGACGGGGCTGGCCCTCGGCCAGGCCTGCTGTGGCCGCCCCAGCTGCTCCCCAGCCCAGATGGCCATGGGAGCCTGGCTGGCTGGTGGTTAAGGCTCCTGGGTCTCCCAGGTGGCACCGCTCCCACCCCCAGTCACTTGTGCTCTCTGTGCCTCAGTTTCCTCCACCGAATGGTGAGCATGAGTGTAGCCATCTCCTGCTGCACTGCGCAGGGTGCTTAGCACATACCAAGTGCAAGCGGATGACAGCCGAGGCTTTGGGCTCTGATGCTGGTTAAGCAGGAGCCTTAGGGTCATTCCCTGGACATCCCTGAGACCCTGCTCTGTGCCAGCCCCTGTGCTGGGTGGGCCCTTGGGATGTAGAGGGACCCCGTGCTGCCCTCGGGCTACTCACCACTGAAGGCCATGGGCTTCCACTGGCATCTCTGAGGGACCGGGTGTATTTGGTGAGTTGAGGGGCTGGAGTGGAAGAAGAAGGGGGCCCCCATTTTGAGCCTGCCTCATGAACGCAGGGGAGAGGTGGGCAGAGTCGGGGGTGTGTGGACAGACAGGGAGGCAAATGCATGTGAGAAAAGAAAGACATACATGATGATGATGATGATGATGATGATGCAGCACAGTTCTTGAGCTGCCTCCTTCCTACCTCATCTCCTGCCTCTCAGCCCTCTGCCTCCCTCCCCCCCCCCACACACGCACACACACACGGTCTCCTTGCTGGCCAACCCCAGGGTGTTTGCACAGCCTCCCTCTACTTTTCAAATGGTTGACTCCTTTTCACCATTCAGGGCGCAGCTGGCACCTTCGTTAGAGCAGCACCCCGCCCTGCTACTTCTTATCTCCCCTGTCCATTTCTTAAAGGCCCGTTTGGCAATCTGGAATGATCTTTTTTATTTTTTTATTGAGACAGGGCCTCGCTCTGTTACCCAGGCTGGAGTGTAGTGGTGCGATCATTGCCCTGGAACCCCTGGGCTCCAGTGGTCCTCCCACCTCAACCTCCTGAGTAGCTGGGACCACAGGCACGCGCCACCACGCCCAGCCTGTAATGATCTTCTTTATATATTTATTTACCTGTTTATTTTCTGACTTCAAGCTCGGCCCTGCGTCTCCAGTACCATGAAGAGGGCCTGGTACTGGGCACATACCTGTTGAGTGACTTTATGATGACAATTATAACAACAATCATAGCCGACAGGCACACCCCCAGAGCAGGGCAGGAAACCCAGGGTGGATGGCATGCCCAGGGCTCAGTGTGTACTATTTCCTTTCAACTTCATCATGATGGTGCGAAGTGGGGACTGTTAAAAATCCTATTTTCCACATGCAGAACCGAGGCCCAGAGAGGTTAAATAACTTGCCCAAGATCACACAGCTGCCAGATGGTGGGATTTGAAGTCAGATGTGCCTGTCTCCGGGAGAAAAGAGGGAAGGGGCCTCGGGTAGAGAGGAGAGGGCAGTGCCCTGTCTCACCCTGTTGTCACCAGGCTGCCGTGGTCCCTCCTGCTGTCCTGGGAGGCCTGGGCGGGGCCCTGCCCTGTCTGGCCTAGCCGCCTTCCCAGAACCCCGGTCCTTGGAACATTCTAGGACTCTATGACCTGTGCTGGTGGGTCACGCTGGAGTCCTGGCCCCCAGGCGAGCAGTCAGGGCCTTTATGAGCTGGGGGCTCCCTGGCCTCGCGGTCCTCCCTGGCCGCGGCTACAGCTGAGACGAGGGTCGGGAGGTAGCTATGTCCTTTCCTCCGGAAGGCCAGCCAGTCCCCTCCCTTCCCAGGTGGACAGAGCCGAGTCCTGACAGGGGAGTGTGGGGGCACGTGGAGGGAGAGCTTTTGTCCTTCTGGAGGAGGCGTCGGTCTGGTTCTCGGGTGGTCAGGGTTGGCGGCAGAGGTGGCCCTGCTGGCTGCTGGAGGTGGAGGACGCCTTGGAATGAGGGAATCGGGGAGCAGTGGGGGGTTCGGGGATGCCAGAGCTTCCAGTTCTGTTCAAGAATAGCTGGAAACCTAGATTTTGAGGCAATTTCCTGGGATGTTTAAAAGATAGTTCATACTTTGACTTTGAAAGCCCCAAGGGAGCTGGATCAACTCCTCCGCCCCAATCTGCTTCTGACCCCCTGGCTGTGTGAACTTGAGCGACCTCCTGAGTCCAGGCCCCTCCCGGCCCCCATCGCCCACCCAGCCGCCCCACGTTGCAGATGCAGAAACTGAGCCCAGAGAGGGAAAGGACTTGCCCGAGGGCCTTTGCCTCCGGCTCTTGCTCCTTCCCCACGAGGCGGCTGCGTTAGAGCTGACACCCGCCTGTTCCACGCTGGGTGTTCGCTGTGGACAGCGCGGTGTCCTGCTCTTGCAGAATTGCCAAAAGCCAGGCAGCGGCTAGGGCGCCCCTCCCTGCAGCCCTGGGTCACGGGGAATGTGATTTCATGACAGCGACCGGTGCGCCTGGCTGGGTGGAAATTCACTGCGAGGGCCTGGATCTGTGGACCCGGCCTGGTGGCTGCAGAATCCCACTTCCTTTGGGTGCTTCTGCCTGGCCCACGGGACAAAGACTTGTGACAGCCCTTTGGGGATCGAGACGAGGGGCTGGAGCTCTTTTTGGTGTGTGTTCCGGAGTTTCCTGGGGTAGACACTGTGTGTGGTTCGTGTTTCTGCCTCGCCCCCCCGGCCCCCCCCTGTGGTGTCTGGCGCAGAGCAGCGCTGGGGAGTGTTGGGGGGGGGGGCTGGGCGCAGGTGGCTGAAACCTCTGCCTGCTCTCCCGGCCCACCCCCTCCCTCTCACAAGTGTTCACCACTGTCCCACGTGTGCCAGGGTCTGTACCTCGCGCTGGGGACATAGAGGGGACCTGTGCCATCCTGGTCAGGGATGACTTGGCAGTTTTGTGCAGAGCTATGATCAGGGGAGACCCACGGCTGCTGCAGGTACCCAGAGAAGGCACCTGACCCAGCCGGGCATGTTCCCGGCAAGGTGACCTCCTCGGTATGTTGTCTCAAGGAATGTGTCCCAGGTGGAGGACTCAGACCTGGAGGTGCAGACGCATGGGGCCCCTGCCTTGCAAGGCGTGAGCCCCTGAGAGCCCCCCGTCTCTCTCCAGGTCAGCCATGTCATCTGAGCCTCCCCCACCGCCACAGCCCCCCACCCAAGAGGCGTCGCTTGGGCTGCTGGACACCCCTCAGACCCACGAGCGCTCTCCGTCCCCTCTGCGGGGCAACATGGTCCCGAGCCCGCTGCCCACTCGCCGGACAAGGACCTTCTCAGCGTGAGTCTGGGGCTGGCTGGGGACGCCGCCTGAGATGGTTGCCGGCCTGAGGCCAGAGAGTCACTGTGTCTCTCGCCAGCTCTGGTTCCGTGTCCCTGGCTGTCACATAGGGAGACTTGGGGCTGGGGTGAGGGCTGATGGTGAGGATCTGGGAAAGCGCCTTCGCCCCCGAGAGCCTGTTCCGAGCTGGGAGTGGCAGCGAGTGGGAAGTGGCTGCGGTCTTAAAATCACTGGGCTTAACCACACATGAGCCTCTTCTGCCGTGAGACCCTGGTTTCCTCAGCTGTAAAACTGGGACAGGATCCAGGGCGGCCTCGGGGCTGCAGACCCACACGGTGCAGATCTCAGACCCAGTGTGTGGAGGCTGCTGCTGTTATTAATAATTGACAATTAGTCTCTAGGGCCGGGCACAGCGGCTCACGCCTGTAATCCTGGCATCTGGGAGGCCAAGGCGGGAGGATCGCTTGAGCTCAGGAGTTCGAGACCAGCCTAAGCAAGAGTGAGACCCCGTCTCTACTAAAAGTAGAAAAATTAATGAGGTGTAGTGGCGCATGCCTGTAGTCCCAGCTACTTGGGAGGCTGAGGCAGGAGGATCCCTTGAGCCCAGGAGTTGGAGGCTGCAGTGAGCTATGATGACACTGTTGCACTCTAGCCTGGGCGACAGAGCAAGACTCTGTCTCAAACAAACAAACAAAAACAGAAAAAAAACCAATTCATCTCTGGAAGGATGCTCAGAGATCTTTTAGTTCAACTCCCTATTTCCAAGTGGGGAAACAGGCCTGAGAAAATTTGCCAGGGTCATCTAGAGAGTCATTCTTACCAGAGGCTGTATGAATGACTCCTGGAGTTGTGCAGTGCACAACCCATATGGCTGTACGTGGTGGCCCTGGCTAGGGGCTAGGATGAGCTGGATGTGCCCCAGAAGAGCGGGTGGCTGTCCTGGTGGGCTGATGGGGGCTCCTCACACTCCCCCTCTCTGTCAGGACGGTGCGGGCTTCCCAGGGCCCCGTCTACAAAGGAGTCTGCAAGTGCTTCTGCCGATCCAAGGGCCATGGCTTCATCACCCCAGCTGATGGCGGCCCCGACATCTTCCTGCACATCTCTGAGTGAGTCGCTGGCGGGGATGGAGGTGGGGACAGTGTGTAGCTCTGACGGGCGCTGGGTATGAGCATTCGTGGTTGTGGGGGGTGAGACTGCACCTGGATGTGTTGGGGGCTGTGTGAGGCCGCAGGCGACACTCCATGTGTGATTGTGACTCAGTGTGTCTTTGGGAATGGTTGTGCCAGGTTTCGTGTGCGCGCTTCTCCATGGATGCCTAGGGGTATCTGGCCCTGCTTGTTGGGGACAGGGTGGTGGCAGCTGTGTGTGGGGTGTGTGCGTGTGTGTGTGAGTGAGAGTCGAGCACTGCTGGGGTGAGTCTGAGCGCCCGCGTATATCTGGCCAGTGGGAAGGACGCCCCTGTGAATTGGGGGAGCCACGATTGGCCTGGGGCCTGGTTTGCTGCCCTGCTTTGGGGGGAGTGCCTGGTGAGGCTGGGGGCTGCCCAGCGCCTTTGCTCCAGGAAGGAAGTTTGGGGTGGGACCCCTTCTCCTGTCACTCGCTCGTTGACGTCCTTCCTTCCTGTCTGGAAGCCCTCGGGGAGCCCCGGGCGGGGCCCACACTTCCTAGGCCTTGCAGCTTCACCTTCGAGCTTCTGGGAAGCCTTTAGGTATTCGAGGACCCTTAATCTGGCACTTCACCCCCACCCCCTTGTTTGGCCTCAGCACCCCCGTCTTTCATTTGAGGCAGTGGCAGGCGAAGTCCTGCTCTGCACGCAGACCTGGCAGACAGAAACCACACTTTTGAAAGTAGGGTCCTGTTGCACAACATCTGCTGGGCCGCCCGTTCCTCCACATCCTTACTCATCAGATCTGCCGAAGGCCCCCTGCACAGCGCAGCATGAGAAAGATGCCAAAGCGATGTGTCGTATGTGCGCATGAACGCACACGTGGGTGTGTGAATGTATGTCTACACACCCTCTTTCCAGAAAGAACTAGTAGTGGTTTACAGTTAGTTCGTAAGGGAAGCACGGGGGCAGATAAGGAAGTTGGAGATACTGTGATGTCTGTGATGTTCCGCTGCTAGAAGTGGGCTGCAAATTGATTCCTGAGCTTCCTGGTGACCAAATCAAAGAGGGAAACACTGTTCACTGAAGGATTCTCCAGTCAAACCAGTTCTTAGGGGAGCTGGCTAGCCCTGGCCTTCAGGGTCTGAAAGGGAATTTCTTCCTGGGGTCTCATCAAGGGAACATCAAGATGCCAATGTCACTGTGAAATAGTGACTCATGTCCCCTACAAAGTAAGGGAACCTTCCTGGGGGTGCTCACAAGGGAGAGGACCCCCCCCCAGGAGAACTAGCTTTAAGCACAAAAGGAACTTTCTTAAAGGCTCACCGGGTATCTGGGGGATATGAGAGCAGACACAGCTTAGTTTTGGGGACCCCTGGTACCAGGGGCCGCTGTGCTGAGGAACTCAGGAAACCCTTGCCCAGGCCATCTCTCAACTCCGACTCGAGAGACGGCCTCGTCTCTCTGGCTCAGACTGGCTGTCTTTGCTCTTCCGTCCACAAGTGCAGGCTCTCACGTTCAGTGTCACAGCATGACCACCCACAGGTGGCCGAGCTGTGTCTTGCAGTCCCAGCACCAAAAGTCCCAGGGGAGGAGCTGATTGGGCAGGGGCTCCTTGGCCAGGACGCGGGGCAGTGTGGTGGCTCCCTCTGGGGGAAGGGCAGGAGGGCAGTTCCAGGTGGTCAGTGAGACGGGTGCCCGCTCTGGTGGCCCTCTGACCAGACGGGTGGTGGCGTCTTGGGTGTGGGCACTGATGGCTTTCTTCGTACTCCTGTAGCGTGGAAGGGGAGTATGTCCCCGTGGAAGGCGACGAGGTCACCTTTAAGATGTGTTCCATCCCGCCCAAGAACGAGAAGCTGCAGGCTGTGGAGGTAGTCATCACCCACCTGGCGCCGGGCACGAAGCATGAGACCTGGTCCGGACACGTCATCAGCTCCTAGGGCATGCTGGAAGCACCCCTTCTCCTGGGCTTGTGGGAGACTTTGGGGGGAGGAGGAGGCAGGACCACACTGGAGATGACATTCGAGCACACGAGATGGGGCTTCAAGGGGGGGGCACAGTCCCTTTCAAGTACCTCCTGGAGAAAGGGGGGGCAGGCACGGGGGTGCTCTTGGCCACCAGCACAGCCTCTGACCATTGCAACAACCTCTCACCATCTGAAAAGCATTAAAAGCATTTTGAAAGGAGAGGCGCCGGCCAGTGGCTGAGTGGAGGGGCCCGGCCCAGCCCAGGCTGTGGGTGGGAGGTGGTGTGTCCCCAGCTGCCCAGAGTCCCTCTTCCCGCTGGACTTGGAGACTCCAGCTCCCCAGATCTGGCCCCCTGGGGATGACATGGCCCCTGCGTGACTTCCCCAGGGTGGATTTCCACCTGAGTGCCCCTCTTGTGTGTCTCCTGCACCCCGGCCCGAGCAGTCCTCTCATTCTTGATTAGTTCTAGGGGAGCTGGCTTTAGGGGAGATGGGGGGGTGGTCTTTGGATTGGAGGGATTGTCTCTTTTGGTGCCTTTGCCTGTCTGGGGAAGACACGTTTTCCGGGATCCGTGACCCCTGGGCGTTGTGGTCTGGGGTGCTGGGAGTCTGCACCCCAGCTCCTTACAGCCCAATCTGTCCCTCTGTCTGCTGGTGGAGTGACCACCCGACAGCCTCTGTTGTGAAGGTGGGGGTTGGGGGTGATGGGCGTGGGTAGCAGAGGGGAGGGTCTTTGTTTAAAAACAAACTTCTCTGGCTCCATCCCAGAGAGAGTAGGGAGCGGGCTTCCTGACAGCCTCTGGTAAAGTCAAACGCCGAAGGAGAAATACACCCTTGGTGAGGGGGTTTCCTTTAAAACTGCTCTTAAGAAATGCTTAGGGATTTTTTCCCCCCCTCAGTTTTGATAACTTAAAGCTCTCACCCAGAACCAGCTCTGTGTGCACTTTGCTGCTGACATTGCAAACTTTGTAGGTGTTGCCAGTCAACAAATCCTTAGGATTTTCTTTGCTGTGAGTTTTGGTTTGGCTTGAGTTGTGATTTAAAAGTAGAAATAGCTGGGTAATATGTTTCGAAATATAGGGCCTATATGTAGTCAAGAATCTGCTCCTCAACGCAGGCGGCAAAGCTTTTGAAACGGTGGCTTTTGGGCAGAGAACAGCGGGCTCCGATGGCTTTGTCAGGGTTCTTGACCCTGTGGATGTGCTCGTCCTTCTGCCTCGGAACTGCTTCCTTTGGAAGCGGGTGGAAGGGGGTTGCTTTAAAACAGGCAAGTGAGTGAGTTGGTTGCGTGTGTGCACCGAAACGCAGGAGCCACGCACAGGCTGTTCCTGTGCACTTGAGTAGCGCGCCTTGGGGTCCTCTCCACCTCCCGACTCCACCGTGGCTGGGTCAAAGGTGGCCTTTTCCCTGCAGCCTTGGCTTGTTCCCCAGGTGGCTCCCCGGGGGACCTCTCTGTTGGGTATGGACCACACTTCCAAAGCCACTTCTGCCAAGAGTTCTCCTGGGGCTGAGAACCTTGTCTCGCTCCCCCAGTCTCTGCGACTGTGTCCTGGTCTTGGCGCTGTCACAGCTCGTGCTGGTGCCCCGGCAGGCTCTGGCCGACAGCAAGCTTGGGAGTTGCATTCTGCGGTTCAGAGGTGACCTTTGGATTCTCCCGCTCCCACAGAACCCTTTGTGAACGCCCCTTGCTCTGTCCTCCCTGTGTGGCCACATCTTTTCCAATCGACAAGTATTCTAGAACTGCGGGGTGTTAGAGCCGGAAGGGACACGGACTCTCCACTGACAGATGGGGAAACTCCTTGAGGCTCTGGGAGGGACATGGGGTGTTGGTGACCAAGCTGGAAGTAGAATCCAGCATTCCCAAATCCGGGTCTTTCCTCCCGCCAGCCACGTTTCTCTCAATAAAGTTTGGTTTTGTGCAAGGTGTGTGTGTGTTGCTGTGGAGGGTGGCTCGCCCAGGAGCGTTTCCTTTAAGCCGGCAGGTGACGGTGTCTCCCCCAAACGAGGCTGACACATTCCACTTTGCAGTCTGGTTTTATTTTTGGGGGCAGGGAACAAGAAGATGGGGTCAGGTTTTTCCTTAATCGTCGTTGTCTAGCATAGGAAAGTTCAGCAGTAGAACGTGGCTGCGTGGCGTTTCCTTGGTCAGCTGTGGCCGAGTGCCCCGTGAAGCCTTTAGGATGTGGTAGGAGCGCGGGAGGGAGGGTCTCCGCGGCGTGTTCCTGCCCGGCAGTAGATGAGAGCTCGCTGCTCACAGGCGCTCAGGTGAGGCTGGCCCCACCCCCGGGTCCAGGGGCTGGCACGAAGTGCCAGGATGGATGTCTCTTGTAAGTGCCGCAGCAGGGGTGCTCGCCAGCGCTTGGGGTAGGGACAGTGGGCTGATGGAGCAGCAGGAGCCATGGCCCGGGTGGTTGGGAGGCATGAGAGCCCCCGTCCTTTGTGTCCAGGGCAGTAGTAGGGGCATCGGGGAAGTGCAGGGGGCTGGGGTGACTATGACCAGCAGAGGCTGCTCTGGGAGGGACTTTGTGACCTGCTGGGAAGGCTTTGCCCAAGGAAGGTGGTGATTTTGGGTGGTGCAGATGGACACATGTGTTGTTAATAATATAATGATTTTCCGAGCGTTTGGGGAAAAACTATAACCCATCAAACTAAGCCCATCAAACCTGTTTAGGGAGAGGCTAAAGCAGGCGCTTTGCTGGAAGCAGTGAGATGTGCTGACTTGCTACGCTGAGTGCTGCGCAGGTGGCGTGAGCAAGGGCGTGGCGCACACTGAAGGCGGCCCGGAACGTTTGGGGAACCGGCGTGGGTGCAGGAGGTGGGATGAGTTCTAGAACTTGACTGTGGGGTGCTGTGGAGGGCAGAGTGGAGGCGGGAGGCAGCCTGGAGGCCTGGCCGCCACTCTTTGGGTCGGGGGTTGGAGGCACCCGGCCTGGGCTGAGGTGGCCGGGATCCAGGGGTGGGGAGGAAGAAGAGGAAAGAGGAAGTGATTCAAAGCCACACACGCCTGGATTATGCCTGGGTTATGGCAACATCTGCCCAACTCGTTCCTCTCCCGGCCCCTCTGCTCACTCCCCGCCCAGTAGCTGGGGAGACCTTCCCAAGTGTCCTCAGATCTCAAGTCTCCCCACCCCTCCCTCCGGACCAGGTGCAAGCTCCTTGCTGGGCCGGCCCGCCCTTCACTCACCAGCTGCTCAGGTTCAACCTGGCCTTTCCCCGGAGGCTTCTTAAACCCTGGGTGGCCTCGAGTCCAGGGTTAGCTTCTGTAGTGCCTGGGAGGGCGGCAGCTCTCCTAACAGAGCCAGGCCGGCCTGGGCGCAGCCGCTGTGCTCTGCTGTGACTCCGCACTACCCACTGCATTCAGATTTCCTGAGATGGTGTCTTCATCCTGCCAACTCCCTGAGCCGAGGGAATGACTGTCCCTCTGGGTGGCGTTCGGGGCGGTTCACACACACTGTTCAAAGTGCTCCACGGAAATTAACTTGTTTCATTCCATATGTGGTAAGGACCATCCCATTTGACAGATGAGCAAACTGAAGCCCAGATGAACTTGGCCCGGGTCACACGGCCACTCGGCAGCAGAACTAGGTTTTGAGCCATGGCCACCAGCTCTAACCTGCCACGTGCCACCAGCTCAGCACCTGCCACCCTGGTAAGGGCTGCGTGCGTGTCATCGAACCACTGTTGCCTTATGTAACCAGGACGGTGCCTCTGAAGCTGGACTGTGGCAATGGGATGACAAGATAGAAGGAGGGGGAGGAAATTCTTTTTTTCCTTTTTTTTTTTTTTGAGACAGAATCTCACTCTGTTGCCCGGGATAGAGTGAGTGCCATGGTGTCAGCCTAGCTCACAGCAACCTCACACTCCTGGGCTCACCCTCCCAAGTAGCTGGGACTACAGGCATGTGCCACCATGCCTGGCTAATTTTTCTATATATTTTTAGCTGTCCATATAATTTCTTTCCATTTTTAGTAGAGACGGGGGTCTCGCTCTTGCTCAGGCTGGTATCGAACTCCTGACCTCCAGTGATCCACCCGCCTCGGCCTCCCAGAGTGCTAGGATTACAGGTGTGAGCCACCTCGCCCAGCCTTTTTTTTTTTTTTCGTTTTTTTAAATGACTCATGTTTCTTTCTAATGAATTGACCATTACACTTCCAAAGTTCTGAAATGACCAACAGACCAGAGAGAGAGAGAATTCTTTAGGCTCCCGCTTGAAACCAACAGCTTCAGCAAACTGCTGGCTTTGGTTCAGGGCCAAAAACGGGGAGGGAATTCTGACAGTGCAGAGGGTGCGGGGAGGGGTGAGACGGGCTCCAGGGGTCTGGCAGCGACTGAAACAGCCACTGGGAACTGGGGAAGGACGGTGGCCCAGCCGGCAGCCTCGGGCAGTGAGTTACAGGGAGGGTTAAGATTCAGTCGAGTGGGACCCAGTTGTCTTGCTTTGATAGTAAGGAAACATTTAGGGAATTTAGGCAGAAAAGCAGGGGCGGGGGGAACATGTGTCAGGAACAGAAATGTGAAATGTGGACAGGGTGAGGGGCCCCGGGTGTTACAGAAATACCAGAGCAAGAAAGAGGGGCTCTCAGATCTAGAAGGGCTGGGGTTTCCTTCCAGAACCTAAGAAGATACAGCCGAAAATCTCTCGCTTGACCACTCTCTTGCCAATCAAAGGAGAAAAGGTAATCAATTAGAAATAGGAAATAAAATCTTTAATGTGCTACCTTTCATCTGGAAAAGTCAATACAGTATCATTTGCAACGTTCAACAAGGGGAGCTGCCACCGGCTGGCCATGTCTTAGGGATCACCGAGAGGAGGAGGTTCTTGCTTTCTCCCCACCTGCCCCCGAGTGAGCTCAGACGACTGAGCGGAGTGGACGGGACGGCCAGGCAGGGCGGTTCGGAGGGGCCCAGCGGGAGGTGCAGCGCAGCAGGCTCAGGTCGCCAGCACCCTGTGGAGGCCAGGCCGCCCCAGCTCCAGGCACGGAGGGTACAAGGGCCCCAGGGTTTCCACACCCTGGAAAGCAGCATGTGAACCGTTTCCTTGGAAAGCTCTCCTCCACCGTGTTCTGGACAAGGCCTGTGAACGTCCTTCGGTTTCCTGAAGGACTTGCAGAATGTGGAAGGGAGGAGCGAGGGCTGCAGGCCCAGCTGCTGGTCCAAGTCAGGGTGAGGGTCCCGGTGGGTGGACGCTTACAGAGAAGCGCAGCTCCCGTTCCTGTTCCCCAGCCAGGCTCTCCCCATCCCTGACGCACCAGGGCCAGCGCCTCTGGGAAACGCAGCCAGGTCCATCGAGCAGGTCCTTTTGGTGAAGTCTGGCCTCCCACGTTGGCTTCTCTGAACCCTCCAGGGGAGGGACCGTTTTGCCAGCACCAATTCTCCATAGGGTCGCTGGTTCCGATTTCCACCATCTTGACAGTTACAGCAAAGCAGCCAGGCGGCTCGAGGTGCAGTGAATGCAGAGCTGGCCTGAGCTCTGGGCCAGCCGAGTGCAAACTCTTCGGGGTCCGCAGTCCCGGGGCAGCTGTCTGTCAGGCGGGCCTCGGGCTCACCAACAGGAAGGGGCTGGGCAAACGGTGCACGCAGCCCCAGCTCCATGCTGCCCCACGGCCACAGCCCCGTCCCGCCCACATGGAGGGAGCTTAGTTTCAGTTAGTGTTTCTAACTTGTCCCTGGTTGGGTCACTGCAGATGCCCTGTCCTTTCTCACACAAGATCCTCCTTTTTGGTGCTGGCACAGGGGTCCAAACATTACCCCCTCTCCTCTTCACCAGGCCCGTAGAGAGGGGGGGGTCCAGGCACGTTCTTTCTGCATCACCCCAGAATGGCGGGGAAGTTGGGGTCTTAGGCTGGGGGTGGGGTATGAATCTTGTGCTGGAGGTGGTCCTTGAGCCACTCTCCAAGAGTCTTCTCCTCCCTCTGGCTGCTCCTGGCATGGGGGAGGAGGGCGATTTCCCTGAGGCGCTAGAGGTCCAGACCCCGCGTGACCAGGTGGCTGGGGCTGAAGGGGTGTGCACGTGTGGGAGGGCCCAGGCTTCAGCTACCAAATGACACTCTGGGGCCGTGAGCCAGGACCCCTCCCTCCCCCATCAGAAGAAGAACTCCTCACACATCCTGCGCGTGTCCTCGGGCGCCGACACCGCGAAGCCCACGGTTCTCGGGTCGGTGAAGATCTCATGGTCATTGCCACCCTGCAAAGACACGAAGCACAGATGAAGGCTCCGCCCTGTCAGTCCTGGGCCCTTGCTGCGACCCTGGGGCCCGAGGCTGCCAGAGAAATGAGGAACTTGAGATTTTACTGGGCCGGGAGAACTCCTTCAGTTACCTTTCTCTTGGTTTCCAGGAGAGGAACAACATGAGTGCGGTTATTATTGAGAAGGGATTTATAACCTTCTCTTGAACTGCAGTTTGACTTGGAACATGTAATTATGCCTATGAAAGAAATCACGACATTCTTGCAAAGACCTAAGGCTTATTTTTCTACAAAGCAAGCACAGCAAGTGACAGAATCCTTACAGCCATCAGCCTGCTGCAGCTGCGCCCAAACTTCTCTAACAAGTCACAGGGAGCACGGGGAGGGCACAGCCTGGAGCAGGGCTGCCTCTGGCACTTCCTGTGATGACGGACACAGGCAGTACCGTGGTGACGGCAGCTACTGGCCATGTGTGACTACTGCCCACTTGGTGTGGCTAGTGCGACAGAGAAACTGAGTTGATCTGGTTTTAATTTAAATCCGTCCCCCCGCCCGTGGCTGGTGTCTAAGCTGCTGGTTAGGAGCAGGGCTCTCTGGAGTGGGGGGCCTGGGTTAGATCCCGGTGCTGCCACTGACCGGGGTGGGTGTGGCTGCGGCAACTCCTCCTCTCTAAATGGGGATAATGGTGGGACCTGGCCCAGAGCGCTGTTGCGAGAAGTCATCGAGAGCATCGGTGGGGCGAGGCCCCTGGGAGGCAAACCACCTGCACCAGCAGTGGCACCTTGGCCAGGGCGGCCGTCTGAGCATTTCCAAGCATCATTTCACCTGGTGTCCTCCCGGGGTTCAGAGCAAGGGCGGGTGGGTCACACCTTGGTAAAAGATGGGGAAACGGAGGCTTTGGAAATGTCTGGCGGGGCTGTCCCATGCCTGAGTCACATGCTCTGGTCTGCGTCCCCACCACCCCCAACCCTGAGGTGTCAGGTTAATGAATTGGGCTACCTGCACCCTCGCATCCCCTCGCCCTGCAGGAAAGCCTCTGCTGTTCCTGTCATGGAGTTTTCTATATTGTCCTCATAAAATTGGAAAGCACTCTAATTCAAAACCTTGGAAAAAATCAATTAGTTCATAATACGATGAAAATAACTGCAGAGGAAATGGATTTCGCATAAGGCACAGGCAATGTAGCCAATATGGAGAAAAGCTGTGATTCTGTAGGAAAACCCAACATCTTTCTAAAGAATCGACACTGGAAATTACTAGAGCTCTCACTTGTGCAGGAACAGCCCACCCCTGAGCAGACCTTCCCCAGAGTGGGGTGAAGTCCCAGACCCCAGGCAGGAATCGACTGGGTGGAGTCACGTCAGGAGGCCACGACCCTGGGGCCACTCAGACAGCCCTGAGTCACGGCCACCATCTGCTACCTGCACAATACATGTGAAGTCAGATTTCTCAGGAGTGGCATGATGGGTAAAAGCCACAGAACCCAACAAAGGCAAAACCGACTCTCCCACGCTCCGAGAACCAAACATCTGTCTGGGACACGTGCACTCACGGACTAGGAGGAAGGAGTCGGTATTCACGGGTTAACTCGACAAGCCTTCGTGGGACACCTACCCCCTGCCAGGCGTGGTTTTAGAGGCTGGAGACACAGCACAAACCAAACCCGCATCAGGGTTGCCCTGGGAGCCTGTGTGCCCCTCCGGGAGACCAGCCATGAACACACAGCTCTGTGATGTCTTGTGGGGCGAGGGGACCCAGAGTGACAGGGAGGGCTTCTGAGCAGGGACCTGCGGTGAGGGGACAGGCCATGTGACTGTCTGGGAAGGCAGCAGGTGTAAACCTGCCTGGAGGGGCTGGAAAGGTTGGCGGATTCCGACAAGGACTTGGGATTTCCTGGGAAGCCACCAGAAGGCTGCAAGACGATCAGATTTCTTTATCACAGATGTCTCTGGCAAATGGATGGGATGCAAGTGTGGATGCTGAGAGCTAAAGTTGGGAGGCTCCTGCAGCCAGCCAGGGTGCACCGAGGGCAGAGCCATTACCTGGGGAGAGACCTCTGAAGCAAAAGGGTTTGATGCGGTCTCATGACAGCTGCCAGGCCCGCCCTCCCCCAGATGCGACATGCAGGGGGAGAGGTATGCCTGACGCAGGCCTACTGTGGCAGGAGTCTCCCACGGTCCTGCTGGTGGCAGGGGGATTGTCCGTGGCATCCGAGGGCTAGCTTTGCATGAGTGTAACTCACTGACACTTAATAAAGCCAGGTCCAGAGGATCAAAACACATCCAGGGAGGTGAAGGCCACCCCCACCCTGGCTGGGCCCCTCTTGGCCCCGCTGGAGTTCAGGGGGCCGGCCGGGTGCAATGCTGGTGGGAGCATCTGCACCACCACACAGCCACCTCCACCTTCCTTTTTCTCCTGCCAAGGGGCCTGCTTCCTCCTTTGCGACTCTCAGTGCAGCAGCTAGTTCCTGGGCTGCAGGCGTACATACCAGAGTGGGTGTGAAGCCAGGACCGAACTCAGCCAGTGAGAGCCTGCTGCCCTCTAGAATAATAAGGCCTCAGAGAACCGGAAATTTCAAACACTGGATTTGCATATGCACTAAAGGTTACTCAATTCCAGGTGGGGAAACTCAGCCACCCCACCAAGCTCCCAGAACAAAACCCGATTCCTGAGAGAAGACACAGGGAGGGTAGGAGGGGAGGGATGAATGAAGGATCAGATTCCTATCACAGTGTACCTGACAGGCCCAAAGGCGAGGCCACAGCTCAGTGAAACCAGCTGATTAATATTTAAATCTGCGAAAGGCCCAAGGTCTGAGGATGAAACAGAAGGCACAGTGTGGCACAGTGGTTTCGAAGCCCACTGCCTCTTGACTCCATGCTGTTACGGACCTCTTCTAAGCTAATTTCACAGGAAGAGCTTCCTTTTTAACATTATTGGAGAATAAAATGTTGCACAATTTAATATGAAAGGCAGGCAGGTCGTAGCATTTTAGAAGTGATGTAGGAGCGTAACGAGAGGCTTTCGGATCCCAGGTCGGTCTCCTGCCAGCTGAGACTCCTCGCCTTCCTGCTGCGCGGAGGATGCTGCTGTCCTACAGGGCTGCCCTGTGGACCGCAGGGATCACCTCTGACACTGAGGGGTGCTGGAAGATTTTAGTGTCCTTCCTTTGCTCAATTTAAGATTTTGTTTTCCAATACATAGCACATTCCCATAGTTCAAAAATTTTAAAAAAAGATAAGCTCCTCTTTTGGCAGGTTTCTCTGCCATCCTGTCCCCACCCCCACAGTAACTTCTGTAATTTTTTTATCTGTTCGCATTCCCTGTATGTGCTTACAAGCTAATATGAAGAGAGATTATTGCCCCCTCTCTAGACAAAAACGTAGCACATTACTTACACACTGTTCTGCACTTTGCTTTGTTCACTTAACAGAAGCCCTAGAGAAGGGTCCATGTCAGCTGGTTTTACAGCCACGTGGCACGCCACTGGAGAGATGGGCCAGCCTCCTGAGGAGCGCCATGGCCGTGGCCATCCCTGAACCCTCTGCACGTCTCACACGTGCCCAGTGCACCGATAGCTGAAATACCCAAAAAGGAAGCGCCGACTCAAAAAGTAAATCTAAGTTGTTAATGTTCATGAAGTGCTAAAATATTTTCACGTTGCAACTGCCTTAAACTAAGATGCTGTTTACAAAAAGCATCGATAAACAGAGGCTCCCTTGCCTGCCACTTCAGAGTGGCTGAAGGGCGATCCAGCCAGCATGGCCCCCGAAAGCCATTCAGAGCTGTGTGCCACACACCCTCGCCCTCTCTCCCCCTGCAGCAGACCAAGGCACTCCAGGCTGCGCCCACGACCTCCACGCTGAACGCAGAGCCAGCTTGCTGTGGCTGACAGGTATTTTGAAAAGAAAAGGACAACACCTTGTTTCTCCCCGGTGCTCTCCCAGTTGCTCAGAGCAGAGTCATCCTTTGTGCGACCCCAGACACCGCCCGCTGGAGGCTGTGCTGCTGGGAGAGGAGAGGCTGCCAGAGGCTGCTGAGCCTTTAGGGCCCGGCGGGGAAATGGCTCTTTACTGACAGCTCTCAGCTCAGGGGCCGTTTCTCTGGGAGCCAGAAAAAACATTAGCTTCAATACAAAAGAAAGAAAACAGCTTTCTAAATGTCGATAGCTGAATGTGAGAAGATTAAAGCTAGTATATGGACTGCTCTGTGCCTAAAGGCTCAAAAACCGAGATGTTGTTTAAAGGTTCAGATGGCTGGGCTGTTAATTCCCATTTCTAGGAAACCACTGATGAAAAGGATCAGAGATGAGGACAAAGAATCATGCAAAAATGTTCACTAAAGTATTAGTTGTAACAGCAAAAAATCCTTAAACAACCCGAATGAGCCTCTAGGACGGAAATGGGCAAACTATGCATAAATGAGAGAATATTATACAGCTATTAAAAATCTTGTTTTCAAAGAATATTGACTAATATGGGAAAAATAAAATACATATGAACATGTATTAATTTACAATTGGCAGCCAGGCATGGTGCCTCGTGCCTGTAATCCTAGCACTCTGGGAGGCCAAGGTGGGAGGATTGCTTGAGGTCAGGAGTTAGAGACCAGCCTGAGTAAGAACAAGACCCTGTCTCTACTAAAAACAGAAAAATTAGCTGGGTGTGGTGGTGTGGTGTGCCTGTAGTCCCAGCTACTTGGGAGGTGGAGATAGGAGGATCACTTGAGACTGGGAGTTTGAGGTTCCAGTGAGCTGTGATGATGCCACCATACTCTAGCTGGGGCAACAGAATGCGGAATGAATGATTAAGTTAATAAATAGAGATGGTCCAGAGACGTTGAGCCCGAGGCTGGGCTGAGTGACTAGAGCTGAGCCTCCTCTCAGGCTGGATGGCAGCAACGCCTCTCCGACCTGCTGGGGACCCACCTGTCCCAGGGAGAGCCTTGCTCTGCTGCCTCGGTAACTCTGAGGAAATGTCTTCCATGTTCACCTCCTGCTGGCACTGCCTTTACCAGTGGGCTCTGCTCTCAGCCCTCAGTTTAGATTTGGTCTTGGACTTCAGAGTGTAATACCCCCAGGGACAGTGCCCCCTATGCTGCATGTGTGATGCCCAGGACTGAGCCCCACCTGAGCTTCAGACTCGGGGGATTCCCTGTCCCCCAACATTTATGGCTCCTGCGCTCACTTCACAATGAATGCCTGCAGGGGTGGGTAGGTGAGGGGTGGGAATGCAGTGGAAAAAGAAAATGAAAACAGCAAGGGCTTTGAAGTGCAGAGAGGGTTTGACAACACTGGGGACTCGTATTCTGGAAGGCACCTCAAGTGGCCAATATTTAATTCAAAAGCCAAACAGAAAAGGATTGACTAACACGCAGCATGACCCCTGCCCCCGCTCAGGCATCGGGTGTCTGGGCTCCAAAGGGAGGGAGGCTTTGTCAGTCATACCCCTCGGCACAGAAGCCATCGCTCAGTTTGAGCCGGGCGGCTGGGTGAAGTGTGGGTGAGGCGGAAGATAGCTCATTTGTCAGTTCTTCCCATTCAAACCCAAATTGAACAACGAAACCGCAAAAACGCTTCCACACTTACTGGCATGGTTTTGTCTCCAAAGAAATAAATGGTCTTATAACCGTCATTTTCCACGTGTCTCAGGCAATACCTCTTGTCCCATCCATCAGGAAAGACATCAAAGCTGATCTGGCCTCCTGCAGGGTTGGGGGGGCACATAAAAGCTAAAGGTGAAGAAGAGGCTAATGACATGTCACTGAAAGAAATTCTTTTAATTCACTCTTCGTCAGCAACTGGACTGCCAGTTAAAAATCAACAACATAGTTTGCTATTATACTACATTACGAACAGGTTCTAGAAATGAATTCTACGTCATGTTTTTCTCTAACATTATTTCATCTGGGTCTAAAAATCAGACACAGAATGCCAATTCAGGATGAGAAACGTATTTGCATTTGAGTGCTCTGGCAAGCAAGTGGTTTAAATGAAGCATGCTTATGAAACATCTGATAATGGCTTCATTCTGTCGCATTTGTCTTGAGTTTTCACACACCCTCAGTGGAAAATGCCTGGAAGCAGGCTGCATCCAGCTCCTCTTGCAGGAAAAATAAAAACCACATTGAAGGTGATTTACAGGCAGCTTTCATGGGCAACAAAAACCCTCTGAAGCTTTGTCAGAAAGATGTCCATCTCACCGTTCAGGAATACTTAAAACTCCACCCATTCATCTGTTATACATGATTCCTTTGCAATTCTCGTTTTCCTACAACCTGTACCTTAATTAAAGCTAGCAAAATGAGAGGGCTTTGAGCAATGACTCATTAGCATTGACAAGAGAAATCAGTTTGCAAAGAACTTGACAGGCATATTCTACCAAGAGACAGGTCTAAGAACATCTATGCTGCACAAAGCACTCTTCATTAGATACCAGAAACATTCACACACTGGCTGTCACAGTAAATAAAAGCTTTGTAACTTGGACAAGTCTCTTCTCCTTTCTGGGCCTCAGTTTCTTTTTTTTTTTGAGAAAGAGTCTCACTCTGTCGCCCTGGCTAGAGTACAATGGTGTCACTGTAGCTCACTGCAGCCTCAAACTCCCAAGCTCAAGTGATCCTCCTACCTTAGCCTCCCGAGTAGCTGGGACTACAGGTGCACAACACCACGACTGGCTAATTTTTCTATTTTTAGTAGAGACAGGGTCTTGCTCTTGCTCAGGCTGGTCTCAAACTCCTGAGCTCAAGCGATCCTCCCATCTCGGCCTCCCAGAGTGCTAGGATTAGAGGCGTGAGCCGTGGGGCGTGGCCGGCCTTGGTTTCTTGACCTGTGAAAGCAACCAACTGACTCCTAAGGTTCCTTGCCAGTGAAATATGATTCCAAAACATAATCAGTCTAGTTTATCTAAGAGGTTCACATTCCATCTCTCTCTTATGGAGTCCACTATAGTGCTTCTCTTCCATCCAAAGGTGTGAGGATAAGTTCTTACTCTTCATTAATCAAAGTGCTTCTCTTTTGACTAGGAGAAGTGCAGGCAGGAAGAATCCTGCTAAGAATTTTAGAACAAAGCCAAAAGTCTGGAAGCCACTTCCTAGTGGCTGCTTTTCCTCTACGGATCACACTATTTAACCCTTCTGACCACCGTTAAATGAGGCACAGTCCAATCTCAACAGCTCACTGGCCCATAACAAACTCTTGGCAAATGGGCACCAAAGTCTGGAATATATTTGAATATACAATACCTATGGAAAACGTCAGGCCTTTTCCTGCAAACTCTTTCCGTAGATCTGCTACAAATTTTTGTCTTATATTTTCTTTCTGAGAAAAACAAAGAGATACCAATTGTGTATTGTATTGCAATTTAGAAAACAGGCTTCAACTACTGGCCACAAAGTTGCATGTCTTATCTTATTTTCATAAACCCAGCCATTCAGCAAGGATATTTCAGAAAGACTCACTTTGTCGAGTTCGTAGAACTCAATGCGTTCTTCTTGGCTGCAGCTCCTTCCAATAGGGGACACGTTTAACATCCCATTTCGGAATTCAATGAAAGTACCCCTGGGGAGTAAAGGGTATCCAAAACACATCATTTATTTGGATAACATTATAGATAAACAACCTCAAAGGTTAGGAAATTCTAAAAAGCAGACCCTGATGTGATCAATGTCTCTCAAAACCGTGCTATGCAATACAGCAGCCATGCACCACATGACTATTGCAGCCACCGCACTGCACAGCACAATCTAGAAACGTGGAGAATCCAAATTGAGATTAGATTTGAAAGACTTAAGATGAAAAAGGAATGTGGTCATCAGTAACGTTCCACATTGACTTTTTGTTAAAATAGTTATATTTTGGACATATTGGGTTAAATATATTATTAAAATTAATTTTACCTATTCCATTCTGCTTTTTAAAAATGTGGCTACAGAAAATTTAAAATTATACACAGCTCACATTATATTTCTGTTGGACAGTGCTGCTGTAGGGCAGAGAATTTTAAAGTTAATAAAGAGCTATGAAAATGATTTCTAGCACTACAAGAGCAGTAAGTTCCCCGAGGAGTTTGAAAATATATGCGCCAGACACCTATTTTGCTATTGAGGCCTTCCACAGATTATACCAAGCAAAGCTACACAGAAAAAGGTTCTGAGAATTGTCCAATGAGCCTCAGTAATAACTGAGGAAATTTAATTTAACCAGTGGCAGACTGCTCCTACATGTTTGATTTGATCCCCAAAAAGGAGAACAGCCTAACATTATTTCAGTTACTTTGAATGAAGATGTTTAAAAACTTTTTTCCCACGTTTCCAGTTTGAATCTCTAAACAGTTTCTTAAAAACTGAGATAACTTGTAAGCTAGACAATCATTCTGGCAGATGAAATTTAAGCATTTTGTGACAACTTATGCAGTGTAAAGTATCTTCCAGCCCTAAGCATCAATGCCTGGGAACCCTACAAAAACATTTTCCCTGGTCTCTTTCTGCTATTTTAATCACTCAGTCCTGATCTCCAGCCACCAGCCACTGTAAATACTGGGAGGCCACATGCCAAGTGCAGGGCTGAGGACCTGACTCAAGGCCAACGTGGCCTCTCACTAGGCTGCTTGGCTCTGGGCATCTCTCCAACCCTGCTTATTCACCGACAGAAGAAAGGCTAATGGCACTTGTTCTGCTTACCTGAAGGGCCCTGTGAAAATCAAACGTACCAGTTTATGTAAAGGTACTTTGTAAACCGGGAGGCAATGAATACTCATCAAGTAAGGCAAAAACAACAAAATCCCAATCAGCTGGATCCTTTCCCCTGCTGTGCACAACTTGTAGAGGAGGAGGCAAATGATTTAACAAAATAGACATGCCTAAAGAACTCTTTCAAAAATCCCACGTCCAGGTTGTCCTCGAGCTGGCAGAAACCCAGCCCTGTCCTACATGTGAGGTGACCATACCCAGGGTGACCCTAGGGTTATGGGTCAGAAAAAGAGCTCATTCCCAAGGCATGTGGGGAAGCTAATGCATTAGAAAGCTTCTCAAAAATAACCATTAGGGTGGTTTATCAGTTCCTCCCTGAAGACTTGGGCTCTGAAGTCTGACTGCACCTGCCTGACCTGCGTGGGGCATGTGGTTAGTACTGATGTAAATGTGGACAGCGCTGCTCAAGGCTGGTCCCAGTTCTGCCTTGGGTATCTTGGACTCATTGGGTATCTTATACTATTCTGGAATTACAGCTCTGCATGTCCCTCTCCCTTGATAGAGGATAAATTCTTTGAGGACAGGATTATGCTTTGTCTTTTTTCCCCCCTTATTCTTGTCCCCCCCCCACCTTTTTTTTTGGAGACAGGGTCTTACTCTGTCACCTGGGTAGAGTGCAGTGGTGTCATCATAGCTCACAGCAACCTCACACTCCTGGGCTCCAGTGATCCTCCTGCCTCAGCCTCCAGAGTAGCTGGGACTACAGGCACACACCCCCATGTCTAGGTAATTTTCCTATTTTTTTTTTTTTGTAGAGACGGGGTCTCACTCGTGCTCAGGCTGGTCTCAAACTCCTGGCCTCAAGAGATCCTCCCACCTCAGCTTCCAAAAGTGCTAGGATTACAGGTGTGAGCTATTGCGCCTGGCCTCTTACCCTCCCTTACTGTTTACTCCAGAGATGGAATGGACCTGGGATATATGTATATTTTAACTTTTACTAAGAGAATTTCTAACATACACAAAGGTAAACAGAACAGGGTAAGAACCCCTCATGCGCCTGTCACCCATCTGCAACAATGACCAGCTCTGGGTCCAGCCGGCCCCACGCAGGCCTCTCCTGGGCACAGAGAAGCTCCTGCGCTCCGACTGCAGGTGCTGAGCAGAAGGCTCGGGTTTCATGGGTACTAACAGTCTGAAGCAGCCTCTGGAGTGCAGCATGCCCTGAAATTCAACTGCCACTTAAAAGATGTTTCTCACCCTGGTGATTAAGGTGTTACATAATATGTGTTGAAAACTGGGGGAAAAAAATGAGAAGTATTTCAAAGAAATCACCTGTAACCTCACCACCAAAATATAGCCACTGTTAGCATTTGGGTCCATTATCTGCCAATCTTTTTACTGTGGGCATTATGTACATTATTATTATTTAAATGGGAATTGAGATAGTAAAAGTATCCAGAACAGGAGGTAGGTCCCCAAATCAAATGCCTACAGAGGTCAGAAAATGAGAGTAGCAGCCTGTGAAAAGCTGCAACACATGCCCCTGAGTGCCCGGGGGCTGCTGCTCAGGTGACAGCTGCCACATGGGAGTGGGGACCCAGAGTACCCAGGTCTTCAGATTTGCAAACAGAAGCCAGAAGTCCAGATGTTTTAAAATGTGAAATTGGACTTTTAAATGATGGCAATTAATTCAGATTTTATTTCACACTGCAGGCCAACCAGATTTGGCTTTGTATAGATGTGGCCCGGAGGCCTCCAGTTTGAGACTTCCATGTCTGGGGTTTCTGTGGCTTTTTTCACAAGCTGTTTCACAACCGTTTCCTCTCACTGACAACCTCTGAAGGCAGACAGTTTCCAATGGCCGCGTAAATTTCCGTCCTGGGGACATGCCATCATTTACGCAATCACTCTTATTCTGCCAGCTTTACAGACTGTTTCCAATTATTCCTTACCGAATGCTGGGCTTCAGATTTAAATTAGCTGGCCCTTGAAGGCTACCAAACCTTGCGGTGAACCAGTACCCCCAGGGCAGTGAGTGAAAATGTGGATTTCCAAGCTCTGCTCTCAGGCTTTCTGAATCAGAATAGTCAGGGGACAGGCTAACGATGAGTATTTTTTTTAAAGCTCTTTAGGTGACTCTCATGCAGGCTGGAGCGCAGTGGCATGATCACAGCTCACTGCAACCTTGAACTCCTGGGCTCAACTGATCCTCCCACCTCAGCCTCCTGAGTAGCTGGGAATATAGGCATGTACTACCACACCCAGCAAAATTTTTTTTTTGTAGAGATGAGGTTTTGCTATGTTGCCTAGGGTGATCTCAAAATCCTGGCCTCACATGATCCTCCTGACTCGGCCTCCCAAAGTGCTGGGACTACAGGCATGAGTCACCATGCCCGGCCTAGGTGATTCTTATAATCACTCAGATTTGGAGATAACCCACATGAACCCACCAAATGACATTACTCCATATTCCAGCAGAGCTTCTTTGCTAAAAGCAAACTCACCTCTTCTTCGGGAGTTTAATTTTTGCAATGTAGCTGAGACAGTAGTTGATTAAATCCTGGATTAGGGCCTCACCCAGGTGACCTTGAATATTCTAGATAAAGAAAATACTGGAGTTATTTCATTCAGCAGGAAGCATTTTCAGAACAGCTTTGCAGCAAGCCCAGGTCTTCAGCCACTATTGTTTGGAAGTCACTAGGCTGATGTAGCAGCGACAGTGACATGGCCCACTGCTTTTTTAATTCTTTCTCTGTTTTCTCTGGTTGAAAACATTAGGCAAACCAGAAAGGCTTTAGTCAAAAGCATTTTCTGCTTCATTAATCAAGATCTTTGTATTCATTATTTTTGAAATGCTTCCTGGAAGGCCCAAAGAGTTTATTGCTGCTGCTTTTATTCAATTAAAATATCTACAGGCACGGACAGAAAATATATTTGTTCCACTTCAGCTTCTTCTTATATGAACAGAATGATCTTACTACTACTAAGAGCTACACAGTACCTCTTAAAAATTTGTATAGTGAGGCAGCCTGTCCTAGTTTGTGTTATCATATAGAAACATTAGATTTAAATATCCTTAAAAAATTATGAAAATTTAGTTATCAATTTGGAATATGTAAGGGTCACGTGGTTCAAAGTTCAAAACTTAAGAACCTACCTGTTTACACAAGAGTTTCCCATCTTTGTATGCTACCAAGCCATTTTCTGGAAACACGTAATCATATTTTTCAACCACTACAATCAAAACGAAAGAACACTTAGAATGCAATGAATCAAAACCTGTGCTTCTGCTTCTTTTTTTTTTTATTTTTTTTTGCAGAGATAGGGTCTTGCTATGTTGCCCAGACTGGTCTCCAACTCCTGGCCTCAAGCAATCCTGTTGCCTGGGCTTCCCAAAGTGCTGGGATTACAAGCATGAGCTATTGCACCCAGCCCTCTGTTTCTACTTCTTGATTAATACTTACCATCAATAAAACTGCTAAATTCTGGTAAGTACTGTGAATGACTATCTCATCTTAATGGACAGGGAGAGGAGAAAAATCTCATTATTTTTTTAAAAAAGAGGCCCTTTTGGTTACAAATTTAAATGCTGACAATGGGACTAAACATAAGAGACTCGGTGATGGGTTACTTTGTGCCCCTGACTTCGGCCTGCCTGCCTGTAAAGGAAGATGCTGCCTGTGATGGCTCCCGAACCCCACTGTGAACCAGTACCCCCAGGGCAGTGAGTGAAAATGTAGATTTCCAAGCTCTGCTCTCAGCCTTTCTGAATCAGAATCACCAGGGATAGGCTAAAAACCAGATTTTTTTTCCTTAAAAAAAAAAGTTCTTCAGGTGATTCATATAATCAATCACTCAAATTTGGAGACTACCCACATAAACCTTAATGAAGGGATTCTCAAACTTTAAGCAACTGTTAAAATGCAGATACCCCTATGTGTTGGTAGGGCCCCCATCTGTTTTTAATAAGCTTCTCCCAGATGATTCTGATACAGATGGGCCTTCAGCTTTCTTCTAGCTTGTAAATGTTTTGATTCTGTTGTTGCACTGTCTGGAAGGTACAGACTATGCTACTCTGACAAATGCCTTCTCTGCACATGTGGTTAAATATGACTAGAGGCAGAAAGGGCAATCATGGCCTGGTAACAGGATTTCCGGGGCTTAATGTGCCCCATTATGTTGTTTATAGCGTTTCTAAGACGAACACTTACAAGGAAAATTAAGTGTAAGTGGCATAGAGAATTTCAAAAGGATTACATAAATTACTCTTCCAGTAATCGTGATCCAATAAATACAGCCTACACAGATTTGTACTGTAAGATATTACATCTAGAACAGTAGTTCTCATTTGGGGGTGATTTTATTCCCAGAGGACATGTGGCAATGTCTGGAGACATTTTTGGTTGTCACCACTGTGTGTGAGTACACTGCTGGCATCTAGTGGATAAAGGAAAAGGATGGTGCTAAATGCCCTACAATGCCCAGGACAGCCCCGTAACAGAATTATCTGGTCCAAAATGTCAGTGGCGCAGAGGTTGAGAAATCTTGCTCTAGAAGAACTGGTTCTGAGATATGAAGACTCTTGGGGCAATGGGGGTTGAAAGATCAATTCACCCATCTCCCCACCTACTTTTTCTTATAGGCCAGGCACCCCAGAGGCCCTGGGGCTATGGAGATGAATAACCCCAGTGCTGGTCTTCAAGACAAACATAGAACCAGACAGTTTGCAACAATTAGAGAGTGCCACATCAGGAGGATTGTGTACCAGAATCTCTTGCGGGTGCTTGCTAAAATTTGATTCCCAGGCCTTGTAGACCTATCAAATCAGAATCTCCAGTGGGGTCAGTAAGACTTCCCAGCTTCCCAGGGTCCCGTGCTGGGGACTGGTTCAGTGTGGGGGGAGGAGCCTGGTGGGTCATGATTAGGGAACTCTGGGAAACACCGTGTTAGGGCAACAGGAAGGAGGCACTTAGACCCAGAGGGCACCTCGACTCCTGGATGAGAAGGACGGTCAGGAGATGGGGCCTGAGCTGAGGCTAGAAGGGCAGTGAACAGGGACAAGAAGTGTTCCAGGCAGAGAGATTACCGTGTGTGAAGACATGGACACTCGGTTTTCTAGGTAAATCTACCCACACATCTAAGTACCAAGTGCTCCATCAGCAACTCCAGAAATTTACAGGATTAAAAGCAGAGGAATTGGGAACGAGCATATGTGGGATTTAAAAAAAAAAAAGGCAGAAAAAATGTTTCCTCAAAGAAAGAAGCAGATAGAATGGAAGTTTTAGGGCTGCCTATGATACTTGGCTACAGGCCCCAATATTCTCATAAGAAGTTAATCTTTTACCAAAAAGTAATTAGCAACGTATCATTTACCGTCATTTCCCAGCTGCTCCTGCACTTTCTCAAAGTCTGACCCGCCTACCACTCCGATTTTGATCTTCTGCCTCAATTTTTGTAGAAAGCCATCCATTTCTTTGGTAATTTTCTACATTTCAAGAAGGAAAATACAATAGTCATGAGCCACAAAATAATCAGGAGACTAAAACTGCAAGAATAATACCAGCTTTATTTTCATACACGCCAATTTAGTTATTAGGTCTGTAGGTAAGTTCAAATAGTTCAGTTGTAATTTTGGGCCATCAACTTTTTACTAGAATAAACTTGTTAAATGTCACTTATTTTTAAAAAATTTTAAATACTCAAGTAATATATTAACAGCCATTGTGTGTTGTTCGGACTATTTTTCTATGCATGTCTGTCTAAATGCACATATGCTAATAGGTCTTATTTTGAAACATGAATGGAATCATTCTATGTCCTGTGCAGTGACTTGGTTTTTCAGCGCTATATTGTGGTGATCTTTTCATGCCAACACAAAAATCTAGCTCATTCCTTTTAAATGCTACACTGTATTCTATTTGTGGATTTAAGCTGTTGATCTTAAAACAAAATAACGAGATTAATGAGGAAATTCAGAACTGATTATACTTATATAAAAAATGCATAAGAGTAGCCTGAGCAACATAGCCAGACCTCCCAAGGAGTGATCACTACAGATGTGTGCCTCCTTGCCCAGCTAACTAATAATTTATTATATCTTAACCCTTGTACATGTTGGTGAGCTAAATGGTATTGTGGTCAGACATCATGACATGTGCTTCAATATGAATGGGTTATAAAAGGCAAATTTTTACTTCTAAGTGGAAGCAAATATTATTTGACAGGAAATAAGACCCAGATGCTGTAACCACAAAAGAACATCTGAACTACATCCCACTACAGTGGAAATCTTTACAGCAAAGCAACTACATACCAACATTGTTCTGATGTTCTCAAATAACTGTTGTGCTGATAGTTATCAGGAATCCTTTATAAATCACTCCACACAAAATAAAATCCAGAGACAGATCCAAAAGCTTGAAATTAAGGTGGAAAAAAGTTAAAAATTCACATTCTGGGGAAAAAAAGCCAATTATAAAAGACTTTTTTAGGGGACCATTAAGGAAATTTTAGTATGGACTAGAGGAGTTGTCAGCAAACTAGGGGCTGGGGGCCATAATCGGGCCCACTGCCTGTTTCTGTAAAGTATTATTGGGAAGCAGCCACATCCATTCGTGTGTATGGTGTCCACGGCTGCTTTAATGCTATGACAACAGAGTAGTTGTGACTAAGACCACATGACCTGCAAAACCTCAAATATTTGCTATCTAGCCTTTTACAGAAAGAAGTCTGCTGACCCCTGGGCTATGAACGGTATGAAATATTAGGGAAGTCGAGATAATTTTTTTAGGTGTAATGATACTGTGGTTAAGAAGGAGGATGTCTTTGTTCTTAAGAGAGGCAGTTTAAAATTCACAGAAGTGAAGTACTGTGATGACTGCAGTGTAGGAAGTTGTTCAGTAAAAGAAAAAAAATGTCAGAATCAATACATCAACATGTCAACCATTTTTGAATCTAAGTGGTGGGGACATGGGTGTTCTGTGTACTATTTTTTCAATGATTCTGTGTTTGGAATTTTTCATGATACAAAGTTGGAAAACAATTCACCTACATTTGTGCCCCTCTCTTTTTACAGGCTTTTGTTCTAAGTCCCAACTGTTTTTAGATAGAATGGCATTTTTAGGAAAGGACTCAGCACAACAAACTTCTACTAAAACAGTGCAATGTCTTTGTGATGGAAAGAATACAAAAAAAAAAAATAGCAAAATGCGCAAATCTCTGGAATCCATGCTAATCAGATTTTATTTGTTTAGATCATATCACTTCAGCAACTGCATGAAAAGATAACCCATTCTTCCAGATTGTATTGTGCTTATCAATGTTTGAGGATGCACACATACTGAGGAAGGTAAAGGCAGTATAATGAATAGATCTGTTGCTAAAATAATTTTTAGTTTTTACCTAGAGTACCCAGCATACAGAAACAATTCCTTTTAAATTATAAATTTTGAATGTGAAAATTCCTTACATTCACTGCAAAAAATATCCTGTCTCAAATGCTTCAGAGGAATACATTCTGGGTCACCTGGTTTCTTTGCTATTTTATACTTTGTGCTTATATATTCTGCTTCGTTCTGGGAATCAGAAACACTTTCCTGAACAGCATATCCAGCAACTAGAACAGCTTCCACTTTAGCTCACAAACTTGACAAATAACAATTCCTTGAGGCTCAGGGACTTGTACCAGGTCTGCTATGTGAAACTGAGGAGGTCAGGGCTTCCCTGTATCTGAGTTTCCTTATTTTTAAAATGGTAATAACAACTATCCTACCTGGGATGAAACTTGGGGGAAGGTTGAGAGGGTCCAATGATATCATGTAAAAAGACTTCACAATGTAAACCGTACACCACTACATCCCATGGGACAAATTGAGCTGTTTGTTTTTGGAATAAATAAAAGTTTTATTGGAACACAGCCACTCTGTGTTTACATATGGTCTATGGCTACTTTTGCACTAAAGTTGAGTATTGTAGTTACTATAGACCATATGAACTGCAAAAACAAAAGTATTTACTATACGACCTTGTACAAAAACTGAATTGCTGACCCCCCTGTAGACCACAATGGGCTTTTAACAACCCACAAGTGTGTGCTGACTGATCAACCTCAAAGTCAGAAAGGGCCTTTGGAGAACTTGGAGTTGACTGTCATCACTGGATAGATCAAACCTGTGGCTGATTAGGGTACAATGGCATGTCTAAGGTCACAAAGATTTGACATGGTCTTCTGGAACACACAGCACTGCTACCACCCAGCCAAAACTAAGGGAGGTGGGATGGAAGTTGAGGACAGTGAGGCCATCTGGGCCCAGTCTCAAGTTTGAATGGCTGCCATTCAGTGACCACTTTGTGAAAGGGGGACAGAGAGAGCTTCATAACTGAAACTTATATGTGTCTGTAGCAGCAAAATCTGGGGAGTGGGAAGCCAGTTTCCAAGAGCCCAAGGAGACTCTAAGCAGGTATCCTGTAATGAATGATCTAGGACTCCTCCATCACCCCAGTCCACTGCAGGGGCTGGAAAGGGGGGCAATGGAGGTGGCTAATATTTATTGAGGCCTAGTGTGTGCACGATACTTTCATGAATTTACATAATTTCATTTGATCTTCACAAACATATGCAACAGGTAATATGCCCATTTAAAGCTGTAAATGCTGAGGCTCACAGAAGTTAATTGTCTTGTTCAAGGTCACACAGCTGCCAAGAGGAGAACCTAAGACTCCTCTAGGTCTGTTTGACCCGGAAACCTATGTTTTTAATATCACGCTACACGGCACAGCCCCTTGGTGACAGGCCTGAGGGGCACATAGCTGGTAAGGAGACCTTAGCTGGGGTTCAAATCCTGGTCCATCATTCCCGATAGCTTGCGGGGAGAGTCCAGAACTGCATTTTCCAACCCACTAAAAGTTTCCTGCTCTTAAGTTTTTCAGCCCCGTCGCATCTCTCCGAGCACCCTGGGGTCTTGAAGGGCTGGTTAGGGCTCCAGTCTCATTCCTCCAGGGCACCCCAGAGTAGGGTTCAGCCCCCTTCGGAGGAGGCAGGCGGTCCTTAACCGCCCCTTGGCGCCCACCCTGGGCGGTTGTTAGCCCCCTCTGGGAGCAGCAGGGGCTCTGCAGCGGCTGCCACCAGCCCGCCGGGCTACACCTACCTGCCGCGGGGCTGTCAGGGTCCCATCCACATCGAAGAGGCAGAGCGCTGGGCCGAACGCCGCCATGACCCCACTTTCTACCCGTACCTGACAGGACTCGTTGGCACCAGGAAACTCGACCCGGAACTTCCGGGATCGGCCCCTACACCGCACGGCACGTCGGGAGGAGGTGAATCCACTCCCACAATGCCTGGGACCCGCGCCAGCCACAGTCGCCAGATCACAACTCCCAGAATGCAACGCGTATTACGTGCGCCTCGTACCACCCGAGCGTGCGCTCCTGGGGGTTCCGGGGCAGATGGGATTTACTTCCGGCAGCAGACGGCGGGGCCATGGTAAGAAACCAGGCGGTGGACCTGGAGGGAGTGACGCGTTTTGGAGGTCGGGGTCGGGTTTGGAGCTGGAGCAGGCAGGCAGGACGCATGGGTTTCCGACTTGGAGAGTCCGCGGGAGGAAGCTCCGGTGTGGGTTAAAATGTGCTATTTTCTGGCTTTCTCGACCCTCCTCGGGTCACGTGGGCCAGCAGTAGTGGTCGCTAAAACTCGCTGTGCGCTCACCGTGTGTCAGATACTAAGCTGAGGGCTTTAAAACTATCGTCTCGTTCAGTATCTTCTGAGTCCCCGTTTTGAAAGGCGAGGAAACGGAGGCTAAGAGAGATGGGGTAACTTGCCCAAGGGTCCACAGCTTAGTGACTGTTGGAGCCAGGATTGGAAGCCATGTCTAGCTCCAAAGCCCAGAGCTTTTTCCACTGCACTGCTCACCTAATAAAATCCCAGTGCTGCGAGTTGGGGCCTCCCTGACTAACTCCTCCTCCTCTGCTGCTCCTCCTTCCCCAAACTAGGCTAAGAGAAAACAGCAGTTCCCTCCAGCACCCAAGATAACGCATAAACCAGGCAGAAAATTGGAAAGTTATTGTGATAAATACTAAACGGATTTGTTGCTCAAATTTCCCACTAGGACATTGATTATTTTGTTTTTTGCTTGGGGCATTGTTCACACAGCCCTGTGGATCCGGTGTGTCCAGCCCAGAGTTGGTCCTCCTTAGGTATTTTTTGAGTAAAGACTGCACTTCCTTTCCTATAGTTATTTGGAACTGCCTAGAGGAAAGAGGACCAGTTTGAAAGTCAGACTCTGCTACACTCACTGGCTTTGTGTCCTTGGGTAAGTTTCTTACCCTTTCTGGGCTTAGTTTCCTTAGTGATAAAGTGGAAATGATACCTGTCTCGAATAGCTTTTGTACGCTAACGTGAGATAAAGCGTCTGGCTTTACCTTTCCTTCCTCTGGCTGTAATGGTGATCGCGAAGGATTGGAAGAACCCTCTGTGTGCAATGCTTTATGGATGTTCATTGTGTGATTAGCATGGTTGATTTCCATGAGAGAAATGGTCTCCTATTTTCCTTCCAGGCTGCCCTCCTCCGAGCTGTGCTGAGGTTGCGGGGGCAAGGGCCAGCTGCATGGGGAAGGCCTCTTCATGGGCTGTGGTGCTGCAGTGGGCAGGAGCATCACAAGAGGTGGGTGGGGAGCAGGTCACCCACCTCGAAGGAGAAACCACCAGGCACAGAGACTGAGAAATTCCAAATGGTCTACCGTTTTGATGCCATAAGGTCCTTTGGGTATGTGTCTCGGCTGAAGGTGGCACAGACTGCCCTGACAGTGGTGGCCTTGCCGCCAGGCTTCTACTGGTACTCCCAGGGTGTCTTGACTTTCAACTCCCTGTGCCTCCTGAGTGGGATAGCCGGCTTTGCCCTGGTCATGCTGTGTTGGATGAGCTATTTCTTCCAGAGACTGGTGGGCCTCCTGTACGTGAATGAGTCTGGCACTGTGCTACGGGTGGCTCACCTGACCTTCTGGGGCTGGCGGCAGGATACATACTGTCCCGTGGCAGATGTGATACCCCTGACGGAAACCGGGGACCGGCCCCAGGAAGTGTTCGTGCGTATCAAGCAGTACAGTGGGAAGAAGACCTTCTACCTCACCCTGCGCTATGGACGGATCCTGGACAGAGAGCGTTTCGCACAGGTGTTTGGGATGCTGGACAGGTGCAGGTGAACAACTGGCATTCAAGCCTCTGGGGTGGATCTGGGCTACTGGATTTCTTATGGGAAGGCCACGGGTGTGGGCAAGGCTGAAGAAGGGGATCGAGTTCCTGGAGAGTTTGCCCCTAGGAACTTGTCTTTAGGCACGAAGCAATTCATGAGGCAGAAGCTGGTAACCAGGTTTAGGGAAAAGACTCTTCATGCAGATTTTTACCGTACTTGTGTATGACAGTCAGATAATGCCGGAAGTTTCTGTTAAGAGCCAGTTCTTGGAGGAAGTTGTGCCAAGGTCACCCAGACTGTCCGCTGCTGTGAAATCAGAAGACAGAAGTGTGGGAGGGGGAGCATGGGATTTGGAGTCAGAGGCTTGGGTTCTGTCAGTCCTCAGCTCCCTGTCCTAGGGCAGGTTATTGAGTCTCACTGAACCTTGGTTTTCGCATCTGTAAAATGGAAAGTCCTGCCTGTCTCATGGAATGGTTGTGAGAATAAACAATAAATGTCAAGTGTTTTGCAAGCTCAGCAGCCCAGAGCAAATATGAAGCACTTGGTCAGAGACTTTGGTATGGTGAAAGGTTTCTAGACAGTCCATAGAGATTTCCAGAGCCCTGTGCTGTGCCCCCTCCTATACCCAGCAGCAGAAGGGACGGGGTTGAAGCCGAGAGTGGGGGCCATTTCATCCTGCCAGGATGGTAACTGCACATGGACGTGGGCAGGAATGTCATCCAAGTGAGCACAACACCCAGCAGAGATTTTGTTCACCACCCAGAGGTCTAGGGGCTGTCAGTTTGGAAGGCTTTGCAGTGCAGTAAAGCCCGATCAGGAGACTGAGGCCTGAAGATTGCTTGAGCTCAGGAGTTCCAGCCTGTGTGGCAGAGCGAAACTTTGTCTTTAAAAATAAATAATTAAAGCCAGATGGACTGTATGCTGGTGTGTTATTTTATAAACTAAAGCCAGTTATGTGCATTGCCCGCTATAATTAATAATATATGTTAATTATACGATTTGTAAAAGTAAAGAGAAAGGAAGGTATGATCTTTATTATTTTGCCACTCAAAAGTCAATAACTACATGTTTTATTGTGTAGCCTTCCAGTTTTTTGTTTTTAATTGTAGTAAAATATACATAACAAGTTTATCCTTTTAACCATTTTTAAATGTACAATTCAGGGACATTAAGTACATTTATAATGTTGTACTAGCATCACCACTATCCATTTCCTGAACTTTTTCATCATGCCAAACAGAACCTCTGTGCCCTTTAGACAGTAATTGACTCCCTCCCCCTAGCCCTTGGCAACCACTAATTTACTTTCTCTCTGGATTTGCCTATTCTGGATATTTCATGTAAACAGGATCATACAATGTATGTCCTTCTGTCTTGGCTTCTTTCACATGGCATGATGTTTTCAAGGTGCATCCATGTTACAGCATGTCTCAGTGCTTCATTGCTTTTTTATGGTTGAATGATTATGTATACACCACATTTTGTTATCCATTCATCTGTTGATGGACATTTGGTTTCTTTCCATCTTTTGGCTGTTGGCTATTACTGTAAACATTGGTGTACAAGTTTCTGTTTGAGTCTCTGCTTGTAGTTCTTGCGGGTACATACGGAGCGGTGGAATTACTGGATCCTCTGGTAATTCTGTGCTTAGCTTTTGGAGGACCTACCACTTTTCCACAGCGGCTGCAGCATTTTACATTCCCACCAGCAGTGTGCAAGGGTGCCAGTTTCTCTACATCCTCACCAACAGTAGTTACTTTCCGTTGTTTTGGAAATGGCCATCCTAATGGGTGTGAAGTGGTATCTCATTGTGCTTTCAGGCTTGTCATAGACATTATACTGTACCTGGGATTGTTTGGGTTTTTGCTTCATGTTATAACACAAAGCTGTCTCATATCCTGAATATTAAGAATATTCAGGAATTGCAGAATAGTCCACTGAGTGGATGTAGCTGGTGCTTTTAACCTGTACTATTTAGGTTACTTCCATTTTTTCATTGTTATAAAGAATGTGATAAATATCAAATATATGTTGTGATATCCTTCTTCCATGGAGACTGAAGTGGCATTTTGAGAAAAATGACTTATAATTAAGGTAACACGATGTTAGATTTTCTTGGTTAATTTATTCCATTTCTGAGAAGCAGGTAAAGCTTGTATTAATAATTCAAGACAGTTTGCAGGCTTCCAAATCAGTCATTCATTCATGCCACCCAACACTCTTGAGTATCTGCCTTGTGCCAGACACTGCTTGGTTAATTACAGAGGTTAATAGGAGGATTTTTGCCTTTGTGGAGCTTACAGTGGAGGTCTTGGTGGGGGCCACAGGGAGGAAGAACAGACGTTAAAGAAATAAATGCATATAATTACAGATGGTGACAAGTGTGATGAAGGAGGAGGAAGATTTGAGGCTGGATGTTGGGAGATGCACGGAAGGCCTTGGGCGGAGACGTTTAAGCAGAGACCTGAGGTGTAAGTGGGAGGTGGCCCCAAGCTTGTTTCAGGCACAGGGAACAGCAAGCGTTTGCTTCCGTGCTGCACAAGAGCTTCGTGCATTTGCTAAGAAGAGCCTGAATTTTATCCTAATCACTGTGGGAAGCCTTTGAAAGTAAGAGAAAGGAAAGAGAACAGTGAAAGAAAGTTTGGGAGTTTTTAAGAAGAGAAGAAACAGCTCGTTTTAATTTTTATTTTTCAGTTGAAGATATAAATGAAAGGGCATAGGCTTATAGATATGTTTCATTGGTTGAATTCTCACTGCACGTTAATTCCTGCCAGCTGGAGAAGGTGGTCTGGGGAGTGAGTGTGACTGGGTCCCTCAGGTGTTTGGAGACACTGGGCACCCACTGTCGGTGGGCGTACAGTTGTGGTTTTCCTAGCTGGAAGGGCTGCATTGATTGTGTGGGTGTGACCCAGAGCCTGGGGGTGGGCCTCAAACCCATTCCCAAGTGCTGGCTCTTTCATTAGGCTAAATGGCATGTGTTATGGTTTTATGATGGCCCTACTTTAAAAATATGACCAGAACCTGGCCACTTCTCACCCCCTCCACCCCAACCATCAGATCCAAGCTGCCCCCATATCACCCCTGGGTTATCGCAGTCCAGGGCTTCTATCCTGGACTTATTAGAGTGTGTTTTTACAGCAGCCAAAGTGATCCTTGAAAAAAAATGAATTATGTCAACTCCGTTATAAAAGCTGACCTCCTTGTGATGGCCTACCCTACCCTCACCTGTCCTCCCTCGTCCACCACTCAGCTGTAGATCACTTCCCTAGGTCAAGTTCACCTTGTTGTTCCTTCACTATCAAGGACATTCCAGCCTCAGGGCCTTTGCATTGGCAGTCCTTCTGCCTAGAAGGTTTTGTCCCTAGATATCTGCATAGAGGACTGACTGACCACCCTGCTTCAGTTTCTTCTCTGTATAACAGTGGTATTACTGTTCATGCTGAAGAAGTTGTAGTGAAGATTCAATTATGGAAAGAGGCAATTGTGTAGCTGTTACACAAGGCTGGGTGCAGTGGCTTATACCTGTAACCTCAGCACTTTGGGAGGCCAAGGAAGGAGGATTGCTTGAGGCCAGGAACTGGAGACCTGCCTGGGCAATATAGTGAGATCTTGTCTCTACAAAAAAAAAAAGGTAATAATGATTTGAGCTTAACCTCATTAAAACCAAAAATTTGCTCAAATAGCCCCCTGTATTGGGCTAGTTCTAAGCAATGACCTGAAAGAGCCTCACCCCTGGAGATTCTGATTGAATATGTCTGGGGTAGGTTCCTAGAATCTGTCTTTTTGATAGGCCCAAAGCCAATTCTGAGATGCGAGGTGGTTAGAAATTTCTGAAACAGACTATAGAAAACACCAGAGTGACACATGCTTCTGTGGACTTTGTGTTCCAGGGCCAATTTTCTGCCTAAGGAATAGGTTCCTGGCTCCATGTGTAGAATCACCTGGAGGGCATCTGAAAAATCCCATTGCCCAGGCCCGTGACCAGGCATCGGTATTTTCAAGGCTCCCCAGGTGATCTAATGCCAGCCAGGTTTGACCATGGATACCCTGAAGTATCACTGCACAGTTAAGCCTGCAAGGGGCTTGCCCTGAGAGGAGAGCCCAGGTTCTCGCCAGTGTAGGCAGGAGCTGCGAGGTCTGCTCACACAGTACCAGCAGAGGGCATACAGAACAAAGGCATTGTTCCATCCCTTTATTCCGGAGCTAAAATCACCGATCTTCACCAGACAACAGAAACTGGGTTAGGGCTTCTAGAAGGCACCAGTAGGGCAGTACTTGGGAGTTGTTAAAAAAAAAAAAAAACCCAAATCAACACCAAAAACAAAAGTCACTTGTAGGACCTGGACATCTGTACTTTTATGCTCCCAAGGTAATTCCAAGGCACCCACATTCTGAGAATCACTCAAAGCCGTGCAGTAGGTGGTAAAGCAGCTCAGAAAATGGGAGTCATCTTTAGATTGGGGTGGTAGATATATTGGCAACTCCCCTCTTTAACGACAGTTCCAAGATCATAATTCATTCAGGTTAGATAGTTCATTCAGGCTGCTGTAACAAAAGTACTATAGACTGGTGGCTCAAACAACAGATGTTTGTTTGTCCCAGTTCTGGAGCCTGGCAAGTCCAAGGTCAAGGTGCTGGCAGACTTGGTGTTGGGTGAGAGCCCATTTCCTGGTTCATAGACAACCATTTTCTTGCTGTGCTCTCACATGGCGGAAGGGGTGAGGGAGCTGTCTGGGGTCTCTTATAAGGGCACTCAACCCACTCGTGAGGGCTCCACCCTTTGGAGCTAATCATCGCCCAAAGGTCCCACCACCAAATACCAATCACTTTGGGGATTAAGTTCCAATATATGAATTTGGGGGGGGAACATAAATATTCAGTCTATAGTAAAAATCTAACAGAAATGCTCAAGCCTACTTATGAGGATGTTTGCTGAAATATTTCTAATAGCAAAGATACTGGAAATAAGCTAAGTTCCCATTAATAAGCAACACAGTTAATAAATGTTGATAGATCCATACTGTGGAATATGTGTGGCCCTTAAAAAAGAATAAGATTGAAATATATCTGCTCCTGTGGAAAGATGGCCATGGGGCGGTAAGTGAAAAAAGCAAATCACGGAACAATGTGGTTCTGTGTGATCTTGTATGTTTTTAAAAAAATGCACACATTGCAAATTATTAACCGTGGCTATCCCTGGGGAGAGCATTGGGGTGGGAGATGAGAGGGGAGGCGGGAGTAATTCTTACACTTGGAACTTTATAACC
>CM052448.1:5653176-5790862 GCA_028533085.1 Varecia variegata | reverse complement strand
TGCTCCTGTGGAAAGATGGCCATGGGGCGGTAAGTGAAAAAAGCAAATCACGGAACAATGTGGTTCTGTGTGATCTTGTATGTTTTTAAAAAAATGCACACATTGCAAATTATTAACCGTGGCTATCCCTGGGGAGAGCATTGGGGTGGGAGATGAGAGGGGAGGCGGGAGTAATTCTTACACTTGGAACTTTATAACCTAGTATTGTTTAAAATTTTCATCATGAGCTTGTTCATCTTAAGAAATGAAGAAAAATGCTGTAATAACAGTCTCCTCTTCCATCCCTTTCTCCTCCTGCCAGCTTTCCAGGCAAGGGGGAAAGTTTCTCAACTGTGAATTCTGATTCTGCACTGAGAAGCTGAGTAGGTAGAAGGAAACATGCAGTTGTTGAAAAGCATCTGCAGACTGACGTGGGAGCTCACCCCTGTAACCCCAGCACTTTGGGAAGCCAAGGTGGGAGGATCACTTGAGGCCAGGAGTTTGAGACCAGCCTGGGCAACATAGCAAGACCCCGTCTCTATAATAAAATTCAAAAAAGAAAAAAGCATCCGTGATATAACCATGTTTGTCTCTTGTTTCCTGTCTGCTGAGAACTGTATGGACTTTCCCCCGACACCCAGGCATGCCGTGGCTGTGTATAATTTAGATGTAGGGGACAGGGTGGTCTGTAGCATGTTAACTTTCCTGTGACGGCCATCCAAATGTGATGAGGTCTGCTCTACATGGTGATGATGCCCCTGGTGTGCACAGCTTGTAGCACATGGAAAGCACAGCCCAATGGTAGCTGTGGTCCTTTCCACACCGGTCACCAAAAATAAGACTTACCTTGTCACAGGGCCAGAAGTCTATCGCATCCCCTACCCCATCATTAAATAACCATGTTTAATGCACCCCCCCAGAGCAGATCTGGTGGGCTTAGCTGCTTGCAAGGGACAGCCTGGGATGAATTGCCCAGATAACTAGGATTGGAAGCTTTCTTTTTGTTGTTGCTTCAGGACTTCAGGACTCATGACTTTCTAAATGGAAAGCAACAGGCTCCCTTTGAACACGAGGCAGAGTCCAACTTTTATGGCCTTGTTTTGATCCTGCAGCATTCAACTGTAAAATCTTGCCTGATTAGGGTTAATCAGGTGGGGCCGATGCCATCTGGCCATGTTTGTACCAACTCTAGGGACAGAATATTCATTTTACTGGTAACAGTTGAAATATACTCCCAGATTCTAGCTGGGCTTGTACCTGTACTGGAAACTAGATTTAATATTTACAAGTGGGAACTTAACTGTGACAAATGTAATATTGTCATTTAGAACCACATATGAGACACACTTATTCATGGAGAACAAGTGGCAAAAGAAGCTATTATATATGAACCATCTACTACGTGCCTGGCGATTACTACGTGATTTTATTTAATCCTGCCAGCAACACTTGGAGTTAGAGAACCCCAGAGAGGCAGCAGAGTGCTAAGGTGAAGCACGTGGCTTCTGAGGGAAGACTTCTTGCCTGCTTGAAATCCCAGCCCTGCAACTTCCTAGCTGTGACTTTGGATTAGTTTTGTAACCTCTCTCTGCCTTGGTTTCCTCATCTGTGAAGTGAAGATAATAGTGCTACCTTCCCAGGGTTGTTGGGAGGATTAAATAACTTACTGCATGAAAAGCTCTTAAAATAGTGCTTGGTCCAGGCAAGCACTCAATAAATGTTAGCTAGCATTCCTACAATCATCCTCATTTTACAGAATGAGGCTCAGAGGGATGAAGTGACTTGCCCAGGGTCACCCAGCTAGAAAGCAGCAGAGCTGGGTCATTCCACTTCCTCCTCAGGGGTGAAGTACAGAATATATAAGACAGTGACTCTTTAGCAAAGACTTACTGACCTTGAAGTTCTAGCACCTTCAGCCCATCTGCCTTTGGAATGTGCATTTGGGAACTCACACATAGACTGACAAGTTCAAGTTGACCTTCCAAGGCCAGAGGCCAGGCTGGTCAGGAGAAAGTTCAAGCCAGTCCTGAGTTGACTGCATGCACACGTCAGTCCACACAATGTTATGTTTCATGCATCTTTGTGTATCAAGTCCCAGCTTCCAGGCTGTGTGATTTTGAGCAGGTTCCCTTAACCTCTCTACACTGCAGTTTCCTCATCTTAAAAACAGGCATACAAACAGCGTGAGTCCCCACTTCAGTGTTGATAGGTTCTTGGAAACTGCAACTTTAAGCAAAGCGACGTACTGCAAGTCCTTGAATAACATCATTTCATTCAATGTCATCCTCTTGTAACATTGATGAGAAAAAAAATTGGTTTCATTTTATATCATTTTGCTTAAAGTCAGTTTCCAAGAACCTATGGACAATGTTAAGTGAGGACCTACTGTATGTGCCTTATAGGTTTGTTGTGAAAATCTTAACACACGAACGGAACTACTCAACAAATGATAATTGTGGTCCCTATTTATATGTGATTATTTAAAAAATGCACTTATTGGTAAGTATTGCCTTCCAAGTCCATTGTCGTTTCGTGGACTTGTTGGATGTTGGAGCTGGAAGGAGCCTTGGAAAGATATGGTCCAAACCATATGTTTTCCAGGTGAGGAAAGGGTCCTAGAGGGCCACTGAGGCAGCTGGGAGCAGTGGTGAGAAAGGGACCCGTGGTTCTAGTTCCAGGTCAGGTCACCAGGAGGACCAAGGAGGCGGCTCATCCCCGTGGGTGCTCACTGAGCACCTCTCTTAGCCTTCGCCCTGTTGCTTCTGCCTCCCAGTTTATTCCAGTCGATCAACTCACCTCAACCAGCGGGTCAGAGGACATGGTTTAACGGTCTGGGCTGAGGCCCACGGGATAGGATTTTTGAAAAGCTCTCTGGGGTGATCCATAAGTGCACGTAGTGCTGAGAACCACAGTCCTGCATGTTTTGGATTCTAGGATTTTCTTTCCCTCTCCATCCCCATTGTCATTGCCCTAGTCCAGGCCACCAGGCCACTGTGACTGCACTAGATTCCTGAGCGGGCCCCCTGCCTTCCTGATCTTCGCAGTGAACACTCAGGGCAATCTGCCCCTCCAAGTGGCATAGAAGGCCCTGGGGGATCTGAGCGCTGCCTGTTTCTCTGGCCTCACCTCCAGGCACTCCGGTCTCCCTCTCCTTGTGTTCTAGTAACACTGAACTTCTTGGAGATGCCCACCTGCCTTTGTGCCTGTGTTTAGCTCTTCTCTTGTTCTAAAATGCCCTCCATCCCACTGGAGCAGTTCCTGCTCAGCCTTGAAGATGCGGCTCAGGGGCCTAACTTAACCCCGAAGGGCTCGAGACCTGGCCTCTGTGCATCCCGGTCCTTACACTGGGTTGTTGTGACCTTAACCTCACTGGAATACGAGCCGAGGGTAAGGACCATGCCTTGTCCATCCGTGTCCCTGTCACATGGTATGTGCTTCTTGAACTTAGTGAAATGAATGGCCTCATTGTGCTTCTATAGGCAGATTTATGCAGATAAAAGGTTCCCCCAAGACAGCTCTAAGAAGTGTGTGAGAGGTACTTAATAAGTAGTGGCAAATAATTATTTAGCAAAACCATTTCAAACCCCAAAAAGTCCACATTCACTCTTGATATTTCCATTATAAATTCTTTTAAATTTAAGAATACTGATTAACACAGGAAACATTTAATTCATGGAATTGTGCATATGGATGGTCAGTTACATTATGACATGTTCATTTCTTTATCATTTATTGGCACTATCAACAGAATACTGTAAACCAGATCACTTTGTATGCATAAGTCTGTGATGCTCCCTAGCTGTGGTTTTCTACCATGAGCTGATATATATATATAGATAGATAGATAGGTATAGATACATAGATATATTAATGCTGTGCACAATTTTGCATGGTTACTGAGCATCAGTAAAAGTTATAAAAAAAACACCCATTTATAATAAAAGTGAGGATATGCTAAGACTTGCTATTATTGGACCTTGTTTTCTGTAAAAGAGACAAGACTTGCTAGACATTTACTAGACTCTATGGCACTGATGTATGATGGATTCATTTCCAGACCATTGGCCACAGAAGTACATCTTCCTGGGCCCTGCCCTAGACAGCAGCCTGTCCACTGGGCTCCCCATGTTTTCACCAACTTCTGGGTCTCTATGACCTTGAGCTCTGCTGAGAATTCCTTTCCTTGAAATTCTTCCAGCTAAACTCCCACCCCCCAAAAGAGGATGTCTCAGGAACTCATTATGCCCTGAATCAATAAGAACTTGGTAAATGGCTTAAAAATTTTTCAGAGGAACTAACTTCCCTTGGTAAGGAGTGAATAATAAATCTGGAAATGACTTTCCAGATAAAATGATCTCATCCCTCTGTCAATGCCCCGTGGGGAGAGAACAAAATAGTGGAGCCACTCTCTCCACCGAACAGAGCCAACTTTCTGATTGTGCCCTGCCTTAAAACCCAAGAACCTTATTGAATATTTGCACCCAATGCTAAAGTTCTCGGGAGAAAGCATACTTAAGTCAATGAATGAATTGTGGTTTGGTTTACATTTGGCATGTTTGTTAAATAAGGCCTTGAACCTTGGGATGTTGTCTGTGGAATGCGGCTCCCCAGTGAAAGCTGCGAGACTGTGAACTGGCGTGCCTTTGCATGTGCCATTCCCTTTCTGCAACACTCTTCTTTGCCTTGTCAGCTTGGTGAACTCTTCCTCATTCTGCCAAACCCTGCTCCAATGTCACTTTCTCAGAAACCTCCTCTGACCCTCAGGTGGCTTGCAGGACTCTCTCTGCTTTCCTGATGTGCTAATATATCTGTTATAGCACTTGCCACTCCACTCTGTTAGCTTAAGAGTCTGTTTCCAATGGCATGTGAGCCCCTGAGGGCAGGGACTGTGTTTTATCTCATCTTTGTATTCCTAGTGCTTAGCACAGGGCCTGGGATGGTGCGGGTATTTAATGAAAGTTTGATGAATGACTGTTGAACAAATGAATATACAAATGAGTGAAACCTTGCAGAGAGAGGCAGTCATACATCTCTACTAGTTGGCAGTGCAAATGACTGTAAACATGGCAGAACTTATTAAAAGCAACAGATTAGCAGTGACTGCAGGAATGTAAAGTGAACTGGAATGCATGGATCTGTTCATGTCTGTTAAACATGTCGGTGTCTTTCATTCTTCAACAAAAATAGGTGGATAACCAAATCTGCTGAAGAGTGAAAGCTAAAGAAAAAAACCCACTTTGAGATCTTTGGATGATTCGTTATTAAAAGAGCAAAGTGCTGAATCAGGAACCTTGTTACGCTCATCTTCCAAAATAGCCAACCAAGCCACCAGGGGATGAAGTGGCTTCCTTTTGGACAGAGAATACAGCCACTTTCTCAGTCTACCCACTAAATAATACTTCCTGGCTCTCAGTCTATCAAGTGTTCTTTTTAGGAGCATTTGAGGTCAAATCACTTCCACCAGTGTCTCGCCTCCAGCAGAGAAACTGTAGCCTTAGCCACAGCCCCAAGTAAGCATTTAAGTACCATCTGCTGGGTAATCTCCACACTCTGTCATCTCAGGAAAAGCTAATTTCAGGAGGACAAGTACAAGGAAACTGCCTCAAACCAACGTGCCCCATGCACAGAGCTCTGGCGCCTTTAATTCATGGCGCTTCCCTCAGGACAAGAAGAAACCTAGTCCAGCAGTGAGCCTCCCTGAAGGAACAGCCAAGCCACTCACATGTGTGCTCAGTGGTGGAGGGAATGTGGATGAGCAAGAGCTTCCCGGGACAAGGGGTCCATGAGCCAGGCCCCCAGATGCCTGGGGAGACAGGGTGTGGCTCTGCTACCCGGGCCCCTGGGCTTGTGCTCCTGGGGCGACAGGCGTGTGCTTCTGAACTTTCAGCTCAAGCATGTCCCCGTGGACACTCAGGCTGCAGGCCTATGCTGACATTTACCAGGGAGGACAGTTTGGGGCATGGAGGTCGTCGAGTGAGAACCGTCAGTGATGCCACCTGGAGATCCTCCAAGGGCAAAGCCCCGTGAAGGACAGAATTCAGTTTGGAGGAGGAGTGGTCCTAGTCTTCAGGAGGCCAGGAGACCCTTTCCCCCACCTCTGAGCTCAGTCCTCCTGTCCCCATTTTTCTGCCCTCCTAGGATCTGTCCTGTCCCTCACTGAAATGTGCTGGGGGCGTGTTCAGAGCTGTGGGGGCTGGGTGAGAAGGTGAGGGCCTGTTTGCTTGCATAGGGCAGGGGCAGGGGCAGCCGGCATCCTGATTACAGAATATGGCACTTGAGACGGACTGGAACCCCTAAGTCCCAGCCACCAGTCCCAGGAGCAGGTGTAACAGCCTTGACTGGCTTCCAGAACCATTATTGGGTCAGTCAAAGGTGGGCAGAAATATGGCCACTATCCCAGCGGCCCTTCCCAAGGCTACGTCCAGGGCTCTAGCAGAATTTCTGGGCTTAAACCAATGTGCACCTTTGGCTTTGCAAGAGGAAAATCGAAACCAGCCCTCCCTTCTTCTCTCTCCCTCCCCCAAGCCACCAAACACGTCCCCTGCTCACAAAAAACCCTTCAGTTTATGCATTCACCTCTGATACTTTTAAGTGAAAACATGAATTAGGCAAACTAATCAATTTGACAACTGTTGAGATCGGGGCTTCCTCAGAGTGTTGTGGAAATGGCTTCTTTACTTGAAGTCTGCTAAGATGTCGCTGAAAATATTGAGGAACAGGTGAGCGTGGTGATCCCTGAACACCAGTGTGGGACGGAAACGAATGGATTTGTCGCCGCAGCCCCCCAACACCACACCTGGAAGAAGAGGCAGGAGGAGGTTAGGAGCTTGGGCTCTCAGGGCCACCTGCTGGGCGGGCTGGAAGGGAAGTGACCCCCACTGGTACACTCTTCTGTCCATACACCACTCTTCCCACCCGGGCCGCCGCCTGCCCCCTCTGTCCACGCACCCAGCCTTCGTTTCCTCTCTGTCTCCCTTCTCTTCTTTCCCTCTCTCCCTCCCTCCCAAGTTTGATTGCTCTGCTGCCCCTGAACTAGGTTTGGTGTCAGAGAAACCTGAGACGAGTCCTCCCCTTCCAGAAACTCACGGAGGGGTGGGCAAAGAAAACGGGCAAACAGTAAATCACAGAAGCGCAGGCTAAGACGGAAGCACGTAGGAGGTGCTGAGCTATCACTGCAGAGGGTCAGACCCTGCTCGTTTTAAAGGGTGACTTCCCCATGCAGCTGGGCATCTTTGTCTAGGGTGTTTGGATCTTGGAGACTAAGTTTTCTCATTTTAAAAAGGAGGCTAATTATCCCTGCCCTTGCAGGGCTACTGTGAGGATTCTGTAAAATGGTACAAGATATACCTGACACGGTGCTTGACACATAGTAGGTTCTCCGATCTCACAGTGGTATCCCTCCCACCTATGACTCTTCAGTGGCCTCCCATGCCCATGCCTCCTAGGATAAGTCTGGAGCACGGAACCCGATCCGCAGCCCAGCATGATGTGGGCCAGGCCTCCCCTCCCTCAGCTCCATCCCCTCCAGTCTGTCTGTCTCTCTGTCTCCTTTCCTCCTTCCTGGGACTTAAAATCACAGTGGATTGTGTGTGGAATGCCGAGTTTGATGTCACCCTTCCTGCTAGACTGCAGGCTTCCTGGAGGAAGGGGCCCAATGGTCTTCTGCACAGTGACTCAGTGTACTCACTGCTCACCTCAGTGAATACTCATCTCAGTGAACTCACAGCTCAGCTCAGCGAATACTTGTTGAATCCGTAAGTGAATAAAGAAATCCCATTGGTAACTTTCTCTTCTTTCGAGAAAGAGCGTTCAGGCTACTTTTAGTCTCATGTTCCACCTGCCCCCCACCCCAGGACCCGGGAGTGTTTTGCATGCACGGCCGGTGATGCCGGCCCCCGTACCTTTGTTTCTGGCAATCAAGATGAGCTTATTCCGTACTGATTCATCTGGAGTGTCGAAGGAGCAAAAGGTGCCTCGGCCTCTCACTCTGCTGATGAACTGGGGGTACCGGGCCTGCACGGGGGAGACAAGGCTGGTGTCAAAGGCTGTCTGTCACCTGCATACCAACTCAGCTTAATGGCTGTGCCTCCTCAGGTGCCGCCCGTGGGCCAGCCGCTGGGCTTCTGCATGGCTGGCTCTGGAGACATCCAGGCCTAGGTTCAAAACCAGCTCTGCCTGTTTCTTACTGTGAACATTGGGTGAGTCACTTAAGTGGCTGGTGCCTCAGTTTCATCTTCTGGAAACTGAAGGATATAAATGCTACCCAAGAGGCTGAGGTGAGAATTCAGTGAGATAAGGTTTAGTCCTAAGCCCAGGGCCTGGCACTAGTCAGGTGCTCCACAGATGTTGGCCATCTCTATTGTTAGCTCTTCTAGACACATAGCGGTTCTCCCGGGAGAAGAAATGCGCGTCCTCCCTCAAGGCTTTGAGATGAGATGTCCTAGGCTGAATAGTGGCTCCCCCAAATTCATGTCCACGCGGAACCTATGATCATGACTTTATTTGGAAATGAGGTCTCTGCGGATGAAATTAGGCTAAACTGAGATCTTCCTGGATTAGGGTGGTCCCACTGCCCTCCATCCTCTCCCTTTCCCCACCTCCACAAGCTCCATCCTGCCCCGGGGAAGTGCAGGAGCCCTTCCCTCTGCCCAGAATGCTCCTCTCACCTTCACCTGGCCAACTTCTGTTCATCCATCAAGACCTAAGGTAAAATGCCACTTCCCCGAGGAAGCCTTCCCTGGTTTCCTGGCCTTGACACCCTCCCCCGCTGTCACCACTTTGTGGTGATCTTTTACAGCCACCCTGGGAAAGTGGGTGGCTGTAAAATTAATTTTTTTTAATTTAATGGCAGGCAGGGGAGGGTAGGTCCTGCCTTTTTTCTCCCCTAAATGTGGCAAAGGCTAAGGATTAAATGAGTTGAGGCACTTAACACAATGCCTGGCACATAAGCAGTTTCTCAATTGATGGAAGTTGTTGTTATTGGTATTAGTAGGTCCTTGATCATGTCAGAGAGGTAAACACTGGCAAAGAACGTGACTTTGAAGTCCATTAGAATCAAGTTCAAATGTCAGCAGTGCCACCATGAAGCTCTGTAACTTTGGGGAAGTTAACACCTTGCCTCAGTTTCCTCATCTGTAAAATAGGGGTAATAATAGTGGCTAGACCCACAGCATTACTGTTCTGATTTCAATATAAGTTTTTACTGTTATCATCCTCCCTGCCTTCATTATCACCACCATCGTCATCACCATCAGTATCACCACACCACCACCACCTGCTCAGTGGTTCTGCTCAAGTCAGTGGTGACTGGATGCTTCAAGATCTCAGGTGGCTCTTTGAGACCAGCCACCGGAGGCCATCACTCCTCTCAACCCTGGGCTCTTCTGGCCTGTTCTGAAAACACTGGGTCCCCCCAGCCGCCTCCCAGCTGCACCCCAAGTCTAGGAGAGTAATGCTTGTGTGTGTGGGTTTGTGTTGGACGGGGAGTTTGCCAGAACAGAGACAACAGCTGTCACAGAGCTGCACTGGCCAGTGTGGCAGCCACACGTGGCTGTTGAACTGCGGGGAGTCCAAGTCAAATTGCTCTAGGGTCGTGGGGACCCGTGGGCTGGGGGGAGCTTCTGGGGTGCGGGGCCGGGTGGGGGTACCTGGAGGTCCAGCAGCCCCGTGAGCAGGACCTTCCCGGCATGCGCTGCGTTATTCAGCAGGTCCTCCCGCTTGATGACGTCGATGACCTCGGCCAGCAGCAGGTTCTTGGACGGGTCCCCCAGCCAGGTGTTGAAGATCCGGTAGGGCTGGAACGAGGAAGGGGTGTCAGGAGGTTCACACATAGGCACATCCTGAAGGGGCCGCTGTCCTCAGACACGCCTTCTTCTCTTGATGAGGAGAGAAACTGACCCAACGGGCATCCCCCAGGGCTGGGAGGAGAACACGTCTATCTCGCTGAATTCTTCAACAACACAGCCCTGTAGGTAGCCACTGCTGTCAGGGAGACCAAATTGTTCCATGCTCTGGGAAGTCCCTCAGTCCCAGGGAAGCAAGACAGCTGGTCCTCTAACTACGATACTCCCCATTTTACACAGGAGGAAGGTGAGTGATTTGCCCAAGGCAAATACGGCTCTTAGGTGGTAGCGTTGGGACTGGATCTCTAGGCGTCGGAACAAAGATCACCCGCTTTACACCTCCATGAATTATTCAGTATGGCAATGCAGCCAACTAAAATACACTTCCTGGCCTCCCTCACGATTAGGGAGTAGCCGTGTGACAAGTGCTTAGTCAAGTGTTGGAAATAGAAGGGTTATGTGAGATTTGTGGGAAGGCTGCTAAAGACAAGAAGGGGACGACTTTGTCCTCTTCTATAGGAAAAGGAATCCAACTGGCTAGAATTGAGATGTGCTGGCTGGAGCTCCGGTAGCCATTTTGGACCATGAGGCCACCTTGAGGGTAGAAACTACTCGTGGGAAAAAGGACCTTGGGCCCTGATGGCCGTTTTTGTGTGTGTGGGGTGGGTGTGTTTGTGAATGTGTATGTACACGTGGCAGTACACAGTGTGTGGTTAAGGGGATGGTCTTATTTTGGAATCTGGGCTTTTGTCACTTGCAGGCTATGTGACATTAGACAACTTAGCCTCTCTGTCTGATTCCTCATTAGTAAAATAGGGTTTATCCTACTTAATAACACCTACTTAGTTAGATTGTTGTGAGGATTAAAAGTACATGAGAAGTACTCAGAACTGGGCCAGGCACAAAGCAAATGTTCAGTCCCCGGCAGCCACTATTAGCAATACTATTGTGTGTGCACACAGAGAATCAGCAAAAGACTGACAATGGACTGCCACAGAGTTGGCCTTGGAGAGAGCCGGGGTGATCACCATGGGCTAATTAAATTGATAAGCACGGGGCCTTAGAAAACCTCCGTGACACATCAGGTGTGCACCCAGCTCCTCGTTTGTGAGAAAGGAGCACTTGTGAGAGGGACATGTCCTTCTCCGCCCACAGACAATGACTCACAGCATTAGGCCTGAACTCCTCCTTGTGGAAGAAGCCACCAGTCATCATCTTCTTGCTGAAGGTCATCACGTCTGCTGGGTCGTCCAAGCCCCAGTGCTCATGGGCCCAGAACTTGCCGGTACAGCCCCCTCCAGTCTGGACCTCATCCACCAAGAAGGCACAGCCATGCTGCAGACGAAGACAAGGGAGAAATAAACCCCCGCCCCCAGCACAGCCCACCCACTGCCAAACCTGGAGTCTAGCCACATCGTGCTTGTTTTCTGAACTGCAAACCAAGCCCACGTCCTTGTGCTACGCAAAACAAAACAAACCCTCAAGCAGAGCAGCTCCAACCAGAGCTGTGTCTGAATGGTTCCTAAAAGTGCTGAGCTGGAACAGAAAACCCAGAACATCAAATACTCCCTGCACTAAACAAGGACTCCAGGACAGAAGCGGAGCTAACCCTTTGCTCTGGGACCCACCCGAGAAGCCCCCGTGGTCCTGTCTGCCCTTGGCCGTGGCCACTGACCTTCCTGGCGATGTCCCTCAGCTTCCGAAAGAAGTCATCCGACGCGTGGTTGTCTCCGCCCTCGGACTGGATGGGCTCCACGATGATCCCGGCCACCGTCTTTTTCTTTTTCCTGTATTTGACGATCAGATCCTCCACCTAGATCCCAAACGGGGAACAGATGATTGCTCGCTGAGGCTCCTGACCTGTATCCGTGGGCGGGCATGTGGGGTTCCATGAGCCCCTTGAAGTTATTGAAAATGTGGGTTTTTTTTTTCTTTCTTTCTTTTTTTTCTAAATAGACAGAGTCTCACCACGTTGCCTAGGCTGGTCTCAAACCCCTGAGTGATCCTCTCACCTTGGCCTCCCAAAGTGCTGGGATTACAAATTCACACATCATTTGAAAAACCCAAAAGCATACACCTAGATAGACTAATGAGTGAAATCTTTCCTTATTATGCACAACTAAGGAAAAGCCTTCTGCTCAGATGGTGTGATTTTGGCCTTGGTCTCCAACAATCACCCCTGGAAAGCTCCAAGACACTTTTCTTTGCTTTCAGAGCATCACTTGCACTTTGTGGCTTTTTACTTTTTAAAAAATGTGATCTCTAGAAAAGCTGTGATTACGTCCCTGTGCTGTATTATATTCCTATTGGACAGTGCCATACGTGACACCATGATCTTGTTTCTTTCGTTTGCCACTGAATACCCAGCACCTAGCACCTTGCTTGACACCTAGTAGGTGCTCAGTAAACATTAATTCATTGAAAATGATGATGAGCCTAAGAGGAAAACCAGCAGCCTTATTGCAGCTCCAATCCAAACCTGAAGAGTGATAGTTATTTTTTTTTAGCAACAGAATCTTTCCAACATCTTCCATGGAACCCCACACATGGAACAGACCAAAGGGGGGCTGCTTGTTTGAAGAGCAAGCCTGGGGTGACAGGAGGCTGGGTGTCCTCAGTTTCTCCTAACACAACCCCCAAGGCAATGCAATAAAGCCTTGGGACTTGGAGCAGGACAAAACCAGTGTGCCAGAGGGTCCCATGGGACCATTTGTTCCTATGAGACACCCATATTCTTTCAACAAATCCATTTTCTCTTATTTTAGAGTTATGGAAGCTGGTCCCAAAGGAACTTAAGTGGTACAGAAATTGGTACCCAAGTGGGGTGATGGATGCTGGGTGAGAAAAACAATGTGTCTCACTGCTTTTCCCAATACGGGGAATATTTGGGACACTGTCTCCCTGTCCCTACTTCCCTCCCAGGGAGCACCACACAGGTCCCCAGGTAAACCCATCATCTGTTCCTCTTCTCCTGGGCTAAGTGTTGGGGTGGCGAGAGTAAGGGGCTGGCGCCTGGGGAGGATCTGCAGGATCCGGGGGTTACCTCTTCTAGACAGCGGGCTTCTTCTTGTTGGTTTTCTTTCACAAACTCTTCCAGAGGATAGTTCAGCCGTGGGAATGGTGCAATGGGCCAGTCGAAGGAAGGGATGTCGATCTTGTGAATGGCTTTGGAGTGCGTGGTCGCTAGGCAACCTGAGTCCGGCAAAACAAAAAAGCAGACGCTTGGCTTGGGGGAGTGGGCTGAACAGTCTTTGAAAGGGAGAGGGGAGGCTTTTCAGCAACTTTCAATGCCCGGGGAGGCCAGTCGCCCACAGAACCCCAGGTCTTACAACACCATGAAGCTGAAGGAGAACCTGCGACCCTTAATTTTCATGGGTGCGTGTGTGCGTGTGTGCCTTGCGATTTATCACAGATTAAGCACAGGTTTTGAAGACAGAGAGTCAACAGTTCAAATCCTGGCTGTCACCAAAGAGCCTTAGAAAGTCCTTTCCCTTCCTGAGTCTTGATTTCCACATCTGCAAAGTAGGGATAGTAATCCACTCTTCTCAGGGGAATTGTGTGGAACCAATGACACAATATGTCTAGAACGCCAACGCCACATCGAGGGCAGCTGTCACTGTTACTGCTGTGCCGCGGGTCCCTGCTTACCCATGGTTCTCCCGTGGAACGCGCCCATGAAGGAGAGGATGCTGTACTCAGGGCAGCCGGGGGCCTAGAACCAAGAAATGCCAGTCGTCAGTCACCGTCGTAAGGACGGCGGAGCTGTGTTGTTGACCCCGCAAACCTCGGGGAACAGAGACGTCTACCAGAAGGACTGGGGGCCCTTCTCAGACAGATGTTACCAACTGGACCCCTGAGGTATATATTCAGTGCACAGATGTTTTCTTTTACCCACATACTTAAAAATGTTTTTAAAAAATATATATTAGCAAATTTAAAGTCAAGAGATTTCACATATCCAACCCATGGAGAAAAAAAAAAAAATCTAAAAAGAAAAAAAAAAATAGATTTCACATAAATATCCGAAATTCCGACTTCTCACAAGTTCTGCGCCATTTGGGCTCGCCCCTGCCCGGCCCCTGGCTCCACTGCTCTGGCTTCCACGGGTCTCAGGTGGGCCAGGTGCTAATGAGGGGTACCTGCCTCCCAGGGTGACCTGAGACAGGGGCCTGAGCTGGGCAGGCCCCTCCCAGGAAGTGGCCCTGGCCTTTGCAGGAGGTCTGCTCTGTCACAGAGGGTGGCAGGGGAGGGCCCTGCCCCCTTGAGTGCAGGCGGGTGCACAATGTCCCAGTTCCTTCCCGGCCCCAAGCAGATGGCCCAGCTGCCACCCTGGTGGCCCAGCTGCCACCCTGGTGCACGCATTCCTGCTGATATCCTGGATTATTCCAGACCCGTCGAGTTCAGGCAGTTGTCCTGGGAAACCACAGAAAGCCCACCAGGGAGCAGTCCACTCAGCCTTGACACCCAGGGAACAGACTCCCAAGTGGAAGCGTGTGGGGACCCCTCCTAATTCAGAGGGACAGCGTCAGCCCCCCCAAATGCACACAATGGAAGCTCAGCTGCACGCACCTGGTTAATCATGCAGGTCTCCAGCTCTTCTTTGGAGAAGCCCCTCTGTCCCCTTTCCTTGCTCTGACAGAACAGAACAGAACAAAGTGTCAGAGACGCTCTGGGGTGGACAGGGCTTCAACTCCCCACCCAAACCGATATTTAGTCTGGATGACAAGAAAGGACTTTCTCAGCAGTTGGTCTCGTGTACTGAGGGTTACAGGTCTGTATTGAGGCATGAGACTGTTAACAGTGCTTGCAACGAAATAAATAGTTGAATACACAGGATGCATAATATTCTATCGCCAACAAACCAGATCTGTTGAGGTGGCTTATGTTATGAGAGGAAAAGTAGAGTGATAGTCACACTGTGTAGGTTTGATGGCAAAGCCTCAGCCCTCTCTGGATTTTAACCCTGGTCACTGAAAGTCTGATACTCCAGCCAGTCAGGATGAACAGTCGGACAAGGGGTGAGTGTGTGTGTGTATGTGTGTGTGTGTCTGTTCATGCCTGAAACCTCACCCGGTACCACATGAAGATGGTCTTGAATGCATTTTCATTGGAGCAGGAGCCGCAGGCCATGGTGATGAGCTGCGACATCCCTTTGGGAGCCACCTGCAGTGAGGGAAACAGCTGTGAGCCCAGGCTCATCCCGACTCCGGCTTCCCAGGGCTGGGGCTGTATCTCCATGGCGCAGGGGGAGCATGCCCTGGGCCCTGGAGTCTGGGGGAGGCAGAGGGAGGCTGGGAGGGAGCCAGGGATGTCCCGGAAGCATGGAACGGGGAAGGGGGACTCAGGCTTCTCCAGGGGCTCAGACCCCCCAGGAAGGCCCCGCCCCTGAGGCTGGCAGAGAGGAAAGAGGCGAAAAAGCCCCATCTGTCCCTCACGACACAATGACTGCTCCCTAGGACACCCACATCCCCCAGGTGGGAAGCTGAGGTTCCCGAAGACTTTCATCGTTACAACAGCTGCAATCGAGAAGCAGAGGAAAGACTGAATAACATGTGCAAAGCTCCTGTCGTGGGACACATGAATCTCCTGTGTTCCCTTTGTCCTATATACAAAGAAACCCTCATTTCCTTAAAAAGGAAAATTAAAAATGCTCTTCATGAAAGAATAAGCACAAAGAGCTCGATTTCCGTAGCAATGCCCTATATCCTTCATTGTCATGGCTCTGGGTCCTCTCCTTCCCCGGCTGGTAGCACCATGTCTGAGGACAGCAGGGCTGCCACAGCGGCTGGATCGTCCCCTGGGAACTCACCGAGAGCAAGGACGACCGGAGCTTCTCCACAAAGTTCTCCGGAGGCAGGATGCCGAGGGCAGGTCTGTTGATGAATGTGCTCTGTAAAAGGCCAAGAGACAAAGGGTGACTTCTCCGCCGGACCCAGCTCCTGCCCACCGACAATGCTTTGCACAGACCCCGTGTTCCAGTAGGCTCTGAGTGGCACGCAGGCGGATGGCGTTCTGCCCGTGTGGGCAACGACAGGATTCCCTGAGATTTTAGAGAAATCCACTACGACTGCTCTGGATTTTTTAAAAAAGTGTCAATTTCCTAGTTGTGATATCACATTACAGTTACACAAGATGCTTCCGATTGGAAACTGAGTGAAGGGTACATGGGACCTCTTTATACTATTTTTTGTAACTTCTTGTGAATCTACAATTTTTCTTTAAAAAACCATCAGAAAGGCTAAAATAACCCCAAAAATATACACTAGCAAGTACCATTGAGGATGTAGAACAAGTAGAACTCTCATTCTCAGCTGGTGGGAAGGCAAAATGGCGCAGCCCCTTTGGGAAGCAGCTTGGAAGCTTCTCATACGGACATCCCCTCCCCTGTCACCCAGCAATCCACTCCCGGTGTTTGCCCAGGTGGAATGAAAGCATGTGTCCACACAAAGATGTGTACGTGAATGTTTACGGTGGCTTTTGTTCTCATTTGCCAAAAACTGGAAACAGCCCAAATGTCCCTGCACTGGGGAAAGGAGAGACAAACCGCGGTTCATGCACACAATGGGACGCTTCTCAGGGAGCAAAAGGAACCATCTACCTATATACGACAGCGCGGAAGAATCTGAGTCACGACGCTGAGTGACAGAAGCCGGAATCAAAGGGTTATATGCTGTAGGGTCCCATTTCTATGACAGTCTGGAAAAGGCAATGCTATTGGGACAGAAAACAGCTCGTGCTTGCCAGGGGCTGGAGTCAGATTGACTAAAGAGGCCTGGGGGACTATTTGGGGTGATAAACCGCTTCTATCTGGGCTTTAAAAAAATTTATAGTAAAAAACACAGAAAATAAATAAAACTTACCATCTTAACCATTTCTAAGTGTACAGCTCAGTAGTGATAAGAACATCCCATTGTTGTGCATCCATCTCTAGAACTTTTTCATCGTCCTGAATTGACACTCTGCCCCCATGAAACAACAGCTGCCCATCCTCACTCCCCCAGCACCTGGCTACCCTCAGTCTACTTCCTGTCTATGCGTTCGACGATTCTACAGACCTTATAAAAGTGCGATCATATAGTATTTGTCTGTTTGTGACAGGCTTATTTCCCTTAGCATAATGTCCTCGGTGTTCTTCCATGTTGTGGTGTATGTCAGAATTTCCTTTCTCTTTAAGGCTAAATAATATTCCACCGTGTGGATAGACCACATCTTATAGAGCCACTCATTGTCCACCGACAGGTGGGATGCTGCCACCTGTTGGCCACTGTGAATAACACTACCCTGAACATGGGTGTGCAAACCTGTCTGGATTTTGACAGTGATTACATGACTATGCATTTGCTGAAACCTACAGAACTGTACACTTAAAAATGTGGATTTTACTGCCATGTAAACTGCACCTTAATTTTTTTTAAGCAATAAAGAAGAAAAAAGGCATGAGGAGACAGTGGCAGCTCTGGAATTTCTAAATAGAACGTGGGTCTGAGCAGGGGGCGGGGGTGTGCTGGCTAAATACCCAGAGTAGACTGAGTGTGGAAAAAGCCGTGTTAGAAAATTACAAGATTCTCTCTGTCAGTGTTTTTTCTAATCTTGATGGATGTGGATCCAGAGAAATCATTTCCTCTGCAAGGAAATCAATAGTGTGAGCTGGATACTAAATGGACACTGCTGCCCAACACCCAGGGAGCGGGGGCCTGGTGGTGACAGAGACGGAGTTCCTTGTCCAAGCCTGGGCCAGCCCTGCTGTGTGGCTGCCGGGCAGGAACTCGGGCCAAGGGAGCCTGCTTCTCCAAATTTCAAAAGAAAAGAGGAATGTGGATTGCAGTGTGCATTAACTATAAAATGCTGGCCAAAATATCCTAAAACAGCCTCTGGCCTAGGGACAGTCCCACACTCCTGTAGCCGCATTCTTGAAGAGAACCATCCCCGTGCTGGCTCTAAAACGCGGGCATGGTTGCTAGCTGCCCACACAGCAGGGCAGTCGGCCCGAACCTCCCCTGACAGGCTTGCTGCCATGTCCCCAAACACTTTCCTCAAAGCAAAGCCAGACAAGGAAAACAAACCATAAAAATCTAATCCAGGAAGGACACCTGCCGCGGTAGAAGTTTCAACTATGCTGGTTGTTTCTGTATCTTAAAAGCCTCACCGAATTTCATACTCTGATCTGGCTGTCTCATCTCCTGACCTTCTCTAAAGAAAGGACTTCCAATGTGGACAAAGGCTATGAATGTAATTATGTAGCAGTCTTTATAACAACAAAAAGTAGAAATACTCTCAGTGCCCAGTATTCGGTTAAGTGAAACAAGGCACATTAACTCAAGGTAATGTTACATGGCTACTAAAATGGTTTTTAAAAAAAGGTATAATCACATGGAAAGGCTGAGATTACAGTGGATTTTTTCTTCTTTTTATAAAAAACTAGTCAGGAAGGTTTGTACCCCCACATCCATTCTTTAACTTATTTACTGAGTGCTATTATACAAACCGCTGCACCGTATTTCTGGACAGTAAAGTGCATTCATTCACCTTGGAGTCATATGCACTGAGTAATGACATCTTGGTCGAGTATGGACTACATATGCGATGGTCCCATAAGATCATAACCATGGTCACATAACAAAATTGCCCACCAAGAACGGATCCCTGTCGTTAGGCAACACATGACTGTATTTCATTCCAGAGACCATTTAGGGGAGTGCAAAAGTGCTAGATTAGGAATTCAAACTATTAAGGTTAAGTCATTTAATGTTAATGAGCCTCAAGTATTTAGTCTTTAAAAGGAGTGATACCACCACTGCTCCTCTAGCTCAGGCGATAGAGCCAGACCCTCTCTCTCTCTCAAAAAAAAGGGAGAATAACACCACTTGTCCCTCCTAGCTCACAGGGGTGCCGAGAGCCTCCTGGCCCCACAGAAGGATGAGGTGCGCCCAAAGAGGGTGGAGCCCTCAGCCCAGGAAGCCAGCGTGGGAAAGAAAGCATTGGTGGGTCTTGGGCACTGACTACATGGTAGGCGTTGGGCAGGAACTTTACTTATCCTTATAACCTTGTCACCCTTTACCGATCAGAAGAACAAGTCATTGTACTAGAGGAGAGAGATGCATTAGATTTAGTGGCAAAATGTGTGACACCAATGAATTCAGAAAAGTTCAGCTCTGCAAGAGATAGAGGTAGAAGCTGCAGGGGGTTATTCTTGGGACTCCAGGAGGGAGGTGAGCCAGGGACACAGCTGGGGGCTGCCCAGGAGCCCCAGGCCGTGCTAAGACTGGCCCCTCCAGTGTCTTGGTGATGAGAGCTCCCTTTCATGCTAATCGGAGACCTGAGTTAATGGGCTAAGAGCAGGACAGTCGCTGGAGGTCCAGCAGCAGACCCGGGTGGCGATTGGGAAGAGGCTGGGAGGGGTCTGGGATGGGGATAAGCAACAGACTTATGAGGAAGTGGATTTGGGTTATAAAAAGGGATTGTACTTAATGCAGCGTGGCATCCTGGATCAGATCCTGGAACAACAAATGCCATTAGTGGGAAAACTGGTGAAATCTAAAAGCCTGCAGTGTGCCATGTCCCAACATTTGTCTGTACAGATTGCTCTGACACATGTACCTGGTGAGGTGAGATGTGACACAGGGGACAGCTGGGGAAAGGTAGATGTGAGCTCTCGTTACAACTCATCTGTACATCCACCAACCTAGTTATAAAAGGGGGGAGGACAGTGCTGGGATTTGGGAACATCTTGGGTACCTCTCTCTTCGATATAATTAATGTATTAATAATATGCTCAGTGCAAATCCAAAAAGTGGCATCACTGTGCGGGGGAAACCCAAGGACAGAGAGGACCCAGACATCATTCTCCTTGTGGCTTGAGGACTTGGCTAGGACTGTTAGAAACTGTGGCAAATTCATATCTGGTACTTTTTCTGCTTAGTGACCACCCAGGTGGGTCTAAGGGTAAGTAGTGGGGGAAGTTAACCCTTCTCTTTGTAGAGCTGGGGAAACTGAGGACCAGAGAGCTCCAGCAACTTGCCCCAAATCACACAGCCAAGAAGGAGCAGAACCACAACTCAGACCCAGGCTTACTGGCTTCAGCTGCCATTCTCTGTCAGACACTCCAGGCAGCCTCCATGTGACAATTTAATGCTTGACACAACTTGGAGACCTTGGCTCTCCTGTGGGGGTCTTTAGGGAGCATTTCCTCTGCCTCCAAGCTGCTAGCAGGGCTCCTACGAAATCAGGCACATCATGAGATGGGGTGGAAGCAAGCTGCCATCAGTGGCAGCAGGGAAGTGGCTCCCAGAGGGGCACATGCGGCTGGCTGGCAGCTTGATTGCCTATCTGGGCCCAGGAAAGATGTGGGGGGTGGTGTTCTTGCTCGACAAAGCGTGACATTAAGAACAGAAGATATCTGGGACATGGGGTAGTGGAATTAAATGAGGACAGGTTTCTAGAATCCTTGCCATCAGCTCGGCAGTCTTACAGTACAGTGTGAAGCTTTGGTTTAAATGGCTGTGCAACCTTGGGCAAGTCACTTAATCTCTCTGAACTTTAGGGTCTTCATCTGCCAGGTGCTTGTAAGGAGCCTGGGGGATGACAAGGCATACAGAGGATGCAGGAGCTGGAAAGGGATGGCACGTGTCTTACCTGGCCAGGCCTGCTGTGGTACGAGCATTCATTGCAACGTGACCGGGCAAATGCAGTGCCCAGTAATTACTGCATAGCTTGGGGGCAATGTAATGTGATGGCCATGGTGACATATGGAATCATAACTGGAACCCACATATTAGCTCCTGGGGACATGGTTTCATTGCTTGCAGTCACAGGAAGTAATTATGTTGGAGTTTCAGGGTGGTGCAAAAGGGTTGAAGCGACTTCTCAGGAGTTGGATGACCTGGAGGAACCTGCCCTGGCCAGGTAAAATACCATAACCACCACCTAAGCGCATCTCCAGCCAAGAATTGGGAAGACCTAAGATGACAGTCAACAGCCCCCTAGCCTGCTGCCCGAGGTACCCTGCTGAGAAGTTCCCTCTAGCCTGTGGCAGTCAGCTGCCACTCTCTAAGACTGTCAGGGAACCCCTTTCACCAGGCGCCCAACACAAGTCCTCTGCAGAAAAACTCAGCATAGACAGGGGTGGAATATGGACTCCCTGTCAAACCCCAGCACCGAGAGCTGTGCCTGCGTGTGGTAGGCATGCAGCCGTTAACATGAGTGAACTCATGTCAAGAAATAAGGCTGAAGAAGGTGCTGGATCACCAAGGGCTTTGCATTTGAAGTGGAGGAGTTTTGGATGCATCGTGAAGGCCGTGGTGCAGGGAAGGGCTCCACGCATGGCTGTTGGGAGGAAGGTTTGGAGGAGGCGAGAGCAGTGGGAGGGATGGATGGAGGGAAAGGCTCAGCGAGAATCCCAGTGGGAGATGTGAGGGTAGGACCAGCCCCTGATTGGGTGAGAGGTTAAAGGTGAGAGGTGGGTGGTTTCCCTGGTAGGGACAAGGTGGAGCCATCTCCTGAAATCAGAATCCCTGTTGGGGATGATTCTTCCTCCGGAGGCGGTTGACACTGCAAATGTGTCTGACATGTTTGTTGACACATTTTTTTTCAGCACCAACTGCCAAAGCATCTGGGATCTGCACAACGTTTCAAAACAAAGCCGTGCTTTGAATGTAAACATATCCGTGCAGGCTCCGGCCGCAAAGGGGCCCCGTCAGACATCTTCAGGGGGACACTGGTTTCCTCGACAGCAGCCCCTGAACCTGTCTGCTAACTGGAGGCAAGAATGTCCCCGGGCCCCTCCCAGGCAGGACACTCCTATTTATAAACAGGGAAATTTGTTTTTTTTTTCCTATTATCCTCAACTCCGTTGGTAAAACAGGAGGAGCGTTTTAAGGCTAGGGATTCAGTTTCTGGTCAGGATTGGGCTCTGCTTCCTTCTGCCTTTCTTAGAATTCTTTCATAAGTCACATTCTGAGTCGATGGAAATTGTGCCAGTGATACTCGGGGTTGGTGAGGATGTGGAGCACCTGGAATTCACACGCAGCGGGCGGGGTGGAAACAGCACGACCCATTTGGAAACCGTCTGGCAGCATCTGCTGGAGCTGAAAGTGCGCACACACTGTGGCCAGCAATTCCACTCCCAGCTTTGTATCCAGCAGAAAAACATAAATGTGTTCACCAACAGACACACACCCCATGGTTCACAGCAGCAGTGTTCATGAGAGCCCCAAACTGCAATGACTCACATGCTCATCAACAGCGGAATGGACAGGCTGGGTGCAGTATATTCGCACAGTGGAATACTATAAAGCCGTGAGACTAGCTGACCTGCAGCTACACACAATCAGGATGAATCGCACAGACACAATTTTGAGTTAAATAAGCCAAACAATGTAAAGAGCACACACTTTGGAATTCCACTCATGTGGCCACAAGCAACAGGAGAAATGCATCTATCTGTTCTCTAACAGGGGAGTGTGGTCTGCCTGATTTGGTTGGAGGAAACAGTAGCTGCATGGGGATGTGATCTGAGTCCCTGTTACAATTCCTGCATTCTCATTGGGGGGCAAAAACAATCTCACCCTGTTAATACACAAAGCACAGACTTCAGTACAGGACAACAGCGTACCTGTGTGTGGAGGCTGCAATTACAGACCCCAAGAAGATGCTACACCCTCATTCCATCCCTGGAACCGTGAATATGTCACACGGCAAAAGGGGCTTTGCCGATGTATAATAATTAAGGTTCCTGATCGGTTAAGATAGGGAGTGTATTCTGCACTCCCAGTGCAACCACACGAGCCCTTGGTAGCAGACGTAGGAGAGGCAGACAGAGAAGGACTCAGCCGCTAGCTTGAAGGTGGATGGGCCACGTGGACACAGAATGAAATGAATTTGCCAACAACCTAAATGTGCCCAAAGTGGATTCTGCCCCAGACCCTCCACCTAAGAGCCCAGGCTGGTCAACTCCTTGAGTTCAGCTTTGAGAGGCCTTAAGCAGAGTACTCAACTCAGCCCACCAGGCTCCCAGCCCACGAAAACTGCGAGGCATTACGTGGGTGTTGTTCTAACCATTAAGTTGTGGTCATTTGACCACGGTAGCAACAGAAAACTAATAGGGTGGTATTAAAATTTCACGATGAGGAACAATCAGGAAAATAATGTCACCCCCAGCTTCTTAAGGGGACAAGAATGAAAAAATTCAAGAAACACCAGTTACATGGGAAAATCAGTTGAGTGGTGCCTTCAGGCTGTGTGCACACGTGCGTGTGCGCTGTACTCAGCATAACTGCGCAGGGACTTGGCACTTCCTCGGGATAGAAACTGCAGTCTTCTACCAAAAGGGTTGTCAACTGGGGTGAATGTACCCACCAGGGGACATTTGCCCATGGCTGTAGACAATTTTGGTTGTCACAACAGAGGGCGGGGGTGCTACTGGCATCTAGTGGGTAATTGATGCTGCTAAACATCCTACAACACACAGGACAGGCCTTTGCAGTAAGGAATTATCTGGCCCTGAATGACAGAAGTACTGAGGTTGAGAACCGTAGTCTAGCAGGCATCTAACAACCATGTCCCTCACTAAGCACACAGGAGGATGAAACAAAACAAACAAACAAACAAAGAGCCATGTCCCCTTGCTGCTACTCCAGTCCTCCTCAGATCCCTCCCTGCTCTCTGCTCCTGCGAGCTGCCGCCCTCCCAGCTGCCCCGCTCTCCTGGCTGGGACCACTCCTGGCTCGTCACCTGTTAGACCTCCCCTCTCCTTCAGCTCTCAGCTCAAACCTCACTTCCCTGGGAAGTCCTCCCTGCCCTCCACTTCCCGAATAGCTCAGCTCCTATGGGTTTATTCCCAGCACCTCCACTGGCTGTGTGGCTCTGGGCAAATACTTAACCTCTATGGGCCCCAGTTTCTGCATCTGCAAAATGGGGATAACAAGAGTGCCTGCTTGGGGACTTACCAACATTACAGCTGCCACACACAGTGCCGGGTACATGTTATACTCTTCTTAAACACTAACCATTATTACCATCATTATTTCATGCCCACACAGCAGTGCCTGCCTCATCTGCAGCATTTGACGTGGTTGCTGTGCTCTATTTATGTGTGTGGTTAATCAACTGCCTCCATGGGGATGGGGACACTGTGTTTTCACCCACCAAGGCATTCCAAGTGTCTGTCACATAGTATGGTCTCAATAAATACTTAGGGAACGAAAGAATAAATGAGTGGGCTGTTTCCAAAGGTCACCCAAGAGATTCTGTGAATGGCCGTGAACACGTGTGGTGTTTAGCCTGAGTAACCCGGAGACGTACCACATTCTGAGGCTGTTGGATGAGCTTCACCAGGGCAGGGTGGCTGTAACCTGGGGAGAGGAGGGACGTGTTAGAGATCAGCATTGCATCTGGGAGTACCCATGCCCCAACCCTGCCCCTCTTCCTTCCCAACCCCTCAACTCTCTTCACTAGGCAAAGGATCTTTTATCCTTTGCAGACAAAGAGAGATTCCTGGGCCCCCCCCCCAAGGCCTCTGACTCCAAATCTCTCAGGGAGCAGCCCAGAAGCCTTCACCAAATTCTCTAGGACATTCTGATGCTTGCTCGGGTTTGAGCACTACTGGATTAGATAAACACGGAGGAGGTAAATGCAAGGTCAAGGCAATGTCATGACTAGGGCTGGGCCGTGGATCAGCAGGACAGCATGAAGAGCTGCAAAGATGGTCCTGGCTTTCTCCAGGGCTCACTGGCTGAGTCGGGTCTCAACAAATGTTTACTCAGGGACTGAGCAAGTGATGCCACCTGCAACCTGCGGCCAGCATGCCTCATGCTGCCTTCATGCCCTTGCCTATTCCGGAGGCCTTCTGCGTTCACTGTCTGGGCCGGGGTTGACATTGCATGATAAGGCTTAGGACACGCTTTGATTCAGCAATTGCTCTCCTACCAGTTTCTCTTACAAATGTGTGTAAAGACCTATGCACATGGGTCTTAATTATGACACTCTAATATGCCAAGACTTGAAAGCAATGTAACGTCCATCAGTAGCAGGTCAAGGAAATAAACTAAGATTTATCCACATGATGAAAGCCTTCTAATGTGACCGTGCAGCTGTAGAAGAGGATGAGACAGATTTATTTGTGCTGAGTTAGAATAATATCTGATATCTGCTAAGTAAAAAAGGGGACATGGGAAATATATATATATATACACACACACACTTGTGTATGCACAGAATGTCCCTAGCAGAAACCAGTAAGGATGGTTGCCCCCGGGAGGAGAACTGGGGACGTGGCTCAGGCTTGGGAATGACACTGGTTCCTCCCACCCCATTAAAATTGAAAAAAAAATTTTTAAAAAGTTAATTTATAACGCTTATTCTGTAGTCATACTGGATTTGAGTAAGATTGTTTTAATCTTCCAGGGCCTTTTTTGAAGACATGCTCTACAATTACATCACATGTTGGCTTCCTGGGCAAGAACTAGAAGATGTTGCCTATGAGAAAATCAGGAATCTTGGAGTAGGAAGTCCACTTTAGAGAAAAACTCCCAGTCTGTAAGTATCACATTTTTATCGTACACACCTTGTACCTAGTTTCTATAAATGCATTTACTTTGAAAGAGACTTTGTATCACTGTGGTCAGAGGCTGAATGCAGTGGGAACAATCTTTATGTTGCTGGCACAAGGCTCGGATCCTGGGGCCTGAGCTGCTGCCACAGTAAGAGATTAGCAGGTGTAGACAGGTACTGAAAACCCGGCACTGGCCGGGTGTGGTGGCTTACGCCCGTAACCCTAGCACTCTGGGGGGCTGAGGCAGGAGGATCGCTGGCCCATGAGTTTAAGGTTGCAGTGAGCGAAGATGATGCTACTGCACTCCAGCTGGTGGGATAGGGTGAGATACTGTCTCAAAAAACAAAAACAAAAAAGGAAAGAAAGAAACACCTTCACAAAGACTACAAATATGAAATAAAAGGTGGCCAGAGAGATGCTTTTAGAACTTCAAGTCTTTTAACAAATGCTGTCCCCCACCCCTGTGCCCACGCTGGCTGGCTGGGCCTCCCAACTGAGGCAGCCCCAGGGCGGGGCTCACGGTCCCACCATTACTGTACGGTGGAGCCAGGATTGGAACCCAGGATCACTCAGGAGCCCGTCCCTTCCACTCCAACACAAGGGGGAGAGAGGGTTTTGCAAATCTTTGAATCCAAAATGCCCTTCAGAGGCAGAGGCATCCCTGAATGATGGACTTCCCCAAAAGAATGAGTCATGTGCTACCGTCTGATTGCATCGTAATGGAAAGAAACAGGTTTGAGGAAATGTGCTGGGGGACATGGAGGAGGATGAGGCACCCAGGGCTGGGTCAGGGGAAGGCCCCAGGCTGCTCTGAGGGCCGGGTGGGGGTGAGAGCGAGGGGAGCAAGGACGCCTTGTCTCCTCCGCGACAGAGGAGCCAGCATCATCTGTGAAGGGACAGGCTTCAGGCCACTAGATGCAGCCAGGAATCTGTCAACCAACGAAGCATTAACCATCCAGGCTGCAATAACAGCTACCTGCGTTTCCTCGTCAGCTCTGTCTACCCCAGCCCCGTCCGCGCGCCCTTTTACACAGCGAATCACGCTCTGCGTGGCTGGGAGGTGAGCCCGGGAGGCAGAAGCTGTTGGCGTCCCACTGAGGTCACTTTTACTGGGCTGGTCATCACCCGTCTCCCAGCTGCCGCATGTGTTGGCTGATAACGGCTGCAGCTGCCTCCCGTCGGGAAAACTGCCCTTGGCGGAACGAGGCCGCTTTGCCTGGATTACTCACACCTTCGCCTCCGGCAGCTGGTGGGCGATGGCTGGCTGGTGGCTGGCTGGCACAGGGGTTCTAGAGGGCCCTTTCCCTATGTCTGGAACCAAGTCTGGGTGCAATTCATACTCCAGAGCCGCTGTGCGGTCAGGCTGTGGACAGTCTCTAGCTGACACTTCATGCTTTTCATCTTCTTCCCTCTGCCCTAGACTGTTTCCTTCCTCCTGTTTCTCCTGACGGCTCTCTCCAGTAATCAACTTTCACAAGAATCCCTGACTCAGGCTCTTTCCCGGAAACCCAACCTAAGACACGTAAATTGTGGACACTGTGGTCACACAGACTTGGGTTCACATCCTGGCTGAGTCCTCTGCGAGCTACTCAACCTCTCCAAGCTTTCTTTACTTATCTGCAAAATGGGCGTGTTAATACACACTATCGTGTACGGTTTTGAGGAGGAGGAAACGAGAGAAGACATGTAATGTGCCTCAGAATAAATATGCCCTCCACACATTACTTGTTCCTCTCCCTACCCTTGGAGGAGGTGTCTGGGAGGAGCATCTAAAGCTGGGACGGCCACAACTATGAGACAGAGAGACAGAGAGAGAGAGAAAGAAAGATATTACACTCAAGGCTGCGTTGCCAGCTCTTACCTATGGGGACAGAGGAGATCTGGGAATACAGGTCCAGCATCCGGTTGCCATCCACATCGACCAGGTAGTTGCCTCGGCTCTCTTCATAATTGCAGAAAAAATGCACGGCCTCTGCGTTCTTGGGGAGAGGAGAGACTGACTCAGGCTTGCTACAACTCCCTGCATGCCAGTCTTTCAGGATTAAGCTTGATTGGTGAAGTAAACCATGTCCTGCCCATTTTGTGGACGGGTGGGAGTGTCTGTGGGCACTGGCAATGTTATAATTCTTGCTCTGGGGTCATTACATGGGTGGTTTGTTTTATAATAGTCCACTAAGCTGTGATTTTATAGTTCACAAACTTTTCTGTATATGTTTTATATATCAGAACAGAAAAGGGTGAGATACAGATCTGAAGTAGATTCTGATAAGTTAAGCTATATGGTCATTACCTGTGGGGTACAGTGGACACTACTTGGGTGATGGGTACACCGAAAGCCCAGATTCCACCACTGTACAATATATACATGTAACTGAATTCAACTTGTACACCCTAAACCTGTTTTTTTAAAAACTAATATATATGGTAAGCCTTACAGCAACCACTATGGAAACTAAAAATAGGTAGTAATTGTTAAAGAAATAAAAATGTTACACTGGAAAATATTCACCTAATGCAAAATAAAAACCAGTAAAAGAAACAAAAGACACACAAGACATACAGAGACCAAAAAGTAAAATGGCAGTGTAAACACAACCGTATCAATAACAACATTAACTGTGAATGGATTCCAATCAAAAGTCAGAGATTGTCTGACTGGATAAAAAGAACCAACTACATGCTTGCTCAGCAGACGTACTTTGGATTCAAGAATATAAACAGGTTGAAAATAAAAGGATGGAAAATGGGCCAGGCGTGGTGGCTCACGCCTGTAATCCTAGCACTCTGGGAGGCGGAGGCGGGTGGATTGTTTGAGCTCAGGAGTTTGAGACCAGCCTGAGCAAGAACGAGACCCCGTCTCTACTAAAAAATTAGCCGGGCATGGTGGTGCCTGCCTGTAGTCCCAGCTACTTAGGAGGCTGAGGCAGAAGCATTGCTTAAGCCCAGGAGTTTGAGGTTGCTGTGAGCTAGGCTGACGCCACAGCACTCTAGCCAGGGCAACAGAGCAAGACTCTGTCTCAATAAATAAGTAAATAAAAAAGAAAATGGTGTCTGATGCACGCAGCAAGCATGAGAAAGCTGGAAGGGTTTATACCAGTATCAGACAAAACAGACTATAAAACAAAACTACTAGAGATAACAAGACATTATATAATGACAAAAGGGTCAGTCCAGAAGACAGGACAATTGTAAACATATTTGCACCTAACAACAGAGCCCCAAACTACAGAAACAAAAAGGGACAGAGTTAAAGAGAGAAATAGCTGTGCAATAATAGTTGGAGACTTCAATGATGGATTGGAAAACTAGGGAGAAGATTAGCAAGGAAACAGAAAACTTGAACAATGCTCTAAAAGCAATCAGAACCAACAAACATCCACACACTCATTCAACAGCAGCAGAATATACACTCTTCAGGTACACATGGAACATTCTCTAGGCTGGACCATATGCTAGGCCATCAAAAAAGGCTCAATAAATTTAACATGATTGAAATCACACAAAATGTGGTTGCTAACCACGGTGGAATGAAACCAGAAATCAGTAACAGAAAGAAATTTTGGAGATTTAAAAAAATGTGACAATTAAACAACACATAAATCACCAATGGGTCAAAGAAAAAACTGCAAGGGAAATTAGAAAATAGGGCTTAGAACAAGAGTCAACTACATTTTTTTGAAGAGCCAGAACAGAGGAAGCATCTGTCCCTCAGCTAAATTGTAATAAAGGAACAACAGAATGCTGTCACCACACCGCCACTTACCTGAATCATATTCAGCTGTTTCATTAACTCCTGCCGGCGAGAAGAACAAAAGCATTACAGCAAGTACACACTCTTGCCAAACAGCTTAAAATCATTCATGTATTCCCAAGTCTTGGCATTTTTTCTCTCTTGCCAATAAATTAATAGTTTATTGGTCAACAATATTGCACATATTTTAAAAATTACTTAATATAAACAGTTGACAGGAAACTATTCCATTACATAGCTAAATTACCAGTACAACAGACTGGATATTTAGACACCTGGAACTTAATAATATAAAATATTTAGCAAAAAAATTAAGCTGAAGGCATTTATGTCCCTAAAAAGATAGGTTCTCTTTTCTATTTAGAAAAATAAAAAGACTTTAACACCCATTAGGAATATAAAACACTGAAAATATTAATTTGCATATCACAGAACCATTTATAATTACAATCCAATCGCTCCATAAACCACTTGTAAAATTCTATGCAGACACTGGGAATTAGAAACTAGTTGCTTTGATAATACAAAGATTTCAGCTCCAAAAATAAGTCAATGTAAAATATGCTTTAGCAATTATATTTCCATATAAAAATATGGAATAATATTAATGACATGAATATTAAATGTTATTCCATAATTTTACTATGGTTAAATTAAAATCCACCCCTACAATGGAAATTTGCTTAAAGAAAGTCTCCCCTTTGGTTAGCAAAACACTATCCAAAGTAACTATGAATACAATCATTTACAATACTACAAAGATTTCTGGATTTATAAAATAGTTGCAATGACAAAACTGAGGTTTTTGTGGTTGTCTGTTACGCAGCATTATTGTGGCAACAGATAACTGATACATTTGCTTTGTGAACCCTTCTTTGACTTCTTACAGCAGAATGGCCTAGTTTTTGGTTTTTTTTTTTTTTTTGAGACAGAGTCTCGCTTTGTTGCCCGGGCTAGAGTGAGTGCCGTGGCGTCAGCCTAGCTCACAGCAACCTCAAACTCCTGGGCTCAAGCGATCCAACTGCCTCAGCCTCCTGAGTAGCTGGGACTACAGGCATGCGCCACCATGCCCAGCTAATTTTTTCTATATATATTTTTAGCTGTCTATATAATTTCTTTCTATTTTTAGTAGAGACAGGGTCTCGCTCTTGCTCAGGCTGGTCTCGAACTCCTGAGCTCAAACAATCCGCCTGTCTCGGCCTCTCAGAGTGCTGGGATTACAGGCGTGAGCCACTGAGCCCGGCCAGAATGGCCTAGTTTTTAACATATCGGATCTCCAGTAGTGAACTCTCTGCAAGCAGCTAACAATACATGCTGTGTTCTCCTCTCCTAAGCCCCTTTATCCCTTTTCCAAAGCACACCACTCAGGGGTCCTCCACTCACCCGAGATCTAGGCCCTGGCACTTCTGTCTTCATCAGAGGCCCATCGTAATCAAACTCGATATCCACTTTGGCTGCGGCTTGACTGATCTGTCTGGATCCTGCAGTAAACAAAGACAGTGAGAACCCCTGGTGATGGCCGATAGGAGGATTCTGCCCTAACAGATGCCCACTGTCCCTAACAGAGGTGGTGCCAGGACCTAAACCCCATCCCGGCCAGACCACTCGAAAACACTGGTCTGGACAGACCCGGGCACTACAAGGACACTGCAGATTTAAAAAATAAGAAAACCCAGTGTCAGTGAAGTTATAGGCAAACAGGCACACTCCTGTTTTATTGGTGTTGAGTATAAGCTGATGCCAACCTCCTAGTTCTTTCTACTGAGCAATTTTGTTATTTAGGATTCTTCCTAAGGAAATAGAGCCGTGTACAAAGATGTAGGTCAAAAATATTCATTATAGTAGTGTCTATATAAGAGCAAAGAGCAAACAACCTAAATGCCTAACACTGGAGGGTAGCTAAGTAGAATATGACACATGGTCAACCATCTCATGGAATATTATACAACCATTGTTTTGAGATCAAAATTTTGAATATTTATGGACATGGGAAGATGCCCATGGTGTTACCATGTGAAAGATCAGATTGGAGAAATTATTCTAAATGTTGTAAAAAGTTAATCTATATGCCAATGTATACAAAGACCCGAGTTTCACAACGTGAGCCACTGCACACAGCCAATTTTCTTGGATCTGTTATATCAAGTCACCCGAGCAGATGTCCAGTGTGCATCGAGCATTTAGGATGAACATACCAGGAATTATCCTGATCGATTTATATGGCTTACCTCATTTAAATCTTATAGCCCCCATGAGGTAAACTTTATCATTCTCTTTTTACAGAAGAAGACAATGAGGCTCAGAGAGGTTAATTAATTTGCCCAAGATCACACAGCTAGCAAGTGGTTAAACTAGAAATTTGCCCACCCAACCTCTTCCCTAGATCCTGTGAATGTGCCTGATGCTATCTTTGATCTCATCTAGTGCTGGCCTTTGAAAGGAACGTTTGCAGCAAAACAACTCGATTCCCCTAAAGGCAAATTATTATCAAAAGAACAGAGATGCAGAAAAAAAAAAAGATGGAATGATCTAGCATTTTCATTCAAGAATAAAATAGCACACCCAGAAGGCCAGGGTGTGTCATTGACACAGAAGACTGGACACAGTGGGTAAACCATCATGGCCATGACCTTCATGGCCACACCAATCCAGAGTCTATTTTTAACTCCAAACTATAAAGCAGACAGCAAACATTTTTAATGTCCTCTTGATATTTACATCATTCCCAAACAGCGAAGATTGTCACGTTCCCAAACAGCAAAGATTCCTTAGGTGAGCCTGGCTGAAGTCAACGTAAAGCCCAACTGGAGTTGTCTGCCCTGCTTTTCTGTAAAAGAAAAAAATCTGATCTGCCCCTGTGACTGTCCTTCCCATTTATGTTTGATAACATGCTCATTGAGGAAGAGACCAATAAGCAACACGGAAAAAAAAAAACACTTTCAATTTTCTATCCAGAGATAACCATTTTGATGTCTAGTCTCCCAGTCTCTTACTTTATTTACCAATATAAGATTATAATTGGGGGGGGTGCATGAAAGATGCCATTGGGAACATTATCTCGGGCCATTGTCTGTCATGTTTAATGGCTTCATAGTGACTCGATGGGTGGATGTACCCTGGGGACGTGGGCGTGGTAGCATTGCGTGCCTTCCGTGTCAGGCACCTGCTGTTACTCTGAGGAAGCAGTTGCCACTTGTGAGCTGCCCTGCGAAGGGGTCCACACATCAAGGAACTGAGAGTAGCCTCTGGCCAACAGCCCCTAAGGAACTGAATCCAGCTACAGCCACGTAAATGACCTTTGCAGTGGGTCCTCCAATCCCTAGTTGAGCCTTCAGATGAGACCACAGCCACAGCTAACAGCTCAACTGCACCGTCGTGACAGACCTGGAGCCAGAGAACCCAGCTAAGCCATCCCTGGTTTCCTGATCCCAGAAGCTGAGAGATAACAAATGTATTATCTTAAGCTGCTGCATTTGGAGGCATCTGTTATGCGGCAACAATAACCAATACAATGGCACAGGTCCTGGAGCCAGGCTGGCCTCACCCAATGCCTAGCTCAGCCAGTGGCCAGTTCTGTTACCGTGGAAAGTTTCTTGATTTCTCTGGGTCTCAGCTTTCTTTACCCTATGGTACAGAAGGTGTTGAGGACTAAATGAGTTAAAAATAAGCATTTAACCATCATTTCTAAGCCATTCCCCTGTTGCTACTTGTGCTCGATATGCCAAATTGGTAAGCCAAAAGAGAAGAAAAAAAAAATCACCATATGGTTGTCTAAATCTGGCCACAAGTGTGCCAAAAAAAATCAAACTCCAACCAAGAAAATAGAGAGGAAAGGAACTCTGTGATTTAGCCATTTCCTTTTCTTTCTTTCTTTCTTTTTTTTTTGCATCATGCTTCTATTTCCATGCTTGCAAAATGTGAGTTAGGATACTTCCCACCTTCGTAAAACATAAACAAAGTGCTTTCACTTCCGATGCAAGTAATTTGGGAAATAAGAAGGATACTATTATTATCTCCACTTTTCTGTCGAGAAAACTGAGGCTGGAGACATTGTCTCTTGGTGAGGCTCACGTGGCCAACAGGAGGTGAAGCCAGTAGCCTAACTGTATGAGTCTTAATCTACTGCTCTTTGCATGTTGTCTGTTGGGAGGGCTCAGATGTCCTTCACAATGACCTTCAAAGATGGTGCCAGGTGTGCCTCCAGGCTCGTGGTCCACAAGAGCCATGTCTCCATCCTTGGCACCCAGCACAGCACTTGGCACGTGGCAGGTGCTCAACAGCATTCGCTAGGGAACGAACGCATCTTCCATGCCAAGGGCTCTCTCCAACTTGGAACTCACCATTCTTGCATCTTTCTGGTTCTGGCTTATTTTAACCTACTTAAGAGTAAACACCGATATGCTTCTCTCATAAACAAAACAAAAACAAAACCCCCAAAGCTGTTCCTGACTCCTCAACACTATCGAGGTCAAGAAGAATACGACTGAGAAACTGTCACAGACCAGAGACCAGGGAAACGCGACAAGTAAACACAGTGAATCCTGGGACAGAAAAAGACATCAAGGGAAAACTAGTGAAATCTGAATAGAAGCCAGGAGTTTGGTTACTAGTACCAGTAAACCTGGGTCAGTTTCTTAGTTTTGACAAATGCATCCTGGTGACGGTGAGATGTTAACAATGGAGGAAAACTGGGGCGTGCCATATGGGGTCTCTCTGTACTATCTTTGCAACTTCTCACTAAATCTAAAATTATTCCAAAATAAAATGTTTATTTTAAAATAAAGCCTGGGAGTGGGAAAACACTCCTACTCTTTATCCCACCCAGGACATAAACACCAGCATTCAACATGCAAGCCGAGGACATGGCTAGCAGTTTGTCTTCAGAAGGCAGACTTTTCTAAGAGTAAGGGGACACCACGGTGACAAGCTTGGGGGCTCTGAGAGAGCTGGGGACAGAGTGGCAGCTCATTGGTCTTTCTGAGCCTATTTCATGGCCAGGCCAGAGCCGGGACTGCTCATGTCTCTGCAGGAGACAATCTCGGGGTGTCTGTAGGGAGGCTGCTGTTACCACTCTCTCTCCCAAAACCACGTGGGGGGACATCGAGGGGGCCTCAGAACTCAGCATTTGGAGCCAGACAGGCTTGCATGCAAGGGGCTGTGTGATCTTGGGGAGATAACTTTGCTTCTCTGAGACTCAGTTTTCTCACCTGTAAAATAGTATTTACTTGGGCCTCCCTTGTGGGACTAGGGCAGAGAAGTCTCACTGAGGTCATGTGATCAGGGCTCCCTTGGCTGTGCTGCCTGAGAGGTGCAGAACAATGAGCCCACCTGAGAGAGACCCCAGGAAGGGGCCAGTGGGTGGCCAGTAGGTGTGGGGTATGGAGGTGAGGGAGGGGGCATTCTTGGGACAGTGCCTCCTGACAGTGCCCGTGAAGCACAGTTGGCCTTTAGGTCAATTACAGAGACTGCTGTTGGCAGTGACCCCAGCTGTGTGTTTTCTCCAACAGTTCCTGTGAGGATGGCCTGGGCCCTGCTGGCTGCAGAGGCCACCACCTATCCGCAGGCAGAGTGGCTCTGGGATGGATCAGCTCCCTTCCCTCTGCAGAGCTGTCCACCAGGGACAAGAGCACATGGCAGAGATGGGCAATAGGAAGGGGGTGACCATGGTGACAGTTTTATGGGGGACAGTGGCACAGCTCCAGAGGCACTGGCGGGCTGGTTCCTTTATCCTCAAGGACGCTTCCAGCCCAGGATTCCCCAGTCTGGATTGTGTCTCCCATCAGGACCTGTTCTTGCCAAGACCCCTGGGGCTTACCTGGCACCAGCAGGCGGGAGTTGTGCTGGAAGCGGCAGGCCAGCTGCCGGGCGAGCAGCATGGAGGCCATGACCCCTTCCTTCCGGCACTGAAGACCCCTCCCTCGCTGCTGCCCTGAAAGAGACCAGAAACACAGACTCAGGCCCACGAAGACCACTCTCCAGCTGGCCAATGTCCCTCCCCCCACCATTTCCCCACCTAACAGAGAAGGTTCTTTGACATCAAATCCTTGGCTTTTATGCTGAACATAAAAAGAGTATATTCAACCAAAGAGTATATTGTAACAAACATATACGTTAAATCACATGCATTTTCAAGTAACCTTTACCGCCCCCCAGATAGGACTGTCACACCCATTTAAATGGGAAAAACAGAGAAAGGGACAGAGTTGGTTTGAGATCCCCCTGGAAGCGAGAACCAGCCTGTGCTCTCTAGGATGGGAGGACTCAGACGGGAGGAACTTCACGGCAAACGTCATGACAGCCACTCAATGTGGGAAACTGGGGTGCCATCTGCTCTGTCCTCCCACAGAATACAGTCACTAGGCTGTCCGGGGAATCCGCAGCAGCCAGTGGGGTACCTGGTGGCCCATTCTGGGGGTGCAGAGCCCAGGCACCACCAAGCATCCCTGTCTGCTCAGGACTGTGAGGTTCCAGGATGTGGGACTTTCCATTTTGAAACCAGGACAGTCCCAGGCAAATTGGGATGGCCACCTTCCACAAGCCCAGAGAGTCCGGGTCCTCAGCTCCCATTTCGCACGTGTGTTCATCCTGTCAAGCCTCTTCTGCATCTTGCTCTCAAGTCCCTGGCTCCTGCTGACGTTTGTCTTGTGGGCCTGGAGCATCCCCCACCCAACATTTAGGATGTCATTGCCTTCATCCAAGGGACAGATGATGGCAACTTAGACCAGAGCGGGTTAGGGACTTGCCCCCAAGCAGGGATACACCAGGACCCAAGCTTTATGTTCTAAAGCCCAAGCTCAGGTGCCAGCTCCATCAGCAACACACATATCTTTACTATCTATGATGGTTCACATGACAGACATCACTAGTCGATCACAACTCTTTTTCCCCTCACAGCCTGAAAGAGGCCATAAGATCTTTCAGCTCACTGTTGTAGCCAGTCCACATTGATTAGCACTGACATGTGATGTGATGTTTATTCCAACACCACAAGAACCCAGAAGATTAGCTTCTTCCCTTAAGTTGGGTCTGGGTGCTGCTCCTGGTGTAGAGGCAGTATGAGAAAGGCAGTGGAACGAGTGAGTTCTAGACCTGTCTTTCTATAACATTAAGCAACAACCGCAGCAGCAGCATCACCATCAATCCGTTCCTCTGGGCCAGGTGCATTATGCAACTTATCTCATTTAATCCTTGTAGGAAGCCGAGGCAGGAACCATTACTATACCCCATGTTGCCTTGAGGAAACTGAGGCAGGCTACTGGAATGTTAGCCCTATAAGGAGAAGATACTAATCGTGGTCTCTTTCTCCATTCATCCCCAGCATTTACATATAGTACCTGGTGCATGACAGGGGCCCAATATTATCTACTGAGTGAATGAATGAAGCAGATAAAGGTTGAGTGACAACCATGGGGGCCACAGAGCCTGCAGCCCGCAGGGATTCAAACACAGGTCTGCACGATCAGAGTGTGTCCCGATTCCACACCACCCTTCTCTGCGCCTCTCTCTCCCCATCTTCAAAAGGAGAGCGCCAACTCCCTAATTCTCTTTTTAACTAACCAGTTCAGTGCCTTTTAGTACATTTGCAATGTTGTGCGGCCACCACCCCTATCTAGTTCCAGAACTTTAATCACAGGCAAAATAGCCATGATTCCATTTTGCCTTGCACAGAATTCGTTGTTGACACTGAACTGGAATATTTTTATATACATATCTTGCTGGGTTATTTTAAGAAATTATTCACATGATGGTAAAGCAGCCCAGTACATTAAATTCTCCCATTTTCCCCTTCATCGTCCTCTGCCACTAAATTATGAGCTTCAGAAAGAGAGCAGTGTTTCATCCGACTTAGTTTCTCCTAAGAGAAATGGTACCTAAATGATACAGTGCCTCTCCTGTAGCAGGCAACTAATTAACTTTTGTTGATTGAATTAGTGGGCGAGAGGGAGTGGGTGAATGACATTAGCTCTTCTGATTGTTTGAGATACATTGTGTTAAGAATTAATGTCTGACAGAGATTAGGTTTTGTTATAAGGTCAATTTCAACTGCAGGCCACCAAAATGCCAGCACGCTATATATTCCAATGTGACATTTTGTAATTGAAAGTGTGTGGGTGTGGCTCTCACTTTTTCAGAGTATTCAAATGCTATTGTTTGAGTTCTACTCGCATTTTCGAAAACACATTTAATGGAAATTGAATTGAGTGACGTCTTAGTGTTCCCATTTGAAACAAATGGTTTTATGGGAGAGACAGCAACTGCTCTGTCTACTTAGTTATCATGTTGCTAAATTAACAGGCTAGCACTGAGTTGAGTATGTTGCAATAGATTAAAAAAAAATCCATTGAGTTATTAAGAAAAGAGTTTGGTTTCTCAGTTAATTTATAGTCACGGTTTCCAAGCCCAGTTTCTCAAAAAAATTTCTCCTGGTGAAAAGCAATACAATTTATTCTCTGAACTATGTCATTTTATTCATCAAGCTCAGTATCTACTACAGCGAGGTGTTTTGTTATTAGCTGAATTAATTGATGCGTTACAGTGAGTAAAGGTAGTGGCTCTGGGATCGGATAGTCCCAGGCAAGCCTGTGACTGAGGCGAAATACCATGACCTCTCTGAGCTTCCATGTTCCCATCTCTGGAAGAGGACAAACACTGACCCCCGGGCACTGGGGGAGCCCAGGGAGTGGGCTGAGAGCTACTTTTAACTGCCATAAGGGGTGGACAGTGGACCCTGCACATGGTCACAGATCTGTATGATCCTCAAATCCGCTAGAAGTGCAGGTCAAACTTCCCAGAGATACAAAGAGAAAGAAGCCTGTGGGGACCTCGTGCTTCCACCCAGCATCTTCCCAGTCTTTGCATCCTCCAAAAGGATCGCACTCCTAGTCTAGCCATCGCTGGCTAGTCATTTAACTGCTCTGTGACCTCAGGCACATTAAGTAACCTCTCTGGGCCTCAGTTTTCAAACACTCATTGACTGAAAGTAAATGCTCAACAGGCATCCTAGGAAGATGGTGTCTGGCTCATCTTTGTACTGTGCTGCTGCCCAGCTCCTGTGAACACAAACTGTTTGCACACATCACTGGCTAGAAATGGAACCCCCATACCTCTTTGGGGCCCCAAATATGCTCCCTCTCATTATCCTATCTGCCCTCGGGACCAAGACAAAAAGTGCTGGCAGGCGCTCGGGACATTCCTTTCCTGCCTGCAGCCTCAGCCGTTGGCTTTTCTGCAGACTCAATGGGACACAAAGACACACTCTGCCAAGTGCACCTCCGTTGTCAAGGCCAGGGGTCGCCATGGCAACCCATAAAGCCAGAGGCCTGGGCTGCCACAGATGGGGCTAACAGGGCCCCATTCACAGGGCGAGAGTGCAGGGACAGAAGGCTTTATCTCAGATCCGGCTTCCCTCCGCCAGCTCCAAAGTCTCTCCTGGCTGTCCCCGAGGGTGGGCCCCGGCCCCCCCTTCCTCCCTCCCTGCAGGCATGATTCCTATAACCTCTTCTTGGGGGAACTATACAATCATCAGTGACTTGTAGAAGGAGATAGGAACGCTGTTCTCGGAAACATCCAAGTGTCGACTCCTAAGAAAGGCTGGAAGGTGAAGTTGAGGAAGTAACATGGGTCAGAAATTGGGTCTAAATCATGGCTGGGCCATATATTAGAGCTTGATGGCTCTGGGCAATTGGTCAACTCAGCGGGGTCTCAGTTTCCTCATCTGTAAAATAGGAAGAATGAAACCTATCCATGAGGTCACGCGGCTCTCAGCTGGGTTAGGACCAACTGAAGAATGTGCACAGGATATAGAAGCGATGGCTTGTTGCAGGTCATTTTCTGTTTCTGAAGAGCTCTCTAACCTTTTAGGGAAGGCATTTCCTCTACGGCCCCGACGAGCTGGGGAAGACTCTTTGCACATGCAGTGGCTCTGCTATGAGCCACAGCATCCGGGTTCCACGAGAGGGAAGTTGGCCTCCCTCAGCCTCTGCCATCCTCATGCCCCTGTCTCAGAGTCCCCCCGCCCCACCCCTGCCCAGGCGCCCATCAGCAAGGATTAGGTGAAGTGAAATCAGGAAAGCAGTGAGCATGAACACATCATTGCTCGCAGGCAGGTAGTCACCCAGCCTGCGAAAAAAAAGTAGAGAGGAAGAGGAACAGAGAAGGCTTCAAATTCAAGGCCTCGGAATGTGAGAGACAGAGGGCCTTGGCTGTCAGGGTAGGAAATATGCAGAAAGAAACGTCTGCAGAAAGATGAGCTAGTTTTGGAATCCTGCTCTCACGAGGAAGGAGGAGTGACAGCGTGGAATCTGGCCTAGGAAGGATGCTTGTGCCCAGCCTGAAGAAGGTACGCAGGCCAAAGACACAACAGGTCCAGCTTCTAAAATCTGTTTGTCCAGGTCCATAAATATTTGCTCAGCACCGGTGCTAAGCCCTGGAGATACCTCAGTAAACAAGGACACGTGCTGCTCCCTGTCTTATGGGACTTCGTGTTCCAGTAGGAGGATAGAGGAGACACACTTCCCATTCAGAGAAAACAAACCACTTTTAAGGGCTCCAGGAACTGCTAAGTACCTAAATATTTCAGCGTATAACAAATGAGACATTTCTATCTCCTTCAAGGACTGCTCAGCTTGTGACTCGGAAACACTTTCTTGGTGGCTGGAGTCGTGGTGTGCGCCTGACGGCATTCCTCCATTCCCTTGCAAATATTTTAACTTCCATAATTCAAAGGATCTTGCATTTACGTGTGGATGTAAGTGTCTGCTCTGATTTAATGAATGAAAGCCTACTGTGTCTGGGTTTCACACACACCATCTCGTCTAGTCCTGGGAGGCAAATACCACTATTCCCACTTTTTTCAGATGAGGACATAGGCGCAGAGAGGTTTTGCCACTTGCACAATTATCTGTGATAGTTTGCCTCATTTTTCTGGCTCCTATTCTTCTAGCCAACCCTTATTTAAACATTTGGGGGCAGAGGAGCTAGCGAAGGGGGCGTCCAGGAATAAAGAAGAAGTGTCTCGCTATAGGCAGGCATTGCCTTCCGTGGAAAACTTACAACCCGACAGGCAGGCTCACCCCTTGCTTCTCAGGCGGCCATAGTGGCCGTCAATCATAGGACCCTGGCCAAAGGTTCGGGCCTTCTGGATGGCACTTGGGTGTTGATTTCGATGAGCCACCTCCCCATCTGGTGGCTTTGAGGTATCAGACTCAAGCACTTAGGGAGCGCTTTGAGTCTCCCCAGGGAACACCAGCGGGTGGAGGCTGGAGTGGAGACAGTACGCTGACTAGTTCAGGCTTGTTTAGGGGAAGGAGTGGGCCTGGGGGACAAAAGGTGGCACCAAAGACAGGCCTGGGCTGTGGAGCTTTCTTTGGGGACGGGGGCTGGTCACAGGACACCCCCGACAATGCGATGTGCCTCCCCCTCCCCCAGAATCAATTGCCTCCCCAGTGTTTTTGTCCACACAGCACCAAATATCCACAGTGAACAAAACCGACAGGATTTGTCCTGGGGTGGCATCCTCCATGGGAGGGGGCAGTAACCTACCAAGGTGTCCAAATCTACCTGGGTTCCTCCCTCTCATCAGGAGGCATCTCCACCTTCGCGTTGAAAAGGTCTCCATTTCATGACTTCTTGATACTTTCAGGGGAAAACAAACTTACTACGTAAAAAAAGCAAATCTCTAAAATGACACTCCTTGGGAAATGTACAAAAACCCCAGCTGTCCTCTAGGCAAAAAGAGCAGGGTTGCAGGAACGGCTCCAGAGCTTTAATTGAACCATGCATTTTTTCTGAATGGCAAACCAGACACGGCCACTCTCTTGCTTGAATGCTCCCTGGCTTCCAGCTCCCCCTAGAATGAAGCCCAGCTGCACGGCTGGACACACATAACCCCCACCTTCCCCAGCCGCATCTCCTGCCTGGACTGCACACACTCTGCCCTCTCGTCGCTCACATGATACTGTCTGTTGGAATGTCCTTTCTGTCCTGGCCTCCTGTTGACATTCCCGGAACTCTTGTGCAATTTTTCATGGTATACCTCCAGTCACCTGCCCCAGGAAGCCTTCCTGACCCTTCAACTCAGGGTTCGATGATGCCCATCTGTATTTCTCTCGTACTCCATCTGTTTGTATTTGCTGGTCACCTGTTGCCTGAAGACAATGCTACATCCTAAGGACCCAGGTGAGGATGGTGGAACCAGACTGCAACGTCTCTGTGTCCTGTTCCAGTGCACGAGGCTTACAGCAAATAAGTAAACACATAACAGAATCCCACAAGGTGATAATCTCGGCAGCCCCAGCGTTCAAGCACCTCGCCACACCTGGAGGAGGCTGCGTAAATGTTTGCTGCACTCCACGAAATGAATACCTCCACCAGGAGTCCCACTGCCACCGCCTGAGTCCCGAGGCCACTCTGGCAACAATCCTTTCCTTTCCACCCCCTTGGAAGGGGCATGGGGAGAGGGAACTAGGTGACCGATGAGGATCCACCCCACCTGCCTGCTAGCCCACCTGCCGGCCTGCTGGGGACTGAAGCCAGCCCTCCTTCTGCATTCTACGCCCGGGATGGCTCTTCATGTGTGAACATCTGGCTCAAGAGACTGAAGAGCTTGGAGTGAATTTATAAACACTCCCTATCTGGGTTCTTTTTTGATGGCTCTAAGGAGCTATAATGTCAAAGAGCGGAAACAACACAACCCAAAGAAACAAACAAGCAAAATATGGAGGCTCGTTCCAGCCCTCTGGGGTGGACTTTGGGAGGTTCTGGTAAGCTCGTGTGTTTATGTGACTACTGCACAGAAGTGTGGTCCCTTGGGGTCTTTACAGCGCACCTGGAAGGGCAGGTTCTCCATCATGGAGGCAGAGACCTGGAGGCTGAGTGACTGCAGGGAAGTTACAGGGACAGCCCTGTGCTGGAAAGAGTGTGGGATAAGGACAACTCTAACACTGTGCCCCAAACTGACGTCACTGGAGGCTGCTGTTTAGGAGTCACCTGCCCAGAGGCACAGGCTGGCTCAGGGGACCTCAGGGTCCAGAATGGAGCCTGGCAATGCATACTTGTCAAATTCAGTAATAGAGTTCCAGCCCCACATTGCAATAACCACAGAAGTCAGAACTGAAAAGCTATCTCCAAGCCTTGTCCCTCAGATTAATGTGATGTCTCTGAACCTTTTCTTCATTCTTGTTCACCTAAAGATTCTTTGTTAGACAAATCCCCCATGACATTTTAATTCCACACATAAACTGTACTGTCTATTTATATATTCCATTGTACATCTACTGTATTCATAAAGACTAAGATTTTTTGCTTCCCCATAAATCAGTGTTCACCCTCTTGGGGACAATATTGATCCCCTGTTGGGAATGCAGGGATTAAGGGCACACCTGACGTGCAAGTTTCCAGGTTGGGCAATTCCTCTGCTTGGTCTTACTCCACCCTCGCAACTGTCTTACACAGTAGGCATCACTGGCCCTATTGCACACATGACTACAAAGTCACTCACGTTCAAACCACAAGAGCTTCTTGTGGAAGAACAAGACTGCTGGGTTATCTTTGGTAATTTCACCATAATATGGGGTGGGGGCATAAGGAGGGTTTTGAACCTCGGCTTGAATCTGGCTCTGCTTGTTCTCTCAACTGGAAAAAGAGTATGATAGGGCACTGCCGTCCCCAGGCCGCTGGGGATTAAAGGAGATAACCCACGTGCAAAGCTAGGCAGAGTGCCCAGCAGGTAGTGGGCACTGAAAAATTTTCAAACCTACTTAAAAGTTATAAACATAGTTGAACAACCACCTGTAATCCTAAAACCACCAAGTGTTAACACTTTGCCACATTTACACCCATTTTCTTTATCTATCCATCCATCCATCATTACCTGTCTTTTGAATTATTTGAAAGTTAGTTGCAGACACTGGTATTTCAGCCCTAAATCTTTCAGCCTGTATCTTCTAAGAACAAGGACATTCTCCTACATAACCTCAGTACAAATTAGCTGAGATACAAAGTATTTCACTCTCAGCACATGTTATCATTGATACTATTATCTTATACACAGTCTATGTTCAAATTTCCCCACTTGTCCCCGAAATGTCTTTTGCGGCTATTTTCTGTTCCTCTGAGGCAGCTGCACCCCAGGATCCCACAGTGCGTTCGGGCCTATGGCTCTGGAATCTCTTTTTAGCCTGGAAGCATTTCTCAGCCCTTCTGCCGTTTAAGACATTGACATTTTAAGAATCCTGACCAGTCACTTTGCATGTGTTTGCATCGATGTTTTTCTTTATGTCCTTGCAAAATAAACTGCAGCTCCTGGGCAAATGTGGGGAAAGAGGTCGGTAGGACACAAGATGCCAGAGGCCTAAGGTACTCGGGGCAGGTAGAGGAGGGTAGACGGTGTTAACTGTACTTGGGTGGAAGTTAAAGATTTCCTGGAAGCAGCAGCAGAGGGTGTTTAAAGATGGTTAGAGCTTTGGCAAGTGGACAAAGGTGGCCATGGCAGGTAGATGCAAGGGGCAGGGAAAAAGGATGGCATATTGGAGGAAAGGCAGGTGGCAGCAATGTCTCTGGGTATGATGGTACCATGTGTGATCGGGTCTATTCCTACTTGGACTGCCGACTTCCTGGGGCCAGTCCTTGTCTCTGGCTGTCCTCTCTGTGAACGCCAAGTGCCTTCTCTTAGAGTGACTGCTGGACAAGTTTTCCCAAATATCTGTGGACAGGCAAAGCACAAAGGACTCCCTTCCAGAGGTAACTTGGCCGCCAGCTCCCACACTCTGACTACGGGACCTTCAGTGGCAACCTGGCAGATTCCCACATCTTGCCCTGCAAATGAAGTTTCATTTTCTAAAATTGCTTCCTTCTGGCTGCCTCTAGGGGCATGGGCTGCTTCTGTGAAGAAATTCAAAATGAACTTCTAATCGGCCACAAGATGTGAAGGGACTGGCTATCCAGAGCTTCCTCACTCCATTCTTGGCATGAGCCACCCGGGTTGTCTACTGAGATTCTCACTGCAAACTCCTCCCGAAATGCCCACTGACAGCGCGCCCTCAGCCCTCCTTTCCCCTGAGTTGCAAAGAGAAAGGGGTATGTAAGCGTGCTGTTTTAGCCCTTAGAATGAAAGGATTTATTCTGGGGCTTGAGCAAAAATGCCTTGTCAAGGTGACCCTCACTTCATTTCCTGGGACCAGAGCATGCAGACAGTGGAGCTGCAAGCCTACTGATAAGCCCAGTGTCCTTATCTGTCATTTTTGTGTCCATCTTTTGTTCTTTTGCTCCCACTTTCAAGGGGCTCATCCTCCTGTGTTCTCTTCACAAAATATCCTTGAAAAATCTGACATGTATGTGTGTTCTTCACACAGAAAGCCACACGCTTGCACACACGTACACGGGTGTGGACACACTTGCACACCACAACACCATAGATAACTGTGACACACACCTCCACATGCCAGCAGACATGAACGTGAGGATGCACGCACGCATGCACACACACACACACACACACACACACACACACCCCTGCACTCACGGTGCCTGGCAGTCGGGGTGCTGCAGCCAAGCCCAGCTCGCCTGCTTAAAATGCCTCCTCTAGGTCATTCTGCAGAGTCCCAGGAACGCAGCTGTCTGGGTTCATCCTAAGAGGTGCCTCTGGGCACCAGCTGCCCCCTCCAGAGGGTGGTCCAGACTTCCAGACAGTCCCCAGAACATGGGCGCAGGTACAGGAGAGAGAAAAGGGTCCCTCAGGAGCAAAGCAGGTTTGGGAAAAGGGCGCGCTCAGCTGGTACCCAGCAAGTGCGAGAGGGGAGGGATGGAGAGGTGAAGGTGGGGGGGAGAGAGCAAGAAAGACTGAAAGATGGACCCAGAAAGGGGGGCGATTTTCAGACAGAAACAAGAAGGAAAGGATTCACACAGAAACAAAGAGAAACGGAGGCAGGAAAAAAGATCTAAACAGAGAGGGGAAAATAGAATACAGATTTTTTTTAAAAAGATGTTTTGAGCCTGGCTCGGTTCAAGCCAGAAAGATGAACCCCATCATCTCAGACCTTCTGACACAAGCTGTTTCCCTCCCCTTTCCCCTTTGCAGGGGGCTCTTCCTAGATTTTTCTTTAACAGGCTCAGGAAGCCCTGAAGGGACAAGGCAGAGATCCGAGGCTTTAGGTCCCTAAATGGCTTCCCCAGGTCTCTGCTGCCAGGACGGGTCCAGCCGTAGCCATGACAGGGGTCTGAGGGGCATGAAGTCATCTCCCAAGGCCTCCAGGGCAGAGGGGCTGCTCTGATCCCATCTAGAGGACGGGGGAGGAACCTCCGGAAACCAATTATTCTAGAACCCCCCCCCCATTGCAGCCGGTCCACAAGGGGCCCAGGAGAGGAAGTGGCGATGATCACAAGATGGGGGGAGGGGGACACAGAGCTTTTCGGTCATGTGCTGCTCATCAGTTGCCATGACGACAGCAAGGGGGTGGGGGCACCCAGATCGGAGGCTGCAAGAGAGACATGTTGGTTCTAAATCACCGTGACAGCGCTTCAGTGGAGCCATTACGCCGTTGCTGGGGCAACCAATGGGATCAAATCGCTGAGGAAATCTATAATTATTACAAGCCAGATACCGGCATCCTCGGTGCAGTAATCAGCACGTTAGAGCAATTCAACCTGATCTCCAGCAAGAAACGTCGGCCCCCGGCCCCAAAATCTGGGATGAATAAGGCCAAAGGAGATTGTGCAAAGTAGATCTATTGATGCTACAGATTGGGAACCTAGAAGCCTCTTGGCCAGATGAGAAATAAATATTTGGGGAAACCACATGAAAGTGCCAATATTTACCAATGAAAACCATTTCCCATGGATTTATTATGGAAATTTCCAACGTAAAGCAAAGTTGAAAGAATTTTACAGTAAATACCTGTACGCCCACCACCCAGTTTCTAGCATCGACATTGTTACTGTGCTTGCTTTGTCACACATCTACCATCCATCTATCCCTCAATCCTTTCCCTTTTTTGATGCCTTTCAAAGTAAATTGCAGACATCAGTTCTCTTCCCCCAAATACTTCAGCCTGAATAAAATTAAGTATTTGATCATTTCTGAACAACAAAAACAGCTATTTCATATGGTTCCATCTAAATAGAATAAAATGAAGATTTCTTTTTCTGTCATTCTGTCCATTTATTCATCCATTTCTCTATCCACCCACCATCCACTCCATCTATCCACCCATCCACTCATCCATCCGTTCATCTGTCCACCTGTTCATCCATTCCATCCACTCCATCTATCCACCCATCCACTCATCCATCCGTCCATCTGTCCACCTGTTCATCCATCCACTCCATCTACCCACCCATCTACTCCATCTTCCCATCCACTCATCCATCTGTCCATCCATCCATCCACCCACCCACCCACCCACCCCACCCCAACTCTGGGAGATCTCATGCACACTCATGGTTTCCACAAGTGAGTCACTATCCCCAGATCTTCCTCCCTGGTCCAGCAGATACCTCTAACAGGCTGTCCTGCATATCAAGGTCAGTATGTTCTCACCAGCTCTGGGCTCCATCCTGTCCTCTCTCTTGTCCTCTCGTTGAGTACCCATCATTTCCTAGCTGCCCAGTTGCCCCAGCCTCCTGCCTGGCCTCCCTGCTGCCATCTCACCTTCCCTCTGCTTTCTCCACACTGACTTGTTATTATGAAATATCTGACCATGTTGTTGTTGGTGGGGAACTGGCTTTTCATACAATTGCTGGCAGGACGGGAAATTTATACGAATGTCTTGGTGAGCAATTCATCAAAATCTATAAAATTTTAAATGCACAAACGATTTTTTCCCCAGAATAATTCTACTTAAAGGAATTTGTCTCACTAATATAAACTGAGAATAACCAAAATGTCCATCAGTAGGAACTGGTTAACCCATCATGTAGAATAACATGCATCCAATAAAAAAGATTGATGTAGTGATTTATGTACTGATGTGGAAAGTGTTTAACATAGTAGGTTAAAACAAGTTCCAAATGGTTATGTGTAGTCTAATGTCTCTCATGTCCCCAGCAACGCCTTACACTTGTGTTATCATACAGATTTAAGACATCATAGGGGCTAGTGCATCCAGGGAACATAGCTTTATGGGCTACCTCTTCCTTGTCACAGGTGTCAATGCTAACTCTCCACCAGGTTGGGAACAAAAGTTGAGGCCCAGGCATAGCATTCCTGCCCCTCAAGTCCCCTTAGACAATACCCAGTGCTCTGCCAGCACCATCAGGGAAGGTGGCCCCTGCAGGTTGCTCGGTTATACTGAATATTGGTCGTCTTTCTTGCTCTGGGGACCACTGTGGAAACTACTTAACCAGAGGGTGAAATAAACACAGAGACACACCAAGGAGGCTTGGAAAGTTTCCAAGGAACTCAACAGACCTGGTTCTAGTTCCTGCTCAGATCTAGAAGTGCTCCTGAGCCTGTCTCCTCTCTGTAAGGGACTGTCCTTACCTCCCAAGGTCATTCTGAAGATCAAATATAGCCACGGAGGTGCACGCAAAAGTCTATCTTGCTAAACAAATGAGAGTTACTGTTATGCATTTATCTTCAGGATTTACTTAGCCCACTTCCGAATACTAGGCATGCCTAACTCATGTAGCAAAAACTATAGCCTTCGTGTGGTTTTGAGCACCTATCTTGTGGCTAGGACTGAACTAAGCACTTTACATATGTGATCTCCTGGAAACCTCAAAACAATGCTTTTGTGGTGGGGTTTTTGCTCCCGTTTTACAGATGTTAGCATTACAGATGTTAGCGGAGGCACAAAGAAGCGTTTTTAACCTTAACCTTCTTGTGGAAATAAATATAATTTCTTATAGCTCCTTGTGAAATTCTTTCCACTTATCACACTTTGTACTTACACATTTATTTGCATATCTGTTTAATGCATGCCTTCTGTGCAAGCCAGTCCATTCCCAAGAGATGGGCTGCACAGTGCCTGGCATGTTGAGTATTTGTCGAATTAATTTTTACAATTCCCATTTTACAGATAAGGGAGCTGGGAGCTCACAAAAAAAGTAACTTCTCCAAATGCCACAATTATAAAACAAAATTATTATGATTATATTGTGTGCAAAGTCCTAATCCAGGGGCATAGAGTTGCTACCAAGAAACATGGGCACTTTGACTTTTTGGCAAATATAGGGAAACAAAAAAGACAAAAAAAAAAAAAAAAGAAACATGGGCAAATGGCTAGCACAGCTATACTCAAGCAATAGCATCATGTGGACTATGAAATCTGACTTCTCTCTTAACTGCTTTGTGAATTTGATATGCTCAGAGATGTTCAGAGCAGCATAAGTTAAAAAGCGTGCACAGCTGAAAACAATGTAATCAACCAACAGGTGAGGATTGCTCAAATAAGTTGTGTGTGGTACAACAACTTGATTGTATGACATTTACGGAAAACTGTGTAAAAAATACAAGAAAATGATTTTGAAGCAACGTAACGAGACAAAAAAAAAAGACCATAAAATTTTATATGCAGTCTGTCTATAATTTTGTAGAGGCACAAAAACAAAATCATAAACCAATAAAGGAAGGCTGGAAAGAAGTGTATTTTCTGTTTAACACTGTTTTATCTTGGATGTGAGGCTAGGAAGTGGCTTCTACTTGTTTCTACCTTTTTATAGTTTTTGATTCTTCATTAATAAGCTGCATTATTAATTTTATCACACATTTGGAGAAAAGAAGCCTCTCTAGCTTTCTCAGATAATATGCACAGAGAAACTTGAACAGCACACGGGAGTGACTTCGGTTCATGACAGGTGCGTATGTCTAGACATTTAATTATAGGAAAACAACTATTGAATAACTTGACATGGCATTAACAGGGAGCCCAGAGGCACTTCAAAATTGATCTGTGTTCAGTTTGGTGTCCGAAGATGTGGAAAGAGGAGATGAGCTTCCAAATGGATAACAAGGACATTAGTGTTCTGGCATTGAACCAGGTCAAATTGGATTCCAATCCCCAGGTGGAAATACTTAAAGCTGAAAGTAGGTCAGCACAATCAGGGAGTTTGGTGCGTTTGTAGTTGACACAAAGTTAAACTTCTCTATTCATCCTAAGATAGTGAAGGAAAAGAGAAGCTCGGAGGTTAGAAGTCTAGAATTCCCGGAAGGCCAGGAAAGAGGATGTTCTTTGAGGCTAGGCTGCTCTGGAATTCAAATTCTAGGCAAGAGGTCTACAACTATGGCATTGGCCTGATTTTGTAAATATAAGGTTTTATTAAAACACAGCTAAACCCATCCATTTATTCACTCATGGCTGCTTATGTGCTACCCCTGCAGAGTTGAGCATTTGCAAGACAAACCATGGGGCCCATGCGGCTGAAAATATTGAACATCTGGCCCTTCGTAGAAATAGTTTGTTGACCCCTGAGCTAGGCATTCCCAGCCTTCAAACCATAGGTCTGTCCGGTGTCTAGAGAAAGCACCAGATCCTGCTGTGGTGGAGCCACTTTCGGCCTCACTGTGTCCTTTGTCTGCTAACAGGTCAGCAACACACAGAGTTGCATGCTTCTCCAAAGTCAGCATTGGCAGTCTCCCTAAATTGTCTGTATTTACCAACATTTATAAGACATGTGCATGAAATTCTCTTGCTTTTTAACAGCAGCAAATTCAAGTGGAAACTTTTATATCACTATCGTATCTAGAAAGCTAGTCATTTCCTATAAACAGAAAGTACCTGTGAAAACAACACAATGACACAGGAGGTGTGTTCCTCAACTCTACCTGAATTCTGGTGCCTGCAGGAGGCTCGTTAAGCCACTGCACCTGCCAGACGCCCTCTGGTGCATCACACCTGGTCCACCTTAAAAGCAGACGCAGAGTCTGTCTGCTTCTCTCACCCCCACCATTCCCCTCCCATCCTGGCCCCAGGTTCCCTGCTGTGGTCTCTGAACCATCAAGTGCTCTCCTAATTTTCCTGCAGGCTGTATGCAATCAACTCAGCAGCTGGAGCCGGTCCTTGCAAACGTCAGGCCAGATGACATCAGCCCTCCCTTTGGTCAAAACCCTCCAATGGCCCCCACCCCAGAGTGAAAGCAAAGCTGCCACCATGGCCCCCAGGAGGCCCCAACCCTCCCCCTCTCTGCCCTCTTACTGCCCAGACCCTCCCACCGTGCTCCAGCCTCTGGCCCCCTGGAGTTTCCTCCAACTGCCAGGCAAGCCTGACCCAGCTCTTGCCCTTTCTGCTGCCTGAAAATCTCTTCCCCAGAGACCCAGGTGGCTCCCAGCCTGTTGTCCTTGGGTCTTGGGCTTCCAATTTTACATTGCTCCTGCCCTCCCGGTTCCTCCCTTTTCCCTCCTTGCAGGAGTCCCCGATTTGCCTGTCTCCCCCACATCCCGGGCAGCATGCAAGCTCCGTGTCCATTGTTCACTCGGATTTGTGGAATGATGATTTTGTAAAAAGGGACACTGAGGCACAGAGAGGCAAAGTCACCTGCTCAGAGTCACACTGGATAGTAAAGAGCACTGGGGTTGGGGGTGCGGGGTTCAACCCTATGGGGACCCGTTCCGGAGCCTGCAGCTCTGGCCGTGCCGACATTGCCCCCGCGTTACACGGGCAGGGCCTGGCCAACAGCACGGCCCTAGCGAGGACGAGCTTCTGTTCCCAGCATTCCCATTCTCCCCAGACTTGGAGGGGCTTCGCTACTCCATGCTCCTGTGGCACAAAACATGTTTTCTTCACAGCCCTCCTTGCAGTTGCAAATTGCAGAATTAATTGTGGGATTTCACACGCAGCGCTGAGCGGGATGCCCAGCACCTACCGCACGATTCCATTTACACAAAGTTGAAAAATGGGCAAAGCTCATCCACAGTGACAGATGTTACATAGCAGTTGCCCTTTGAGGCACGGAGGAACTCACTGGGGACTGGGGATGGTCTATATCTAGATCTGGGTGCTGGTGACACGGTTGTTTTCACAGGTAAAAACTCATGGGGCTGTGTATTTAGGCTTAGTGCAGTTTGCCATATTAAGTTATTCATCAATTTAAAAAATAGGCAAAAGTGAGAAGAGAGTATCAAGAAATCCGAGCACCCTTTCTCCAAAATTAATTTCATACTTTTAGTTAATGGCTGTTCTCCAAGTAACTGCAAGTTCATGTGAGAAGCAAGAACCACAGGTACAACGGTCCCGTCTGCATCCCGCCCAGCACCTGCCTGTGCAGAGACAGAGAGAGACATCCACTGGATATCACCCCTCTACCTCCTCTGTCTGTGACCCTGTCACTCCCATTGGAGGTGGCATCTGTCTCCAATGGGAGTGATTGGATTTGAGGCAGCCCTGTGACTTCTTGGACCCAAACTATATGGCTCACAGTGGAAAACAGTTTGGCAGTTTCTCAAAAAGTTAGACATAGAATTCCCACAGGACCCACTGATTCTACTCTTAGGTGTAAAAGAATTGAAAGCAGGGACTTGAACAGATACTTTTCTTTGCCATTATTCGGTGGGACCTGAATCAGGTTTGCAAAAAGCAGTTGGGACCTGAATCAGGTTTGCAAAAAGCGGTTGGGACCTGAATCAGGTTTGCCTGGCCGCCTAGTTTTTCTGCAGAGTCACGAGCACAGTGCTCAGGGGTGATTCTGCAGAGGCAGAGAAATACAATCTTTACAATCATTTGGCTCCTTCAGAAAATTCAAACTACAGCAAGGCACCGGCCTCTTATCAAATCCAGGATGAACCATCTGCTTCTCATCCCGGTCTTTTGAGGACTTATCCTCTCTCCCGCACAATGCCAACTCGAGTGGGGAGATGTGTCTTGTAGACTCAGCAACTTTCCCCCCAAACCATGTGGCTTTGACACGCCGCTCTTAGTTCCAAAGGATGCCCCCCACGCAACGCTGGGACTCTCCACTTCAGACTTGAGACCCAGAACAAAGAACTGAGCTCATGGGGACACAGGCACTGGTCAGACAAGGACAAATGCCACCATTCCCAGGTACCAGTGGCTCATCAACTCTCAGGCTCCCTGAGCCAGTGGCACCAGCAGAACGCTGCCTGCTGGGTCTGGTGTTCAAGCGAAATACTGGAGGGGGGCGGGGCCAGGGACAGCCTGTGGGCGCAGATCGGAGCACCGAGTCTCCGTGGTCCCCAAACTGGAATGCAGGTGTCAGGATGTGGCGGCCCACTTTCCTTTCCCTGTGCTTCCTTCTCTGGCTGGACAGAGCCCAGGACTGATGCCTGAGGTTCCTCCAGGACATACATCTCAGCCTTCGAAGTGCACCCATCACAACCAACTCCATCAAACCACCGGAACATGGGCCCCTCTTTTAGCAAAGTTCCGGTGGCAACTGGGAACCTTGAAATCAGAAACTTTCAGAGCTGGGTGGAGACCTCAAAAGGATCTTGTCCAACCATTTTTGCCTCTGATTGCAATTCATTTCAACATTCCTTTACGCCACACATATTTGTGCTTTATTTGACTTTTTCTTTGAACTGGTTCTAACATCTGCCTGGTTCCCTCATTGAATGAGCTTAATAAAATCTTTAACAAGTGCTTGTTTTTGTGTCTGTTATGAATCTTGATTTTAATCCCCTTGCCTTTTTTTCCTGAAGATTTCAACAGTTTTCTATGAACTCTCTGGGCCTCTTCATGATACTCTCTCTGCCCAGAATATCCTCCTCCTTTCCCTGCCTTTTCCTTCTGAAATTTCTTCCCTGGAATCCTCAGGAACGGGGACTAGTAACCTCTTTCTACTTTGAGCTTGAACATCTATTCATTCCCACCCTTCCCCTCCACTGTCCTCACTGTGTGGTCCTTTATGGGCCTGTCTCCCCACAGCCAGCCTGGAAGAGGCTCTGGTGCCACAGCTGAGCCTTTCTCTCTCCCCCACCACACACACACACCCCTAGTGCTGCACTCAGCACAGTGCCATGGAAATCATGCCACAAATGACCACATTCATTACCAAATAAATGTCAGATGCTACCTCTGCCCACTACAGATAAGACACCCAGAGAGAGGCCCTTGCTTTCCTTGCTCAACACCGTATACTAGATAACCGTGTCTGGCATGTAGTAAGTACCCAATAAATATTTGTTAAACAACTGAAAAAATACAACTTTTAAGTTCTTATTCTTGCACCATTTAAATCATCCCCCATTTCTCCGCTTTCCGAAGACACAGGTCGCAGCTTCGGAATGCTGTCCTCCCCTGTCATGCATTCAGGGATCGCTGCTATGGCATCTCAACCCCTTGGATCCCACTCCCCTCTCAGGAATGGAGAGCAGTCTCCCTCTGCTTCATGGTCATCGTGTGACCTTGAGCAAGGCACTGCCCCCTGGATCTCCGTGTTCCCATGGGTAAAGCAAGGTCAGTTTAGACATTCCAAGAGATAAAGAACATCAGGCAAAGATATGAACGGACAATGACGCCCAGGTGATGCTCCCGCTCAGATACCATTTACATTGTAACAGATGCCATCAACGTAACTCAGCAGCAAAGCTCCCCAGGGCTTAGCTGAGTATGGAGATCACAGAGCTGTCCTAGGACAGACTTCTCAAACTTTCACGTGCACACGAATCGCCCTGGGGATATTGTTAAAATGCAGATTCACCTTCCATAAGTGGGTGGGGCTCAAGATTCTGCATGTCTAACCAGCTCCCAGATGGTGCAATGCTGCTGGTGATTGGACCACACTTTTAGCAGGAAGGTACTAGGACACAGTGGGTCCCAGCTTTGAAGAAATTCTCAGTGTGGATGAGGGACAGATTTCTACCCTGTTGCTGATATCCCAGGCAATAGATATTAGCACCCAAATGAGAGATGGCAGTTAAGGTTATGGGATCTCTCAGAGTGGACAGGTGGGGGTGGGTGGGTAGGGGGCAGGTTCAGGATTCCCAGAGAACCTGGAAATAGCACTGGGACTGCATTCTGCCAGGCTGGTGATTCTACTGGATTCTGGTGGGGTGTGGGTGGGGGCAGTCTGTGTTTTAACTAGCTCTCCAGGGGATTCTGATGCTACAGTTTGAAAACCACTGTGCTAGGAAGAGGTAAAGATGTTGAATATTCCATGTAGAGAATAGTGTTTTGTTTTCCCACAGTAGTTTGTAAGTTGCATTCATTTATTTGTCCATTCATTCATACACACCTCCATCAATCTATCCAACCAAAAAGAGGTCGTGTCTGTCTATCCACCCACCCATGCATCCATCCACCCCCTGACCCATCTGACATCCAACAAATACATCCTGAATGCCTACTGTGTACCCTGTTGGGCACAAGAGATCTTACTGAAACTGTAGCTACACAGGTGTGTCTTAGCCTCTATACCAGTGATTCTCAACAAGGGTCAACTTTGCCCACAAGGGGACATTTTACAATGTTTGAAGACGTTTTGGGGTGTCATAACTTGGAGGCAGGTATGCTACTAGCATCTAGTGGGGGAGAGGTCAGGGATGCTGCTAAACATCCAATAATGCCCAGGACAGCCCCTGCCACACACACAATGTCAACAGTGTTGTGGGTGAGAAACACTGCAGTGGACTTTGAGTTCCTTGAGGGCAGGAACTATATTGTCACCTCAGTATCCCAAGGTCACAAGACAGTGCCTGACCCACAGGAGCTGAGCAAATATTTAAATGGATGAGGAAATGGTGACACAAAAATATACTTGTATGCAGATGATGTGCGCTAAAAAATGATAAATAAAAAAACAAACAAAACAAAAAAAATATATACTTGTGCATATAAAGATCTCTTACAACTCAACAACAAAAAGACAGCCTAATTCAAAGATGGGCAAAGAACTTTAGTGTACATTTCTCCAAAGCTGACACACAAATGGTCAGCAAACACACGAGAAGATGCTCAACATCATTAGTCATTAGGGGAATGCAAACTGAAACCACAAAGAGATCGCTTCACACTTGCTAGAATGACCATAATAGCAATAACCAGAAAATGGAAAAAACCAAGTTTGGTGAGAAAACATTCGAACGCTCACACATGGCTGGTGGGAATGTCAAACAGTGTGGGAAAACAGTGTGGCAGTTCCTTTTTGTATAAAGTTAAACAACAGCTACCACAAGCTCTGTCAGTTCCACTCCTGGGCATATACCCAAAAGAATTGACAATAGATCTTCAAACCGAAACTTGTGCACACATATAACCCAAAGGTGGAAACAACTCAAGTGTGCATCAACTGAAGAATGGATAAACAAACTGTGGTCTAACCATACAACAATATTATTCAGCCATAAAAGGAATGTCGTACTGATACATGCTACAATGTGGAGAAGCCAGATGTAATAGGCCACATATTGCATGATTCCATTTATATGAAATATTCAGGCCGAGTGCGGTGGCTCATGCCTGTAATCCTGGCACTCTGGGAGGCCGAGGTGGGAGGATCACTTGAGCTCAGGAGTTTGAGACCAGCCTGAGCAAGAGCGAGACCCCATCTCTACTAAAAATAGAAAAATTAGCCGGGCATGGTGGCATGAGCCTATAGTCCCAGCTACTCGGGAGGCTGAGGCAGGAGGATTGCTTGGGCCCAGGAGTTGGAAGTTGCTGTGAGCTAGGCTGATGCCATGGCACTCTACTCAGGTGACAGAGTGAGACTCTGTCTCAAAGAAAAAAAAAAGATGGAGAAATGAGCAGAGAGAGATAAAAGTAGCTGGCCTGAGGTTGTCACGCTGGTGGAAGCCCAGTTCTGCTGAGGTCAGTCTGATGGCGAGGCCCACCTCGACCCCAGAACTCTCAGGGAGCTCACGGCTGAGTTTCCACCACTGGTAACTCCTGCTGTGAGCAAGTCTCCTAACCTCCATGGGCTGCACTTTGCTTGTTTTTAATGCACGGGAAGCTGGAGCGGGATTCCTTTTCTTCTTCCGCCATGAACATATTCTTACACATGTACTATACAGGTTCTTCCCTAACTGTCCATTTCCATGTTTACATCTATCTTTTGGCTTTTGAAATGGGATCATACTCTTTATATTGACCCTGTGACTTTATCTTTTTCACTAAGTGATATGCCTTGAAGAACTTTCCCGGTCAGCAATGTCGATCTACCTCATTCTTCCAAAGACTGCTCACTTTCCCATGAGTCACAAACGCACTGCACTGTCACCCCTTCCCATCCTGGTATTGCAAAGCCCTGCAGTGGACATTCTTGTGTTATCTGCGTGCACGAGTGAGCATTGCCGAAGGAGCTGCTGCTTCTCAGTGAGATTGCTGGGCCAAAGGGTGCGCAGTGACTGCCAAACAATCTGAAGGAAGAAGCCTCCAGAGCTAGGTTCATTCTAAAACTATATCTGGCATGGATGTTTCTTTGACCGCTAGTGGGGTGATGCTCCTAGACAAGTCTTTCAACCTCTACGAGCCTTAGTTTACTTATCTGTAAAATGGGAAATGGTATGATAGACATTAACAGTACTTTGGAGATGGTAAAGTCCTCTGTAAATGTGAGGAGTGAAAATTGTCATTAACATTGAGAGACTCCGTAGCTGGACATTCCCCCCCACCCCTCATCATGTAGAAAGCAGAAAAATGAGCTTGTGCAAGGAGAAGGAAGCTGTTTCATATCAAGCATACACCATGTTTAAGGCCATATATTGGACCAGCAGTTCTCAATGGGGGGCGGGGAGGGTGATTTTGCTCCCCAGGGGACATTTGGCAATGTCTGGAGACATTTCTGATGGACACAACTCATAGTGTAGGGGTGCTCCTGGCTTCTAGTGGGTACAGACCAGGGATGCTGCTACACATCCTACAATACACAGGACAAACCCCCACAATAAAGAATGATCTGGTCCAAATATCAGTGCCGAGGATGAGAACCCGTGATCTAGACCTATCTCTGATGTTCACCTCCAACAACCCCACTCAAAGATGAGGAACTGAGGCTCAGAGAGGTGAATGACCTGCCCGAGGCTCCCCGGGCAGCCATAGCTCTCGGCTCCATCTGACTTTAGTGTCTGTGGTCCCTTCTGCATAGGGCACTGTCTGGGAAGACATCACCTTGTTTCCAAACACCTCAGCCCTGGTAGACTATCTACAGCACAGGTTACAAGCTTTGCCTAAAACCACAATAAGCTCCTCCACCCCTCAGTTTTAGAGGTTTTATGACATTGCATCTGTCATAGTAATCATTGCTTCCACTCATTTGCTGTGTGCTACACACTTTAACAGGATTAACTCTTTTATTTTACCCTGAAGACAAGACAGAGAGGTTACTAATTTCCCCAAGATCACACGTTAAGTGGCAGATTTGGGCTCTAGACCCAGATAAGAAGATTCCATGTACTGATCTCTTGACTCCTCTACTATGGTTCTACTCACGCTCTAAACTTTACACCTTGGCACCTGCACTTCGCTCTGAACTTTAAGTTGGAGCACGCCAGCCAATCCTTTAGCTGGGAACTGGGCAGGGGCTAGAGAGGGCAGAGCCCCTACCTCAGATGTCCCACGTGTAGGGACCTGGTCCCTGCTGCTCAGCTGGGTGATCCCAGGGAATCTGCCAGGGTTTCAGCACCTTTCCCATGCAATGCCCCAGGAAAAGATGCAGGGCTCTGAGCAGGGAGAAGATGCTGCAGGGAGCTGGGCATCTGAGGGAATGGGCAGGGACCCGGGGGAAGGGACCCTGGAAGGAAGGGAGGTGAGTGCCTCAGGGCCTGTCCAAAGTTCTTGGAGCAAACCCAGCTATGCAACTGAGGTCCCTGCAGTAGTCTCCACTCCAGCCTATTTCAACGGATCTTATTAGCTACCCTGGGTCAATCTGAATTTTGGCAAGCCTAGATTTGGCAATGGGCTCAACACCAGACCACACAGGGTAAGCAGGGTAGTGCAGACACCCAGGAATGATTTCCACGAGGCAGCCTGGTGGGGACGGCACTGAGTTCCAGCTGTTCCCCTTCCTAGCTGCATGACCTTCGCAGAGCCCAGGCGCTTCCTGTGACAAGTGCAGACCTGGGGACCAGCAGTACCCATTGTAAATGGGAGGCCTGGAGCTAGTGTCTGAGATCCTGGTACCCTGCAGGCCCTGGAGGAGTTGTGGTGGGCTTTGTCACCCAAGAGCTGGGTGACCTTGAGCAAGTCTCTTCCCCTCCTCGTGCCTCTGTTTGTTTAACTATCAAAGGAAGGGGCAGGGTCTTTAATCTAGAAGCCCTTTTAGGTCTGAGGACTCCAGACTGGGCCATTTACCTCTCCCAGGGGCCGACCTCTTTGGGCCTCCAGGAAACACATTTCTCCATACTACATGCTGCAGCACCCGGGGCCAAAGAACAAGGCAAAACTCACTGCCTCCCTCTCCCTTGCCCCCCAACCCAAAACCTGGCCCACCAGTGAAGAGCTGCCCCCAACCTCCCTCAGGTCACCAACATCCTGTCCATTCAGCTTCATCAAAGCAGCAAAGCCAACACTGCCCCCAACCCGAGGGACGGGCCCAGCGGCACCCATCTCTCTTGGCTGAGTGCCCAGGGGGTTCCACCAAGCAATGCCCACAGGAGCTTTGGGGGGTGGGCAGCGACCCAGGGAGCAAATGGGGAGAGGGCCAGCAGGCCCTCCCTCAGACTGCCTCAGGGGAGGATACGCTGGACAAGGCCCTTTGTGTGAGTGTTGAGGGTGGGAGCATCCTCATCCTGCTGCCTCAGAGACCATCTCTGCTGTCAGAGTTTGGAGGTACCTGGAAGGGTCTCTAGGCCTGGGATCCCAGTTCTAAGAGCGCCAGTCTTACTAAATCTTACTAAACCTCCTCTGGTCTTATCTCTGGCCAGGGTGGGTGAGGAAACGTGAGATGGAATTAGACAGGTGGGGCAGCCAGGTGTGTGAGTAGAGTCGGGTGGAGGTGGTACAGGGTGGGATTGGGAGAGGTGGGAGTGATGGGAGTGGTGGGAATAGTGGGAATGGTGGGAATGGTGTGTAAGCAGGATGGGATTTCGGTGAGAGGGTTACAGAGGGGTGGAGGGAGGTGGATGACTTGGATGGGTGGCTGTACCCTTGCCCTGTTCCTGAGTTTGAAAGCCCCTGGTCTTACATCTTTAGAGGAAGAGAGAAAATCCCCCAAAGTCTTTAGTGTGGTGGTGTCAGAGGCAACCTTGCCTCATGGGTAGGGAGGGGTCTCTGGCAGAGAGAGGGGGAACCCTCTCTCTCCAGAGCCCAGTTTCTGAGGTCCATGTGGGGTGGGAGGGGGACTTGCAGAGTGTCTGCTCCAGGATTTCCTTGTCCTATTGTGTGTAGGGGGAGGTTACTTTTCAGAATTTCCATTTCCCATTGGGGGCAAAGAAGAAATCCAAACTTAGTTAGTTTTTTAGGGATGGGGAAGGGGCATCAGTCTCCAAAGGGACGAGGAGGTTCTTGGGGACCACAGTCTATTTCAAGGGGTGAATCAGGGAGCGGAACTCTATCTCTAGAGCTGGGGGCAGGAGGAGGGCCCCATTTCTGAAGGTAAAACAGCTATTTTGCTGAGGGCTGGGAGATGCTTCCTTTCCCGGGAGGGGACCCGCGTCTTGGGAGGATGAGGGCTCCGCTTCTGGGGGAAGATGCTCCGTTTCTGCTCCCTGGGGGCAGGGCAGAAGGACCCCATCTCGGCTCCCCTGGAGAGGGCCTACCCTACGCGGCCCGGCGCCTCGCCCTTACCTCTAGGCTCTGGCTCTGATCTGCTGCTCGGATCTGTGGCTGAGATCTGTGGCTGCGACCCGCCGGGCTCCGACCTGCAGGATCCTCGCTCCGAGCTCCGGCTGCGCGCGGCGTCTGCCCGGCTCCCCCAGCGACTCGCCGGACTCCAAGGCTCCGCCGAGCCGCCCCGGCCAATCAGCGCCGCCGGTCCCCGCCCTCGCTCGCGCCGCAGCCAATGAGAACGCCCGCCACGGGCCACCGCCCCCGGGAGGGAGGGGGAGGCGGGGCGGGGGCAGAGTCCAGCCCGGGGGGCGGTGGAGACCCGGCCTGGCGGGCTGGCCTGGGGGCCGGGAGGAGGGCGGGGGCTGTGGAGGAGGCGGCCGAGGACCTGCACCAAGTTTGATGGGGGAGGGGTGGGATCCCATCCCTAAAGGGGTGGGGGGGCACCTCTATAGGTTGATTTAACCTGGATCTTTATGAACCCCCCGCCCCTTTTTTAGACCCTCGGTGCTGCAGGCAAGTGTGGCCGGTCACCCCCACCCTGCGCCTCGGATCCGGTCTCTGGAACCCTAGAGACTGAGTCAGAAAGGTTCCGTTTGAAAGAGAGGGAAGGCGCATCGTGCCCTCCCCCAATGCCGGCGGTGCTCGGGGCCTCGGTCTCTGCTCCCCCAGCTGCCATGCGATGACCGCCGCCTTCCCCCCAACCCCCCAAAGACAAAGAGCGCTGGGCTAGAGTCAGATATTGGCTCCTTCTGCATGCCCTAGGGCAGGTCGCTTTTCCTCCCTGATCCTGATTTTCTCAATAACAGATAGGGACAGTAGTTACTATACCTCCTTCGTAGGGGTAAAGGAGACCCCAGATGTGATAAGGTGCCTTTATACAATTGTATGAAACGCTGCATGAAAACTTGAAGGTGTGATTGATTGACAGCCCCCACAGCTTTCTAAAGGTATTGTGGAAAGAGGATGCAATCATTCCAAGGTAGAATCAAAGACACAAAAACCTGCCCATCAGGACAACATGGGATCAACAAGTGTTCATAATGAATGGATGAACAAAGATTTCAGACCCTAAAAGGCCAAGAAAGAATACAACTTGGTTCTTCCCACTCGGCCTGATCACCAGTAACTGTTTCCTTGGTCTGCTGGAATCTTGCAGAACCCTGAGGTCCTCCCTTCTGCTCTCCAGGAGTCCAGTCTGCCCTGTCTCTGATCAGACAAGGAGGACTGTAGTCCTAGGAATGAAGGAACCAAGGTAAATACAAAGTAAACAAATGGATGCATTTAAAAACTGCCAAACACCCACTTCCTAGTGTGATCTCTGACTGCAGGTACCCTCCAAAAAAACACTATCAATAAGAATAATTCAAAAGAACAGACAGAAAGTATAACTGATCCACTGACCTGCTGAAACTGAGAGAGTTTCACCAATCTCTCTGGTATGTTAATCCTATCACCTTGCTTGAAGAATTTTATGGGGCCTGTGTTGAAAATCTAGCAATTTTCCCTTAAAACCTAAGCCATGAAGATAATCTCTTGATTGCCCTTGATCCGACCAAAGAAATAAAATGGCCAATAAAAGTGAGAGACGACGCTTTGTCAAGGAAAGGCAAGTTAAAACAAAGAGATGGACAAATTTCACCGACCAGAATGGCCTCGTTTTTATTACTGTATTTACTATTATTTGCAGAAGTTTCAAGGAAGTGCACAATTTGATGTATTGCTGATGGGACTATGATCCTAGCCCTTCCAGAGAGAGACTGGATATTCCTATAAAAAAAATCTAATCTTTAAAGTGAGGTTACCCTTTGACCTAGCAATCCAACCTCTATGAACTTATCTTAAAACAATGAAGGGTACAAAGGTTTAATAATAAAGTATTTTACTGTCATTTTGCTTATCACAGTGAAAAAATGGAAATAAAGATACAACAAGGACTCAGAAGGGAAATGGTTGCATGAAATTGAACAATATGCCCAAGCAGGGATTGGACTGAAAAAAGTTGAACAATAAGCATAAGTGTCAATTATTGAATGGTACAGAAATGTCATCCCAAAATGTTACATGAACAAAGATAGTCACAAAAACCGTCTATTTGGTATTGTCCTATTTTTTTGGTTAAATCTATATAAACAGATATAGATAGATCAATGTTGTCCAATAGAACCTTCTATGATGGTGATCATGTTCTATATCTGTGCTGTCCAATATGGTAGCCACTAGCCACATGTAGGTGTTGAACACTTGAAATGACTAGTCAACCAAAGACCTGAATGTTTAGTTGTATCTAATTTTAATTTTAAGTTTAATAGTCATATGTAGCTAATGGCTATCATATTGAATAGCAGTGATATAGGTAGATAGAGTTAAAAAACACATGTCCATTAGTAGAAACAATTACCTTTGTGTATTGACATTATGGGTGATTTCAATTTTACTTTATTTGTGTGCCACTCATTTCTAATTATTCTATAATGAATGTATATCATTCCTGCACTAAGAAAAAATTATATAAAATGAAAAACAAAAAAGCAAAAGTCTAAGCCAAATGTTGGCAAACTATAACCCAGGGGCCAAATACAGCCCACCATCTGTTTTTGTATGACTGTGAGCTATAAGAATGAGTTTTATGTTTTAAATGGTTGAAAAATAATCAAGAGAAGATTAATCTTTTGTGTCCCATAAAAATTATATGAAATTCAAATTTCACTGTGTGTCAATAAAGTTTTATTGGAACACAGTCAGACCCACTTATTTATATATCATCTATGGCTGTCTTTGTGCTACAATGGCAGAGTTGAGTAGTTGTGACAGACTGTGTGGCCTGTAAAGCCAAAAATATTTTCAGAAAAATTTGCCACGCCCTGGTCTAAGGCAATCGAGGGACATCAGAAGTGTGTGGAGCCATCTTCATTCATCTGTTCATTCATTCATTCAACTAGGTATTGTGCACCCACTGTGGGTCACGCCCTGGTTCTGGGCACTCCTAGGGGAGGGGTGGCACTGCTTTCTTTCTGGTTAAGGAGGGACGAAAGAGGGATATTTAGAGCCAAGTGCTTTGCAAGCTGATTCTCAAATAGCTTCATTGTGGCACTTGTGAAGAAAACTGTCAGCAGGTGGGGAAAGCCCTTTTCACATTAGCTTGCATTTTCTACAGTTTTACAGTTTTCCTGTGGGGTTGCTTGGGGCTGCAGGTGTCTGCCAGGGGATGCTGGCAGTGTTGTCCAGAGGCTGGCTGAGGCCTGGGATGAGGCCTCGCCCATGCACTGGGCCTATAATGGGGCTTCTTCCAGAAGAGCAGCTCTAGCTGGGAGGGCCCGCACTGCACTCCTGAGAGGAGAAATGAAAATGAAGGCAGTGGAGCACGAGGCTCGAGGGGTGTCAGCGGCCAGAACAGGAAAGACTCTTAGAAATCAGCAGCCCATTCTACAGAAGAGGAGACTGAGGTCCAGAGAGGAGGAAGAGATTGTCCAGAGCCAGACTGGATCCCATGTCTTATTTCCTAGGCCTGTGCTTTCCATATCCCCTGCTCACAAAATAATAAAGTGCATTTGGGTGTGGTGGGAAGGGGATGAGCTGGGTGTCAGACCTGATAGTGAATTCCAGCTCCACCTCCCAGTGGCCACGTGGTGTTGGACAAGTCATTTATCCACCCTCAGTCTGTGTTCTTATCTGCAAACTTGATCATTAAAGTACCTACCAAAATGTCCACATGGAAAAGAATGAGGTTGGACCCTTAACCTCATACCATATGCAAAAATTAACTCATAATGGATCAAAGACCTAAATACAATACCTAAAAACTATAAAATTCTTAGAAGAAAACATAGGGATAAATATTTATGACTTTGGGTTTGGCAATGGTTTCTTAAATAGGACATAAAAAGCACAAGCAACAGAAGAAAAATAGATACATTGGAATTTATCACAATTAAAAACTTATTGTGTATAAAAGGACACTATCAAGAAAGTGAAAAGACAAGCCACAGAATGGGGGAATATATTTGCAAAGCATATCTGATAAGAGTCTAGTATCCAGAAGATATAAAGAACCCTTCTGGCCAAACAACAAAAACACAGCGCAATTCAAAATTGGGCAAAGGACTTGAATAGGCATTTCACCAGAGATATGCAAGTGGTCAATAAGCACAGGAAAAGATGTTCAATGTCATTGGTCATTAGGGAAATACAAATCAAAACTGCAATGAGATACTACTTCACACTCTCTAGGATGGCCATAATAAAAAAATGGAAAATAACGAGTGTTGGTGAGGATGTGGAGACATTGTAACCTTCATATACATTGCAGTGGGGTGGGGAGCGGGATGTAAAATCGTGCCATCACTGTGGAAAACAGTCTGGCATTTTCTCAACAAGTTAAACCTAGAATTACCTTAAGACCCAGCAATTCTACTCCTAGGTACCTATCTAAAAGAATGAAAAACAGGTGTTCGGACAAAATCTTATTATATGAGCATTCATAGCAGCATTATTCACTATAGCCAAAAGGTGGAAACAGCCCAAATATCCAACTGATGAATAGATAACCAAATTATGGTCTATCCACAGAAGAGAATATCATTCAGCCACAAAAAGGAATGAATGATACAAGCTATAATATGGATGAATCCCCCAAAGACCACATACTATATTTATATGAAATATTCAAAGTAGGCAAATCCACAGAAACAGAAATCAGATTAATGATTTCCAGGGGCTGGGATTGGTGGGGAACAGGGAGTGACTGCTTAGCAGGGACAGGGTTTCCTTTAGGGGTGATGAAAAAGTTCTGGAACTAGATAGTGGTGATGGTTGTATAATAGTGTGGATGTGATTAATGCCACTGAATTGTGCACTTTGAAATTGTTAAAATGGCTGATTTTTGTGTTATGTGTATTTTATCCCAATAAAGAAAAAAGTATCTACCACAGTGGGTCATTGGTGGGGTAAATGGGAGAGTTTGTTCCTGGTCCCTGGTGGACACCTATGCATTAACACTGTAGTTGTGCTAGTTTCACCACGTTACCTGCTTGACTGTGAGAGGTTGACCAGAGGTCATTCATTCACTCATTTATTGATTTTTCCATTCACTTAATCATTCAGTCAACGAATATGCACTTAGCACCTACTGTGTGCCAGGTGCTGAGCTGTTCTTGGCCCTAAGGAGCTCCCATTCCGATGCTGGAGACAGTGTATGAGAAGGCAGACATGTAAATAAGGAAACTAAGTTCTAATAATACTAAGTTATAATAAACTAAGTTCTAATAATCCTGCTCTAAGCAGGAAAAATAAGATGATATGTCCTGGATCAGTGTGGGATCATTATCCATGAAGGTCAGGAGATCATCTGGAAGGGTGTGACACTCAATATGAGGCCTGAATGCCAGGAAGGACTCTATATGGGATTACCTTGTGATCAGCACTGCACATTTTGGCCCTTGTGTTGGGCTCCTAGAAGACCCAGGGGCTGTCTCCAGCTTTCCTTATCTGAATGACCTGGTGAGATGGGGATAACATGAGCAAGTGAGCTGTGCCCAACAGAAGCAGCTGCTGCATGATGTCCATGGTGTCACAGACACATCATGACTTTGTTCCACTGTCATCGTGATGGCTGGGATCTTCAGAGCTGCCAGCCTCAAGGAGCCATGACAGTGAAGTTCCCCCTCTAGCTCAGGACACATTGAACTGACAGAGGAACTGTGTTATCCCTTATTGCCACCCCTGTGTCCTGCAGGACTTCCTAGAGGCAGCAAATGAACAGGGCAGCCCCTAACTACAAACAATTACAATCCTCAAAACATCTATAGTGCTGAGGCTGAGAAACTCCGCATTAGTTAATGCGCATGTAGTTCCAAGAGGAGCTTAATACATCCTTGGTTCCTTCCTTCTGTGGCTGGAGATGCCCTCATGTTCACCCCAACTCTTCTTGCCAATACCTGCCAAGGGCATCTCAGGGAGTCAGATGGAGTGTGGTTCCCTCTCTCACTGCCAGTGCTGGAGAAAATAGCTAACCATGTATGTCCTTTCTGAGACCTTTGATGACTCTTTCTGACAGTGTTTGGCATGCAGTAGGTGCTCTATTAATACTTATCAACTTCACTGCATGAAAAGGACAACAAAGTGAACCGACTCATCTCACCCTTTCCTTGGCCCCAAGGAGCTGTCCAGCAACTTCCTCCTGAAACCTCACAGAGGAGAAAACACAAACTGAGACTGAACTCTTCCCAGCCCCTGTCCCCAGGCCAGCAGACCCAACTGTCCTTTCTCCCCCTCATCCTCATCTCTCTCCCTACAGACAGTGGAAGATGGAAACCAGGAGACAGTGCTGCAGAGCAGTTATATCCTCAAATGCTGGAGTTAAAGAGATCTGGGGTCATAGTCTGCCCATGACAATTCAGAGGAGTATGACTTTACACAGATTAAAGTCTCTGAGCCTCGGCCCCTCATCTATTAAATGGGGACGGTGACCATAACGCCTGCATCACAGGGCTGTCATGGGTGTTAAATGGGAGAAATGTCTTACAGCATGTAGCATGTAGTGGAGTCTTTGGCGTGTAATAAGCACTCAAAAAATATTACCTATTACCATGAATATTATCGGAATCACCATCTTACAGTTGGGTTCCTCGAGAAATAGACCCTGAGACAGAGGTTTGAGTTCTTTAGTTGGGAAGTGGCAGCAGCACACACTGGTGGGGGTGACACCAGGAGATACCAGTGGGCAGATAATAAAGGGTGAGTGATCCAGCAAATGGTCACAGGGGGCAACTGGGGCTCCATCCAATTGGGGACCGCTGGGAGCCAACAGAACAGTCGCTTCAGAGCTATCCTGATGTGTCAACCGTGCTGAGGCAGAGAAACCCTGCTCCAGCATCATTCCTGACACGTGAAACCCAGAATGGGCCAAAATTACAGAGTGTGTGGTTAGCAGACTGGGCTTGGGCAAGTTTTAACTTCTTTGAGCCTCAGTTGCTTCATCTGTAAAGGGCTATGGTGAGGTTTAAAAGAGATAAAGCATCTTGCTCAGCGTCGGGATGGAGTCGGGGGTGCGCACACACAGCCAGAAAAGTAGGAGGAGTGGGAGGACACCCCCCCCCGCCCCAGTCTCTGGGTTTCAGTTCTGAACTCTTCCCCATGTGCCCGCCCTCCCCCTGGAACACCAGGTGTGTGTTGTCATGGAAACCTTTCAGGAATGGGGCACTCAAGAGCTTGACGGATTTTTTTTCCTCCCCAAAATAACCCACACTGTCAGTCAAGTAACACTTAGGTGAGGTGGTTAGGTGAGCGCGATTGTCTCACCATCATTAACCGCTGAGCAAGGCGCCCACTCGGGGAGTTTCCGTTCCCCTGAGACAGGCAGTTCACAGAAAGGCGGCAGTGGATAATAATACTGATGATGATGATGGCGGCTACCATTTATTGACCGTTTTTCCTGTGCCGGGCTAGATGCTAGATGTTTATTTTTAATTTAATTTAATTTATTTATTTTAGAGACAGGGTCTCGTTTTTGCTCAGGCTGGTCTCCAACTCCTGAGTCCAATCCTCCCACCTGAGTGCTAGGATTACAGGTGTGAGCCACCGCGCCTGGCCAATGCTAGATGTTTTACACAAATTATCAAGTGCAACCTTGAGAAGTACTAGTAGCAAGCCCATTTTATGGACGAGGATTCTGAGGCTCAGGGAGTGAGTGTTAGGGCTGGTCTGAGCTCAGACGCAAGGCGCCATGTTTTAAGCACCAAGCTTTATTGCCTCTGAGAAACCGTAAGGGGGTATGAGGAGAAGGCTCAGTTCCACTTGTCCCTGGCCCTAGCATCCAAACCATCGGCTCCAGGCTGTTTTCTTGGTGAGCTCTGAAGCTGGAAACTCTGCCACCTGCCCATGGAGCCCATTTTGAAGCTGGGCTCCTTCCTGGTCTAGACATTCTTGCCCCAAGGACATTGGATGGCTCTAATGTCCATTGGTTCCTGATGCTTTAGGAAGGCAGAATAAAGCTGTGATCATGTCTCAGCTCTGCCATGTCAAACCCTTTGGTCCCAGGACAATGGCACAGCACAGTCTCTAATCCACAAGGCTGCTCAGTCTACTTCAGACAAACAACACCCATCCTGGGCAGGGGGCATGGGAAGAACACTGGATTTCCAATGGAAAGACAGACCTGGGCTTAGACCCACCCTTGCTACCTCTGAACCCTGTGACTTTGGACAGCCTCCATAAGCTGAGCCTTAGCTTTCCTGCCTCTAAAATGGATAGAGCGTTGTTGTGCAGATAAATAAGATCAACGGTTAAGTGCTCAGTAAAGGTGGGTTTGATCCGAATTAGGGTATGGGGCTAACTGGATGCTGGTTGCTCTCAGAACTGATGTTGTGCCACTGTATAATGAATGGCAGGTTAGTTAGGTCCCCCCAAGACTCACTGGGGACCCACACTTTGGTGTGGCTGCCAGTCGCCTAGAGGACTGATGACTGTGGCCTGGATTCCTTTCCAGCACATCCAGCTGTCAACTCATGAGGCTGGGGCGCCACCTCACGGTGAGAGCCCTCCCGGGAGCCAGCAGGGATGAGAGGTGCCCAGGGAGGAACCCCGGGGGGGGGGTGAGGGGGCGGAGGAGAGTGTGACCTCGGGCGGGCTGGGAGATCCGAAATCAAGAACAATCTCTGCACCTGTCTTCACCATTGGTTGGGCCAGAATAAGGAGCCCTGGTAGCTCTGGCTTCAGTTCACTCATCCAGTCACTCCCCGGTTCATCCACTCTACCCAGCTGGTGTCTCTCTCTCCAGGACTTGCCCATCTCACCTGCAGTAGCTACCACCCTCATTTACACTCTTCCAGCCCCCAGAGGGCTTTATCGTTCTTCCTAGCACTTATCAACACTGCTGAAATTGTAATTGTTGAACCATGAAGACATTAATTCTCTTAAAGTCAATATTTAGCAAGTGTCAAAAGTCTTATTTACCTTAATAATGAAGGACTAGGCAGGATGACAAAGCTTCCTCAGATGAGAAAAGGAGTTCGTGTTCTGCAGTGCAGAGTTAAGATAAAGGTGGGATGTCATGTCTGCCTCTGTTTGCTGTGAAACCCTCGTGTGTGGACCCACCTAGACTAAGGGAGCCCTGCGTGCCTTGGCCCTACATGACTAGGATATAGACATGGGTAGGGAATCAAGCTCTCGGGTCTGTGCATCACGACGATTTCTCCAGCAGGCGACGGTACTAGATAATCGAACCTTATAAATCACTCAGGCCACAGCGTGCAAGTTGAAAATGCTCCCAAACCAAAAAAACTCTACCTTAGGACTATATCTGCAATCTACTGAAACTTCCCCAATGCCAGGCACAGCTCTAAGCAGCTTCCATGGATCATCTAGTATAAACTTCACAATAACCCCCAAAGAAGTTTTACCATTTTTACCTTTTATTGATACATATTTGACATATTTATGGGTTACATGAAAGTGTTTTTTAAATGCACAGAATGTGTAATGATTAAGTTAGGGTATGTGGGGTACCTGTCACCTTGAGTATTATCATTTCTATGTATTGGTAACATTTCAAGTGCTCTCTTCCAGCTACTTTGAAGCATACAATATATTGTTGCTAACTATAGCCAGCACACTCTGCTATGGAACATTAGAACTTGTTTCATCTATTTAATTGTAAATTTGTACCCATGCACTAACTTACTTTATTGATTCATTGATTGATTAATTGTGGTCAGAAAGGGCAGGGGAAAGTCTTACCATTTTACAGGTGAGGACACTGAGGTTCAGAGAGGCTAGGTCACTTCTCCAAGGTCATGGCTGGCATGTGACAGAGCCAGGGTTTGACACAGGTCTGCCCAACTCCAGGGTTTGTGCTCTGAACCAAGAATGACACGCTGCAGCCACACTCCTCAGTGTGACCCCCGGACCAGCATCACCCGGGAGCTTGTTAAGCTGCAGCCTCGGGCCTGCCCAGGACCTGAGTCAGAATCGGCATTTCAACAAGACCCCAGGTGTTTCCCGTCCACAGCAGTTTGAGGCACTGGGGACTAGTGTCACTATTTGTTGGTTTTAACAAATCTTTCCTGTGCAAGCTACAGCTGAACCACCAAGTCCCCTCTTTGGGCCACATATTTCTCTGGAAACGTTAGAATGTGTCAAAAAAAAAAAATTGAATCCAGTAGCCTGGGTTAATTACCTAGGAGAATTGCCGGTGGTTTGATGATTGAGAAATATCGCTGCCAAACAAGCACTTGCAGAGGCTCAAGCGGGGCCGTAAACATGGTGACGCTACACACTTTGACTCTGGGAAGCGAAAATCTGATGACACTTTGAATTATGGTGGATCAAGATTAATTCTGGGCTCCACTTAGAGGAAGACTTTCAGGCCAGGTGGTTTAGACATAAAAGCAGTTCCCTTTAATGCACCAGGTGAAGCTGTGACAACTCTATTGCTTGGTGCCAATTATGTTTATGGGCTTGTCCCCAGGAGTGCTAGGAAAATGCCACCGTTAGTGCTCACGTATCACCAGCTGGGGGCTCTGTCTAGTGGGGTTCTGTTTTGAAGACTCATTATTAATATATCCCACCGGGATCTGCAACTCTGCTCCATCAGGGCGAGTCTGTCAGGGACAGTTTTTGTGCAGGAACCTTGAATAGTCAAAGGCTTTGCTGTGGCCCCCAGGGCTTCTCAAACATAAACCATGCCACGTCTTGTCAAATGCAGGTTCTGGGCTGGGCCATGATGCTGCATTTCTAACAGGAATCCTGACAGTGCCCCTGCTGTGGCTGCTGGCCCAGGGACCACACAATGGGAATGTGGGAAGAGCACGGGCCTGGGAGCCAAAAGGATGTGGGCTCCAAGCCTGATGCTGCGCCTAGTAGCTGGGTGATGTTGGGCAAGTTGCTTAACCTCTCTGAGCTTCAGATTTCTCGCAGGTAAAATAAGGATCACTTCTGCCTTTTAGGCTCCTTAGCAGATATACAGATAATGTAAATGGATAATGTACACGTGCAGGTTTTCTTCCTGATCCCAGAGGGGCAGGGTGAGACTCATTCTCCTGCATCCCCTGTACCCTTCTTTCCTAAAGTAGCTGGTTTTTTTCTTCCAAGTCAGGATTTCTCTGCGTTGGCACTGTTGACATTTTGGGTTGGCCAATTCTGTGTTGTGGGGGCTGTTCTGTGCTCTGTAGGACATTTAGCAGCATCTCTAGCCTCACCCACTAGATACCAGCAGCACCCTCTCCCCTACTTGTGACAACCAAAAATGCCTCTGGACATTGCCAGACGCCCCTAGAGGCAAAATTACCCATAACTAGGAAATATTCTAATTACTAATTTCTATTAGTAATTAATTCAACAGTATGTGTTGAGTAACTACTTTGTGCCAGATCGTACACCAGGGATATAGTGATGTTTAAGACAAACAAGGTCCTTGACCTCACGGAGATTCTTTTCCTTTTGAAGCCTCAGTCTTCCCAACTGTAAAGTGGATATAACAAGCCTGCTAACTTCTTAAGTTTTTTTGGAAGATGAAATGAATTTAGACCTGCAAATGCCCGGCCTCAGCATCAGGATAAGCCAACGACTAGGGGTGCAACGGGCCTGAGACTCGGACCTGGGTGGGTGGGGAGAATCCAGCGTGAGCAGGGACAGCTGGACGGAGAAGCCAGGAGCCCTGGGCTGCATGGGCCGGCAGGGAGGGGCCGTGCCGGGCCCCCATGCAAAGTGTGCAGCAGCAGCAGGGTGGCAGGGGGAGAGGGCTGCAGGGAGGGCCAAGGGCTGCAGGAAGATGAGGCCAGAACTGCAGAGAAGTAGAGAGAGAAGGAGTGAGAGAGAGTGGGAGAGGGACACAGAGCTGGAGATGGGAGGAGAAGCACAAAGATAAAAAACCAGGCAGACAGACAGACAAGACCGGCATCTGTCTGTGCATGCAAGGTGGAGAGATGGAGGGACGAAGGAAGAAGAGCCCAGGCTGAAGGGAACACCTCTAAGGTGGATGACTGCACGTGACCCAGAAGAGCAGATCTTATGCTTATTCTAAGCATACCTGATTCGGGTTATAAAGGGTTAGCACTAAGGACAAAGGCCCATGCCAGTCCACTCCACTCTTGGGGCCAGCTCCAGCCCGCTCCTCCTCATGGGACCTTCACGGAGGGACAGGGACGGAGGACACAGAGCCTTGGGAGGAAATGAGGCTTTTGTGTTGAGTGGTGTTATTACGGCAATTGTGACAATGATGTTAAAGACATTTGTGAACAGTTAACACAGGAGAGCATAAAAACCTACCTGCACGGCCAAGGCCCTGCCCCCAAGGGAAGGGCACGGCTGAAATAACTGCCTTGGGTGAAATCAAGTTGAGAACATTCGCTCGACTTGACTAAGCAGCGTTCGAAACACTCCGGGACACGTACTGAGCACTAGAAACAGGCAACCAAACACACCCCCGCCCAGGCAGTTGACACTCTCTGGCTGCTACTGGGAGGCAGGGACAGACCCCAGGAAACCATCTTGGGTCACACAATAAGGGACATTTGCCATATATTTAGAATGTCAAAAGCTCGAGTGCATCACTTCGGTGAGCGTTTGATTTTATTAGAAATATATTACAAGAGCAGTTGAGATGCTGTGCCTCGTTGAGGCCACAGGTCACTTTATTGGTTCTGCTATGATCTTCCAGAGCTCCTGCGGCAAATAGAGAAAGGACAGGTTCCTCAAGTGTGCAAACAAGACCGCTGCAATTTCATCAAGGAAAGTAATTAGCCAAAGAGAGTCGTCAAACAGCATGCAAACCACAACTCCATGTAAGCTAGTGCGGGAGCGGGCAGCTTTCTTCCCTTTGTTGCTCTGGGCTGTTCCTTCTGTTTGACTGTGGCAGGGAGCCTGGATGAATGAGTCCTGCCATTAACCTAAGGGCCACCAGGACGTCACACAATCAAAAGGGACCGGGAGAATGGCAGCCTGTCGCCACAATCTCTCCATTTCGGGAGATCTTAAGCACCATGTACTGTGGCTGCTGAATTTTGTAAGAAGCTGTGTTTCCCGGCCATGTGACGCTACTCTTCTTGCTGGCAGGTAGAGAATGCACAGATACACGCCCAGGTCTTACTGCCTTGCGTCCTCACTAGCAGACGCGGAGTGTGTGCTGTCTACTTGGGAGCTGACTGAGCCGACAGGCAGGGAGGCTGCCCAGACGTGGCGCAGTGATGAATGTCAGATCCTCCTGACACACAGATTCCACACCACACTTGCTCGGGAAACGGGGCGCAGCCCCTGGTAACCCTCATCTTCCCCTTTGCCTCCTTAGAACTAGGCCTGGGTCGCTGAAGACACAGAGAAAGGGAGGCCACAGCCACAAGGCAAAGATAAGTTGATTCTCAATCTTTCTTCTACTATGAATTCAGCTCCTGATAATTTTAAGGAATTTTTCCAGGTAATTTTGACTTTTAAAATTTCCCCCAAGTGCTGGATTTAAAAAGCTGCAAGAAACCTGCAGCTTGTCAGAACTGCAACAGTAACTCAATATTTTGTTATGACCAAAAAAAAAAAAAAATCAATTTTACTTCAATATATTTTCAAATATTTACTGAACATAATGTACAAGAAAAGTAATGTATGTGCACATATGGTAGTAACTTTTATCTGGTGTCGGGCAGGTGGGAGTGGGCAGGAGGGGATGGGGATATTCACACCTAATGGGCATGGTGTGCACCGTCTGGGGGATGGACACGCTTGTAGTTCTGACTTGGGAGAGGCAAAGGCAATATACGTAACCTAAACATTTGTACCCCTGTAATATGCTGAAATGAAAAAAAAAAGCTGCAATAGCAAGTGACTTGTAGGATGAGGTCCCAGCTCAGCCGTTTCCTGGCTGGGTGACACACCCTGTCTGGGCTGTTGCCGTTAATAGACGCTGTTGGCGTTAATAGAAGAGACAGTGGACAAAAGGTGCTTAGCACAGTGCTTGACACACACTAGCTGTCGCTGTCAGGACAATCAACCACCCAGAGCCCTGATAAGATGGGGTCCCTTGTGCTCCGTCAGAAGGGCCAGCAGTAATGAGACAGCTTCAGTCTGGGAGGCCAGAATAGTTCCACGGTGAGAATGTGACCATTAGCTGCCACGCCGGGCCCTGGCATTAAGATCTGTAGGCCACCAACTTCCCCTTCACTGACTTCCTTTACCCCAAACAACCTCCTGCCCTTGGTCTTGCTTCCTCTGGAGTCTGAACCACCCACACGGAAAGAATGTGCTACAAAGTCACAGGTGACACCTCGCCAGCAGGCCACCTCCAGACATGGTAACTGCTAAGCATGGGGTGCAGATCCCCCCACCGGTTCCACTACAGACAGTGCCGAGTACGCAGCCTTCACCCCCAGCAGGACCTTGGGGCCTGTGCTTACAGGGCCCGATCATCACCTCCTCCGCCCCGCGTCAGCTGCCCCAGGACCTACCAGCTGCCGGATGCGCTCATAGGCGAGGTGCTGCGGGAAGGAAGTCTCCACGGGCTCCACCACGAAGCGCAGCCTGCTGTCCGCGAGCTTCTCCAGCGCATGCAGGCAGGAGCGGAAGTGATCGTAGGCTTCGCACGTGACATCCAAGTGTCTCACTGTGAAGTTGAGTCTGCAAACCAACCAGCCGACACACAAACTGCTGTCATTCCTGGACACCCAACTTGCTTTCCTGTTGCCTCACTGATTCCACTTCCTCTGAGTGGATTTTTGCTGAGTGTCTATCTCATGCTAACTGCCTGCAATTCCTTCCTGAATCTGGGAGGCGGGGACGTTATTACTTCCATTTTACAGATGTGGAAACTGAGCCTCAGACAGCCGAAGTCGTGTGCCCAAGATGACACCACTGGAAAGATAAAGACAGTCCCTGCCCCTAAGAAGCTACAGACTGGTGCAAGAGGCAGGCTCAGATCGATGCTTGAGGACGGGCCTCCACGCGCTCCTGCCATGTTCTGCCCGCAGCTGGCACAGAATCCGGCACACGGAGCTGCCCTGTCACCCTCTGTGGGATGAATGAATGAGAGGCGGCGGGCGGTGCAGAGGACTCAGAGCACAGAGGATGGAGGTAAAATTGCCAGGCAGTCGGGAGGTTGTGGAGGTTTCAGAGTGAGCGAGCAACATCAGAAATGCATCTCCCAACCCTGACATTTGCCTTTCAACACCTGAATCTGCAAGATGATTTAACTTGAAACTCAAGCTCTTTGCTGCTTTCTCTTTTATTTCCAAAATCTTTTATGAAAAATTTCAAACATGCAAAAGGAGTGAGAACGGTATGATGAAGGCACCACTGGCTTTAGCCCGTGTCCACCCACCCCACTGAATTATTAAAAAGCCATTATCGGGCATCATAGCATTTCCTCTGTAAACATGTCAGTGTGTGTCTCGAGTTTCTGGATGTTGAATTGCTGGGTCAAGAAATACACTTGGTTTTATGGCTTTGGCTGCGTCTTCCAAACTGCCTTCAGGAAAGTTGTGGACTGTCTTAAGTACCAGGGGGAACGTGTGCAAAGTGCCCAGCACTGTAGCTGCCGCAACGTGGACACTCAATAAATGCAGCCATCTAATGTTTTTGGATGCTTGAGCGGAAACATCCGGAAGGGGCTGTCGGGTGAGGAGAAATGAGCACAAACTCTGTCTGCACCAGCAAGAGGGAAGACCTGGTGGAGGCAGCAGGGATGGGTGGTCCCCTGAGAGAACGTTCAGGAAGAGAGGCTCTCGATGGAGAGTGGTGGCCAAGCATGAGGCTCTGGGATGCAGCTGGCATCCACGTCCACGACTACCCCTAACCAGCTATGCCCTGGACACGTCCCCGATGTCCCTCGGCCTTCCTGCCTCCTTCTGTAAAACTGGGTCGGCAGCACCTGCCCACTGGGTTAGTACGAGGACTAAACGAGGTGATGTATGCAGGGACTAGCACAGGCCTGGCACAGGGTAGGTGCTCGATAAATGGGAGTAGTAATGGCACATGGACAAGGACGCATTCAGAAGGTGAGAGTGTGGCTGATAGCCAGGGCGCCAGCACGGCCCCAGGCTGCAGAGCTCACCTCTTCTCCACCGACAGAATGGCCGTGCAGGCATTCTTCAATCTGCAGGCGAGTTGGGAGAGAGTTTTGAACACAGCATCGGTCAAGTCGTCGTCGTAAAACACTGCAGGAAGAGAAAAGGCATCGGGAAAACATGCAAATATCTGAGAGAGCTGCTTCTCCGAGGGACCCCCGCGGACACTCCAGAGGGAATCCTTATCAACTTGGAGCGGCGACAGGTCTCGGGATTAAACCTGCACGCACATGGGGCAGAACGTCCTGGAAGGTGCTTCCAAAATGCAGAGAACTCAGCGGAGGTGAGGGGACCCTGAGCAGGACTACAGGTAATGACAAAGGACTTGTACAACGAAGGAGAATTTTCTTACCTTCGGCTGCAAACAGTATGGTGGTGTGATCGTACAAGTCAGAGATTTCCTCTTCTGACCAACTGAAGGGGACCTCGGGATCTAAAAGAAGAAAGAAAAGGACGTTTTGTGCTCGTTTCTTTCTCTGCTGGCCACCAGCTCTCACCGAGGAAGCCTTAGGAGAAGAACGAAGAAACATGGTTGGGGGAAGCTTGGTGCGGTGGGTGTCGCCGGGCAGACGTGCCTCCCAGCGTCCCAGCTGCAGGCTGGCCGCTGCCTGTGCACACGCCCAGCGTAAGAGGTGCCCTTTCCACCAGGTGCCTGCCCAGCCAGTGAGGGGAGGGCAGATTTTGGCCTCACCGCTGCCTTGGCCAGTAGCCCTGTGTAGAACATGATTAGCACCACTGTTGAGGATTGTGGCAAAAGCTGGACCCTGCCACTCAATCAAGGCCACAGAGCTGATGGCCTCGAGGAATTACAGAGGAACCACTGAATCCAACCAGACATCAAAGGGAAACACACACCTGTGCAAAGGTCGTCCTTCAGCCAGTCCAGTTCTTTGACCTTAACTATACCACCTGTAAAAACAAACATAAACATATCCCCCTAACTCTAAACATAATTAGGAAAAAAGATACACCAAGATCCATTCATCTATCCTCCCTCTTATCTATCCATCCTTCCACCCACCCCTCCAGCCTCCCATCCATCCACCTTCCACCTCCCACCCTTCCTTCCATCCACCCTCTACCCACCCTGGTTGTCCTCCCTCCCTCATTCCCGCCCATCACCACCTTTCGTCCCTCCCCTCCATTCATCCATCAATCCTCCCAGCATTTTTTAAAAAAAATTTTTGTAGAGATGGGGTCTTGCTATTGCCCATGCTGGTCTTGAACTCCTGGACTCAAGTGATCCTCCCGCCTTGGCCTCCCAAAGTGTTGGGACGACAGGCATGAGCCACTGTGCCTGGCCCTTGTGGCATTTTCTGAGTGCTGAGTGTCAGCGACTGTGCCAGGCACAGGGAACGTAAAGATTTAAGAGTCATGGTCCCCCTTCTTGGGGACCAGCCTCCCTAGGGAAGATGGGCAGGTTAACAGACAACAAGCCCGTGTGGCCAGGGTAACGTCAGGAGGATGGGCCAAACACCGGGAGGAGACAAGGGAGCTCCTGTGTGAGACCAGGGGTGACAGCAAAGGCTCTGGCAGCAGGCCTGCTGCTCCCTTGCAGTCTCTGTTCCACTGCCTACTGCACACGGGGCAGTCAACAAACACTGCCACGGTGATGAACACAGACAAGGCCCACAGAGTCTGTAGTCCAGTGTGGATGGAAAACGCCAATCAACTAGCCACATGAGCAGATGTTAAGATGTGGCTGCAGGCAGACAGGGCCAGACCCCACAGGAGAAGGGACAGGATGAGCCACCAGAAACTTCTGGAGGGCGTGAAGACTGTGGGGCCGTGAGGACACGGCAGCCATTGTGCATCGTGTCCACTCATCCCTGCTGGCCATGCGAGGACCGGATGATCGGGCAGGTGGGAGTGGGGGGATATCTGCCTGTGACATGAATCCTTGGCTTGCCGGACGTAGGCTGGACATCAGGACTGTCGGGAGAGGAGGTGGAACTCAGGCAGGGGTCAGGCCAGGGATGTTTGGGAATTCGAGGAAGAGTCCCGACTTCATCCCATAGGTGATGGAGCCCCTGGAAGGTTTTCAGTGGGGAGGGAAGGCGTCAGGCTTGCATCTTAGAAAGGTCACCCTGGATGCTACCTGGAGGACAGCTTGGGCTGGCCAAACAAGGGTGGGGGAGCCTAGCTGGGGGCCGCTGCCCACGTGCAGGAGAGAGGAGCTGAAGTGGGACGTGGCGGCGGTTGTGGGAAGGACGTGATTCCAGGATGGAGCTACTATGCTCCCTCTGTTCACCTGGTGCAAAGGGAAGCAGCTGGAACCTGCCTTCCAGTGTCACAGCCTTGGTGTCTGTCCCCCCTGCCAAACAGAAGACCTGCTGGGCCTCACCTGCAGTGGCAGCCAGGTGGCTGTTGAGGGCAATGTTCCGCTGGCACATGGCCAAGAGATCTGCACCGACATCTGGAACGACAGAAGGGCAGCCCATAAAGCGCCAGTCGTTACAACACTCTCATCTCCACGTTTTTGCCGAGAGAGAACTGTTACCGAGGGCAGGACTGCAGATATTGCCGTAATGTTTCTCCTGTGTGTCTTCCCGACAAAATTAAATATGTTCACCTTAAGGCTCCTTTCACTGATTTGTGCCCTAAATAAGAGATTCTCATCCTGGTGAGGAGAAACTCTGTGCTCCAGAGGGAAGGGCTGAGCGCTCCCAACATTTTCTGAGTATATAAAACATTCCATAGTTCACCCTTTCATGTTTACAGCAACCCTAGGAGCTGGTATCGAGGCCAGGAGTTCAAGACCAGCCTGGGCAATGAAGCAGGACCCCATCTCCAGCTAAAAAAAAATCAGCTGGGAATGGTGGCACATGCCTGTAGTCCCAGCTACTTGGGAGGCCAAGGCAGGAGGATCACTTGAACTTAGGAATTTGGGGTTACAGTGAGCTATGATCGGGCCATGGCACTCTAGCATGAGTGACAGAGAACTTGTCTCAAAAAAAAAAAAAAAATGGACAAAGTATACGAGCGCCACCTTCACAGAAAAGGACATGAAAAGGACACATCAATAGATTTTCATTGTCCTAAGAGGCTCAACCTCAGGCATAAAAGAAAAGTAAATTGAAGGTACCAACTGGAAAGTGTGTTAAAATTTAGATATTCAACATCCTTTCTCGCCTCAGCAAGGTCTGAGTTGGGGGTTTGGGATGGGCCCTAAAATATTTATTTTTTATTTTATTTTATTTTTTTTTTTGAGACAGTCTTGCTCTGTTGCCCAGGCTGGAGTGGTGCAGTGGCCTCATCATAGCTCACTGCAGTTTCAAACTCCTGGGCTCCAGTGATCCTCCTGCCTCAGCCTCCTGAGTAGCTAGGACTACAGGCATACAACATCACGCCCGGCTAATTTTTCTATTTTTAGTAGAGATGAGGTCTGACTCTTGCTAAGGCTGGTCTCAAACTCCTGGCCTCAATCGATCCTCCTGCCTTGGCCTCCCAGAGTGCTAGGTTCACAGGCGTGGGCTGCCATGCCTGGCCAATAAACTTGTTTTCAAAGCCTTCTAAAAGGGCATCTTTCTCATGGTTTTCTGAGACCTGTGCTCTTTCTCCGGGGTGTAAGCAGAGGGGCCAGAAACCTGCTTCGAGACCTGCAGGAGATGCTGTGGCCACTGACTTGCTGTTGCTGGCTTATTCTGATATTAAGAAAAAAATCGAAGGGTTAAGAAAACCAGTGGACCAGGATAGCAAAATTAACAGCAGGCAATGTCCAATTCCCAGTGTTTCTGCCTCTTTTACACGGTCGGTACGTGCCTTGTGAAGCTCACTACCTCCCCTCAGCCTGAGATGTTGCGCAGTTACCTGTACAATAAACGGTCCGTGCCATGGTGGCTGCAATGATGCTAACAAGCCCTGTGCCCGCCCCAAGCTCCAGCACGGTGCACCCTTGGAAGAGGTCCCGTCGGAACAGGATATAGTCTGCCAGGAGCAGGGCGCCTCGCCACACCTGGAAGGCAGATGACAAGGAAGGGACAGGCAACATAAGACTCTGCAGAGACCCTTCGAAGCCACGGGAAGTGGACGGGACCTACCCACCTGCTTGCCAACATCCTCCAGGGGGGTGGCCATGGTGTGCTCTGGACAGGATGGAAACCAGAAGAGAAATGCCCACTGTGAAAATGCGGATGGACGGAAAACCACAAGACAGGGGTGCATGGCAGCCTGCCAACATGGTCGGATGGTGTTGGTTGGAGCCAGGCGTTCGAGAGAGAAGCAGAAACACAGGCTGTGCTAGCAGTCGGGAGGGGCTGTTTGAGCATCACTCAGAGACCAGGAGCTGTGGCTCACTCTCTTACAGGTAACTGGGTAGCTATGTCCACAGCCCGAAGACTAGGGTCTCAAAAGTCTTGATTCAACCTAACTAAACACACAGGCATCACTCCACACGTTTTTATGGTCAATAACTGCAAATTTTGCAATCAAAATATATTTGTATGCTGATACTAATCACAACTCATTCCAAAATATTCTCTTACACTTAGAACCACACTAGCAGTTAACAAAATGAGTTTGAATTTGTATCTTTTTTAACAAAGTTGAAGAGAAGCATGATAAGTAATTATAGGAAGTATTCTCAAGCACAAAACATATTAGGATAGAATTCTGGTGGTTAGGAGGGGGAAGAAAATGGAAACATGAGATCAAGGAGAAAAAGGAATGACACGAAACACTTTTGCTACTAAATAAGAACTCGCTGTAGTATTTTTGAGTGAGTTGGTAATGGCCATCAAATGAACACACACAGACATGCATGGTAGGGTAGCTTTGCATGCTCGTTGGACTTGCACAAATCAAACCAAGTGCCCATGGAGAAAGGAGTGGGGACGGGGGGAACAAGGGAGGGACGAAGGTGGAGAATAGCAGGGCTGTGAGTAGGTGGGTCATGGTCCCCTCCATGCAGTCGGCCCTAGGAGCAGGGCTGGGCAGTCTGCACATCTCTGGTTTCTTTTTGGTTCCCATGAGCTCTCACAGAGCGAGGATTTCATTGTGTGGAGGGCACTGCCACATTTAAAAATGTATAAGAAGGGTCCAGAAAGAACATAAGCCAGCCACTCTGTCCCAAAGCCAGGAGAAAAACTGGCTGTGTGGGGTGCTCCGGGGGACCTGGGCCACTGCTCTCTGAAGGCTTTTCCTGGGCAAATTTGACTGAAGACTTCTACCCTATGTGCAGACTTAGAATCTGAGCCCCCAGTAAGTGACTAATGCATTGTCCACCAGCACCTGGGCTGGACTTGATACTGTGGTCTTTCCACAAGACCTCAGGCAGCACGAGGGACCCTGGATGCAATGAATAGACTCAAATCAGAGCTCCCTTCCCCGAGATGAGCAGCGCTGGGGCTGGTGCTGGCTGTGGAGACTGACCGCGTGGATTCAAAACCTTCCTCACTGCCACCGAGCTGCCTGCCGCTGGGCTTGTCACTCCCTGATCTGTGCACCCCCTACCCCAGGGGGCTGTGAGACCAGGGGAGAGGGTACTGGCAAAGATACTCACAACACAGCAGGGACTCAGCCATGGCCACCCCACTCCTGCCCTGGCTCCCTAGTGCTCCTGCTGTTTCCAGAGTGCTGGGTCTTTAGATTTGAAAGCGTGGAGTCACCGAACCCCCCTGCTCTGGCCCCCATGCGTGGCTAGCATCTTTGAAACCTCTTTCCTGCCCCACTTTTCCTGCCGTTTCATCACCTCCCCTACCTGGCTTCTAGCTCCCAGCTCCGACTGTCCCACACCTGATTAATCCTGGATCTACGTCCCTTTCCATCTGCCACACCCCAGCTCTAGAGCCTCCTGTGGCTCCCTGTTGCCAGTCCAGCCCCGCCAAGGCTTCTGCAAACTGTACTTCGCCCTGCACCACCTCCCCCCCCCCACCGACATGCTGAGTTAGAGCAGAGCACGGTTGTGGGGGAAGCAGCAGCGGGGCTTCCTGGAGGAGTGACTGAACGGGGACCTGCACAGCCATGAGGAACGTGCTGAGAGCAGAGGCTGGGGGCAGATGCTCCACGATGGAGGCACAGCACAGGAGAGGCCCACAGGTGAGGAAGCGCACAGAAGGGTGGAGGCTGGTGGTGACGTGAGTTGAGCAGGAGAGAGCTGCGGTTCTGGAGAGCTCTCCCTGCTGTGGTGGCACAGGTTCTGATAACCCCTGCTGCCCGTGCCATCCTGGCCAGGCCCGAACACAGGGCCAACACTCAGACCATACTGTGCCCTGATCCATGCTGTGGAGCTGCCTTGGTGGCAGGTGGGCCAGACCTTCATTTACCTATTTTGATGATGCTGTGGGGGCTGTCCTCGTGTGCCTCGTCTCCCATGTCGTCTTCTTCCTGTGCTAGAATCATGGGATGTACCTTGTCTCTCGGAGGCCCCGCTGGGTGGAGATCAGAGGTGGCCCGAGGTCTTCTCACTACATCCAAATCTCCATCCTCGTCCAGCTGAGCTCCCGCCCCTTCCTGGCCGGTGCTGTCAGCCCCGGCCTGGAGGGAGAAACCCTCATGCCTGTGGCCACCTCCTGGAGGGGACCCTGTGCTGCCTGTCCCGGCAGGAGGAGGCTCCTCTGCGTGAGCGTCTTGGTGATCACCACCCTCAGCCCCTGAGTCTGTCCAAGAGTCTCGGCTCCACAGAAGCTTGAACTGGGACAGGAAAACTGAAAGGCAAGACAGGACACACAATGAGAAGAATTTCAAGGTGTCTTCTCTTTCTCTGAGAAAATCCGATTACCAGCTGGAAAGATTTTTAAAGGCCAGGTAGAAACACACTAGCACCAGCAGACAGTCCCATTTGATTGAGCTGTGACCATGCTGGGCAGCTGGGGCCACCAAGATAATAACCACCACCACCGCCACGAACAGCCACCATTTTATGAGAATCTACAATGCAGGCACTTGGCCCGTACCATCCCATTGAACCCTCACGATCGCCATGGAGACAGTATTATCAGCTTCATCCTACACACATGGAAGCTGAGGCTTAGACAGGTTGAGTGGGCTGACCAAGGCCACACAGCTTTGCATGTGGACAAGGCCGAGGGAGGATTCAAACCCAGTTTGCTCAAAGCTTAAGCTGACACCCTTCTGCCTCCTAGGGTCTGGAGGACAGGACAAGGGTGTGAAGTATCCCTCACCATCTGGTGGCCAGAAAGTCACTGTACCAGGAGAGGTGGTCAGGGGCAGGGGGGTACAAGGACTGCAGAGCGGGTAGCTCTGGGCTTGAACCATCTGCCACCCAGGTGTCTGACCCTGGGCAAGTCACCTCAGTTTCCTCATTTGCATTATGAGGATAATAGCATCTGCTCCTGGGTTATTTCAGGCCATGATGGGATAATAAGTGTTTAAAGCACCTAGCTCAGAGTAGGTACCCAACACCTGTTCCCAATCCTTTCTCTTCCTTTCACCCTTACATTCCATGAGGTGGGGCTCACTGTTCTCCACTTTCTCCAAGGAAAATGCAACTGTGACACCACGGGCAGGGCCACTACGGGAAGACCCTGGCTAGAGCTCTTGCCTCCAGGCCTTTGCGTAGGCTCTGCCTGGGGCGCCTTTCCTTTGCTTCTGTCTGGGTAGATCCCTCTCAGCTTGTAGGACTGAACTCAGGCGTCTTCTCCAAGGCTGGGTTCAATGCCTCTCTTTAGGCGCCCACAGCATCCTGGGCTCATGCCAGTTTCTGGAGCACTTCACTCATCCACCCACCCATCCATCCATCCATTCAACAAACGCCACTGAATGTGGACCCTGTGCTGAGTACCATGCCAGGTTCTGGGGACACAAAGCAGAATTTGACATCTTAGAGGCTTACATTTTAGGGGGGCAGTGGGGGAACAAACATTATACCAGTAAGATAATTATGGACCGTGTACTGATTGCCACGAATACAGTAAAACTGTATTCTGTGCACCACAGATATGGCAACCATATGATGCAGGGGTCAGCAAACTGCTTCTATGACAGGTTAGTCAGTGAATATTTTGGGCCATGGGATCTCTGTTGCAACTCCTCAACTCTGCCATTGTAGCACTGAGGCAGCCATAAGAACATGTAAACGAACAGGCACAGGCACGTCTCAATAAAATTTTATTTACAAAAACAAGCTGCAGGTCAGATTTGCCCCACAGGCTACAGTTTATAGACCCCTGTAAAATGTATCATCCCAATCAGGATGGAAGGGAAATTGGAAGTACTAATAATCACACCAGGACAACGAGCTAATACAGGGTAATCGGAATTAGGAGGGTGGTCAGGCAGGGCTTGTCCAAGACGGCACTTGGGGAACCAGGGCTGGGAGGGAAGAAGGCAGGTGCAGTGACTGAGGGACAGGAAGGAGGTGACCGTGGCCACAGAGCAGTGACGGAGGGTGACATAAGGGGAGACACCCAGGCAGAGGCTGTGTCAGGCTGGCCTTTGCAGGCGGAGGTGAGAAATCTGGATGTTATTCCGAGAGCAATGGGAAGTCACAGGAGGTCCCCATCAGGGAGTGCTGTGATTTGACGTGCGTTTCCAAAAGATCTCCTTGGCTGCTGGGGAGAGAGTGTGGAGCAGGGAGTCCCAGGGGGAGGAGACACAGGCAGCCAGGCAAGCGGAGATGGCCGTGGTGGTAGCCAGACAGGGAAGGGGTAGCGGCGATGCAGAACAGTGGACAGCTGGAACCCCAGTGCTGTCTCCCCACGTGCTGGCCCCTGGGCTTGCTGAGGGCAGAGCTTGGCTCACCCAATTCTGTGTTCCCAGCATCAAGTCCTGTCTCCGGCACACAGTAGGTGCTCAGCAAGGCACAGAAGTTTGCTCAATGAAAGAAGGGCACTTAAGAAGTGGTGTGAGGATAACAATGAAACAAGCCAATCTTCCCAATATTTTCCCCAAAGAGATGAGTTTGAGAAACCAGAAAACAAAATGGGATCTGCTGGGCACCGGGGCCCAGGACCTTACCGGGTTGCCCCACACTGTTCAGCCGCACCATGAGGTGTCTGTGGTTCGGGGTGTAGAGGTGGACGTCTGACAGCACAGTGTCGCTTCTAAAGGTGACCTCGTCCATGGCTGGGGCGGGAGCCAACTGCACCATGGCCCAGGCTCCACGTTAATCCTGGGACAGGCGCACCTGAGAGGCGAGAACAGGTCCTCAGCATGGCAGGTCCCGCAGGGGAAGTGTAGGTGTAAACACCGAGGTGGCCAAGAGCTCTGCGTCTCCCAGGAAGACACTGCTCCCCTTTGCAATTCCTTTTAAATTTTTCCTAATTAGAAAGTCTTAGAGACTTGACCAGGGAAAAGAATCCAGCTAGAATTTAATTGTGTTACTTTGTTTATAATATATTCATTTTCATAATAACCTTTTATTTATGGCGAGGGATCTGAATTTCCATTTATAGTGATAAAGTTTCCTTTCCTTTCCTTTTTCCAACTTTTTTTATCATGAAAAATTTCAAACAGATAAAGTTAGGGGCATATAATAAACACCCATATACCCACTGCTTAGATTCAATGGTTGTGAACATTTTGCCATATGTGCTTGCCCTATCTATGTAGTTTCTCTTTTTATTATTCTAGAAGCTGATACCACCTACCCACATATCATTTGTTTTAAAGGTTTCCTATTAAATTTTTTAAAAAAGTGAATGGACTTAAAGGAAAAGCAGTGAAGGGAATCACTACACAGGTGATATATAGATATGGAAAAATTACGGTGAAACAGCAAAAACTAGTTTGGAAAACCATGCCCGAGGCAAAGTGGTCAAAAACAGGAAGGATCTCCCTCCCACCAAATGTTCTATCTTATCAAAAAGCATCAAACAGCAGCAGTTTGATGGTTTGTTTTTTTTTTTTTTGAGACAGAGTCTCACTCTGTTGCCCAGGCTAGAGTGAGTGCCGTGGTGTCAGCCTAGCTCACAGCAACCTCACACTCCTGGGCTCAAGCGATCCAACTGCCTTAGCCTCCTGAGTAGCTGGGACTACAGGCATGCGCCACCATGCCCGGCTAATTTTTTCTACATATATTTTTAGTTGGCCAGATAATTTGTTTCTATTTTTTAGTAGAGACGGGGTCTCGCTCTTGCTCAGGCTGGTCTCGAATTCCTGACCTTGAGCGATCCACCCGCCTCGGCCTCCCAGAGTGCTAGGATTACAGGCGTGAGCCACCGCGCCCGGCCAGTTTGATGGGTTTTGAAGCTGAGCAGACAGATGGGAACTCTGGTCTCCCACCTCCTAGCTACGTGACCTCAGGAAAATCACTTCATCTCTCTGCACCTGCTTCTTCAGCCAGTCTCACCTTGCAGTGTCACTGGGGGCTGAAGTGCTCAGCAGAGTTCTTGGCCCATAGCAGCGTTAGTAAAATACCAGCAACTTCCTTGTCCTGGGGTTGGTTTCAAGTGTTTGACCCAAACCTGCCCATAACCCCTGACTGCCTACAGGAACTGCTCCTACCTGGGTAGGTATGCGCACTAGCTGAGTGCCCTAGATGCGTCACAAAACCCCTCAGGGTCTCCATTTCTTCAACTGGAAAACAGAACCCAGGCGTCCTCATGATCTGAGTATACAAGTGGAGTTCCTACGTTTCAGTGCTTGCCACAAGGCAGCAAAATTGTCCCAACACAAAAATTTTTAGGAAAAAGACAAGTCCTTATAAGTCTCCGCGCTGGCTTTCCTACTCTATAAGCCAGCAAAGAGCAAGTGGGGTGTAAGGAAAAGCTGTGAATCTGGCAAATCAATGCAGGACTTCACCATGTCAGTGAAAGTGATGGAGAAATGCTCCACCCTCAGGCAAAAGCTCTCAACCAACAAGGACTGGCAATATCAGGCTGGATCCGGGAAGAGGAAATACAGCGTAGACCTACTACACAAATTGTTTCAAAGGCAGATTTGGCTCTACCAGGACTGAGAGATGTCCTGGGGGAAAACTGAAGACTCCCACATAAAGCTTTTGGGGGAAAAAATAAATAAAAAGATCCTCTCTGATGTTGCCATGAAAGTCAAAAGTGCACCAAAGGATGCCATTTTTTTGCTATAGTGCAATTTTGTTGGAGAAAGTACATTCCAGAAAAATAAATGTTCTTTGCTCTTTTCAAAAGTGAGCATAATATTACACACCAGGTTTCCTTAAATATAGACAAAAACCCTTTCCAATTCTTAATTTGTAGTTGAATTTTCAATTTAAAATTCAAACTACCTAGCCTTCCCAGGAAACGTACTCTGCATTGTAAGTCCTAGGCATAGAAGATTCCCTCTAAGGGGCTTTCCCCAGCAACAGCTCCCTGGAAATAAAGAAGCCCTCTTGTACCTATCTCAGGGGCTCCGTGAGGAGTAAACAAGACAATGATAAATTTCAGGGCTCAGGACATAGTAAATGTTCAATAAACAAAGACAGTAAGTATTATCACTATAGCAATATAACTACTATTATTAAAGGAAATGCTGGGAAGACAGAAAAGGCAATGGTCAGTTTCTCTAGTTAGGAAAAGCTGACTGAGAGTCTGTATGGGAGTGCTGAGGCTAGATGGGCTTTGGGCTCCTCTCCTCACTGGGCAGAGCTGAGCAAGGAGACCCAGGTTGCGGATGGAACTGCCACTAAGGAAAAACTAAGCTTTTACAGAATTAAAGTTAGTTTTATTCAGAGTCTTACTGAGGATTGCAACCCAGGAGTCTTTCAGAGAGTTAAGATTGCTCCAAAGCAGTGTTTCAGCCCACAGCTTATTTATCAGGTGGTGGAGGTTCTACATGTGCTAAGGAGTTACTTTAGAGCAGAGGCTAATCAAAGTTTGGGTGCAAAAGTACATCTGGTTATAGATTACAAAGGCATCATCATTAATCTGGTCAGATTATCTTATGTACAGGGAGAGGCAAAGGCTAGGATCAGTGAGTTTATCTTTTTAAAAAAATTTAGTGATTCAAGCAAGAGAGGCAGGAACCTGTGCTCTATCCTGCTTATCTTCTTCAGGGCATTCTTCCATCGGGCTGCCTTTTGTGAAATTTTGATGGCAAGCAGAATGAGCAAAAGTGGTTTCTTACATTCACTATTTTATTTCACAGAACCCCCCCCCCCACCCGGTGGCCAGTTGGTTCATCCCTGAAGCAGGAGATGACAGGTGTTTTTGGCTCCTCTCATAGGGCTGTGGGGGCCACACTCAGACACTGTCCACCTTCCTCTTCTATAGGTCCCTAGTCAAACTGTCCCAAAACACAGTTTGCTAGGACTAGGAGGTAGAAATAACTTCCCTCCTCCCGGTCTGTCTTTCCACTAGGTGCCGTTCAGTCGACAGTCCGGAATTGAGCACCATTCCGTGACGGTTTACAGCCAGGCGCTGCATAACGGAGGGCAGGGTGTGAAGACTGGGAAGCTGCAGGAACCGAGGCCCGCGGTGGGGGTGTGGAACGACTTGGCCTGGCTACAGCTTGCAGAGCTGGAGTCAGCAGCTCCGGGAGACCTCCTCCCTGCGGGTCTCCTCGCTCTGTCTGGCCGCCTCCGCGACCCCACTCTTGTTAACCTCTGTCCTCTCAAAAAGCAATCATAGTCAGGGCATCGCCTTCCCTTCCTAATCTGGAACCAAGGGAGGCTGCCTGGACCCTGGATGAAAATCCAGGTGACCATGCGGACTTCTTCCTCCAACACCCGTGCTTAAAAGGGGAAACTGAGGCTAAGAGTTGGGTCAGGCCTTAGGGACTTGGGCTTCAGGTCCGTGGGAGCCTGGATTTCAAAGCCAGGCACAGTGCCAAGAGGCTTCCTGCGTCATACCCCGTCCGGCCGCCTTTCCCAGGAACTTACCCGCTGCGGGGCCCAGCCAGGGGTCCCAGCCGACCCCACCACTGCGGGACTCAGGAGGCAACCATGACAGGCAGGCCGCGCAGGCGCGGCCCCGCCCCCGCGCCCGTCCGCCCAGGCGCTCCTCCCGTGGTCACGCCCACCTGCCCGAACTGCGCATGCGTGCGAGCGCCGTCGCCGGCCGCTTTCCGGTTTGGCTCTGGGCGCCCGGGTCGCGCGGCGGCCTGAGGAGGCGGCAGAGCTGTCACCTGTCGCGGTTTGCTGAGGCGAGCCGTCTAGGTGGGGACGCCTCTGCACGTGGGTGGCCGAAAACTCACTCCTCAAAGGAGTTAAATAACTCGCCCAAAGTCACCCACACACTTAGTGGTGAGGCCTGGGATGGGAACGGGATGCAGGGACCCTGAGCCTGTGCCGGTCCCCCGCGTGCTGGCTGCTGCATTTATCACTGTCGTTATCCTTGTTCCTTCGTCCACTCACAAGCTTCCAGCGCCAGGTGTGGGACAAAGTAGCAAATGCGGGAAGCTATGTTTGCTCATCCTGCTTGCCGGCAGAATTTCACAAAGGCCCTGCCTCTGAAGAATGTCCTGAAGACGACAAGCAAGAGAGCACAGCTTCCCACGGCTCCTGCCTGAATTACTGCGTTTTTAGAAGAGATGATACTGCCCCTTGCCTGTTCCTGTGTATAAAATAACGTCTGACCGGATGAATGATGATGCCTCTAATCTATACCCAGGTGTACCCTTGCTCCCAAGCCTTGATCAGATTTTGCTCTAATGTAACTTTTTTTTTGAGACAGAGTCTAGCTCTGTTGCCCAGGCTGGAGTGCTGTGGCATCAGCCTAGCTCACAGCAACCTCAAACTCCTGGGCTCAAGCGATCCTCCTGCCTCAGCCTCCTGAGTAGTTGGGACTACAGGCACGTGCCACCATGCCCCGCTAATTTTTTCTATTTTTAGTAGAGATGGGTCTCAGTTTTGCTCAGGCTGGTGTCGAACTCCTGACCTCAAGCCATCTCCCCGCCTCAGCCTTGCAGAGTGCTAGGATTATAGGTGTGAGCCACCAAGCCCGGCCTCTAATGTAACTTCTGAACACACACAGAGCTGCCACCACCTGTACATTGGGCTGAAACACTGCTTCGGAGCAGCCTGAACAGAACTCTCTGAAAGGTTCCTCCCGGGTTGCATTCCTCAGTAAGACTCTGAAGAAAACTCACTTTAATTCTTTAAAAGCATGGTTTTTCTTTAGCTCACAAGGTTGAATCCATAATCTGTCTTAATTGGAGTCTAACAGGATATGAAATCCAATGCAAATGTTAAACTTTAAACTTGAAAGCATCCTAAACCTAAAAGCGGTAGGCACTTTAAGGGCCCTGGAGGCCTTAGCATGAAACTCAAAAACCTTCATTCATCTTCCAGCAGACCATTGTAACACCTTTGCTGTGTGTTTTCTCCGTGGACCCCACAGGGCTTCGGCAGAGTGGGGTCAGGAAGCACGGACACTGGCAATTACAGCACAGGCTGGGGGGAACCCCACAGAGGCCTCAGGCCTGGGAGAACTTTTGTCACTGTCTCCTCAAACCGGAAAGCACTTGCTCAGAAGAAGTGAATGGACATCACTGAAGCGTCTTCCCGGAAAATAGGCAGCAAGTTTTTGAAGTGCCCAAAGCTGCTTTCTTCCTTTACTGATTCTCCTGCTGTCTGTTCTGTACCTGAGTAGACACACACACACACACACAAACACACACCAGACACACTAGGGGCACATTAACATACACTCAGACTCAGGCAGACACACTGATACACACAGATGGATAGACACATCTCTCCGCACAGATGTGCCCATGTAGGTGCCAGGAGAGATGCACACAAATATGTGCATGCAGACCTGCAAACACCCCAAGCTTTCACTTAATAAATATTTATCAGGTGCCTACTATGTATCTGCCAGTATTCTAGACGTAGGGTGGGAGGGGAGGGAGGAAGACACAACAAGGAACGAGACAGTCAAGTTTCCTGCCGTCATGGAACTCACATTCTGTTAAGACAGATAAAAAACAATATATAAATACAAATACAGCATGCCAGGTGGCCATGTGGGTTACAGAGAAGAGCGCTGGGGAATGGAAAGATATCGAGTAGCCTAGGGAGGCCAGGATGCCATGGCAAGAGATGAGCAGAGGCTGAGTGAGGAGGGGCCACACAGGCATCTAGGGGAGGGGATTCCAGGTAGAAGGAACAGCCAGTGCAAAGGCCCTGGGGCAGGAGTCTGTTAAGTATATTCCAGCGACAGCATGGAAAGGCTGGCTAGCCCAGAGCAAGCCAGGGGATGGGTAGTAGGAATCGAGAATGCAAAGGTAGCCAAGGCCAAAATTTTAGGCCACTGTAAGAACTCCGTACTTTATTGTGTGTGAGATGGGGAGCTGTTGGGATATACACCACCCTGATGTGTTCACAGACTCGTGTAGACAGGCACAGCAGTACCCACCCATAGACCACAGGTCAATGAACACACAAATATAAACACAGGCGTATGCGGTCACAGATGTGTACACACAACATGCCCAGACACAGCCTCAGCTGGCACCCTTTGTCTCAATTACTTTCAAACAGAGATTTCTCTTTTCAAAACAGAAGTGTCAGCATCAATTTCACAGTTAGTGTTGATAAAAATGGGAAGTTGATAGGATGACCAAGTAACACAAATAAGAAAAAAAATCATTTTTAAGGAAACAGATTGTTTCCTGAACCCCCTCCAGCCCCCCGCCAGGACAGTACACTGAGAGCCAGATGGGCATCTTGGGACTGGATTCTAGTCCTAGTTCTCTCTGTGGCTCACTGAGGGCTCTCTCAGTTACCCCCAGGGGATGTTGTGCTTGTGGGGAGGGCATATGAGGAAGGTGGCGTTCTCACCCCTGGGAGTTTTGTCTTTAAATTTAAAGCAAGCAGAAGGATCCTTTAAAAACAAAGTCCAATCACATCCCTCCTCTGATCAAACGCTTTGAGACTCCATCTTGGATAGAAAGAGAAGCCAGTATATCGGGGGTTGGAGACGCCCCTGATATAACCGGGTCCCTGGGCAGTGTGTGCTGCAAGAGATGGGAGAGACAAAGACACGGACACAAAAAGTAAGGCGAAAGGGTGCGGGAAGATCAGGGGACCGCCCGCATTCCCGTGAGCCAGGTGGTACAGACTGAAATCTAGCACCCATTTTTATTCTCTTTTTCATGCTATAGATTACAATGATTTCACGTGAAAAGCTCGTGAGTTACAATGCGTAGAAGTTTCAAGTCTCCCCTAAAAGTCACAAGATGCCTTAGCTAATTACTCTTTTATCTATAAAAGCATGAACACAGCTCGCTACTAAGCACAACTACGCTTTAAGGTGTGTATAGAGAGTATCTCTGAACTCAGCAGCTGTGGCTATTTGATTGAGGAACAGAGATTAGTACTTCTTACTGGGAGGTTAGCTCCCCATCAACGGAGGCGTTCTGCTGAGAAAGGGGAGGGAAGGAACTCGACCTGGTGTTTTTTAAGAATTGGAGCCTGGCGTCCCTTCTCCCAGGCTGACATTTTGCAATCTTCCCCTACAACCGTGGGTGGCTTTCATGTCAAGCCGCTCCGTGGCTTTTTAGGGATGAGGCCCTTCAGGCTTTGAGGTGGGAGTCTGCTTTGACGTACTCCGAGATCGCTGGAATGTCTCCCAACTAGGCAGTTAACTTCTGCCCTTATCTCCGGCTCCTGCTCAGGCAGCATTCCTTCACCTCCTCTCCTCCCATGGCCTCAGAAATGGGGTCCCTAAGCCCCGGTGGTTTTATCCCCATCACCAGTATTCGCACAATCATCCTCTCCCCATCTCTTCTCCTCTCCCCGCTCCAGCCACTCTGACCTCCTCCCTGTCCCTCCCACCCCAGTCATGATCTCCTTCAAGTCCTTCTTACTGGCTGTTCCATTGACCCAAGAAGTTTCAACTCTGGACACCCACCTGCCCTGCTTGGTCACCTCAGTTCCCTTTCCATTCTGTGAGTGTCCTTCTCTCTGTCTTGCAGAAGGCATTCATGAGGAGGAGGAGGACCTGAAAACTCTTGAGAGCCATGCTGTCCAATATGGTAGCCACTAGCCACAGGTAGTATTTAAGTTTAAATGTCAATGAGTTAGGCTAGATGCAGTGGCTCCCACCTGTAGTCCCAGCTGTAATTGGAGGCTGACATGGGAGGATTGTTTGAGGCCAGGAGTTCAAGACCAGCCTGGACAATGTAGTGAGACCCCCATTGCTACAAAAAATTTAAATTAGCTGCACTTGGTGGCATGCACCTGTAGTCCTAGCTACTCGTGTGGCTGAGCTGGGAGGATCCCTTGAGCCAAGGAGTCTGAGGCTGCAGTGTGCTATGATTGCACCACTGCACTCCAGCCTGGGTGACAGAGCAAGATGCTGTCTCTAAAAAGTAATTTAAAAAATTTAAATGAGTTAAAATGAAATGAAATATTCAATTCCTCTGTCATTGAATAAGTCACATTTCAAGGGCTCAGTAGCCACATGTGGCTGGTGGCTGCTGTATTGGACAGCTCCAGATATAGAACAGTTCCATCATCCCAGAAAAGTCTGTTGGCTACTCCTGCTTCACACATATTATGGTTTCTTGGGGCTTGTACTCAAGAGTCACTTGCGAATGTCCCTCCCTCAGAGACAGCCACGGCACAGTCCCCAGTCCTCAAACAAAGAGGATCGCCCAAGGGTCCAAGAAGCCGGTGAGATCTTCACACATGACATCTATCAGTAAAGCCCCTGGCGCAGCCCACTGGCATGCTGTGTCTCCTTCTCATAGCCATGAAGTCCCCACTCCCTTTCAAGGGTGGGAGCATTGGGAGGTGTATTAGTTTCCTATAGCAGATTACCATAAATTTGGTGGCTTAAAAAAAGAGAAATGTATTCTCTCACAGTTTTGGAGACTGGAAGTCCAAAACTGAGGTGTCAGCAAAGCTGTACTCCCTCTGAAACTCTAGGAGGGAATCTTTCCTTGCTTCTTCCAGCTTCTGTCTGGTGGCTCCAGGCGTTCCTTGGCTTGGGGAAGCCTAACTCCATTTGCCTCCATCTTCCTATGGCCTTCTTTCTGTGTGTCTCCTCTTCTTATGACCAACAGTCACTGGATTTAGGGCCCACCCTAAAATCTAGGATGATTTCATCTCAAGATCCTTAACTAATTACACCTGCAAATACCCTGTTTCCAAATAAGGTCACATTCACAAGTACAGGGTTAGTATTTGAATATGGGGGACACAGTTTGACCCACAGTAGAAATCAGCTTGGATTAGATGCTCCAGACACAGCTCCTCAGCCCACGGCTGTGTGAGTTGCCCCATCTGTTCGCGTCCTCCTTGCTGAGGCTCCAGACATTGTGGAGCAGAGACAAGCCAGCCCTGCCATGCTGTCTGGACTGCTATCGACTGAATGTGTGTATCCCCCAAATTCATAGGTTGAAACCTGAGCCCCAATGTGATGGTATCTGGAGGTTGGGCCTTTGGGAGGTGTCTTAGTCTGTTGGTGTTGCTATAACAGAATACCTGAAGTGGGGTAATTTAGAAAGAAAAGAGGTTTATTTGGCTCATGGTTCTGCAGGCTGTATGAGAAGCATGGCACCAACATCTGCTTCCGGCGAGGATGTCAGGAAGCTTCCACTCATGGTGGAAGATCACATGCCAAGAGAGGAAGGAAGAGAGGGAAGAGGAGGTGCCAGGCTCTTTTTAACAACCAGCTCTTGGAGGAGCTCTCAAGGGAACTAATAGAGCAAGAACTCTTTCACTAAGGTGAGGAGGGCACCAAGCCATTCAGGAGGGATCCATGCCCATGACCCCAACACTTCCCATTAGGCTCCACCTCCAATATTGGGGATTAAATGTCAACATGAGGTTTGGAGGGTCAAATATCCAAACTATGGCAGGAGGTGATTACGTCACAAGGTTGGAGCCCTTGTGAATGGGATTAGTGTCCTTATAAAAAAGACCCCAGAATACCAGATGATTGATGTACAAGAAAAAAAAAAAAGACCCCAGAGAGCTGCCTCACCCCTTTTGCCACGTGAGGACACAGCAAAAAGACAGCCATCTATGAACCAGGAAGCAGGCCCTCACCTGACATGGAATCTGCTGGCACCTTGATCTTGGACTTCCCAGCTTCTAGAAGTGTGAGAAATAAACGTCTGTTGTTTGTAAGTCACCCAATATATGGTATTCTGTTATAGCATCCCAAATGGCCTTTAGAGACCAACCCACAGAAGTCATGAGCATAAGAAATGGGTTATTGTTTATGCCACAATTTTGGGGTCGTTTTCTCCCTATCATTAGATAAGGAGAGAGACAGCCGGCCTTTGTTTGCGGGCCACGACAAGGCAGTAGCTGGGGAAGTGGGGAGAGCCCTCTCTTCCTGAGTTCCAGTTTTGCACAGTGCACCCTGCTGGCCCCGTCACTTTATGTTCTTTCTTCATCCTCACACTCCCCCCGAGGCTCAGACAGGTGAAGCGCCTTGCTCAACACCACTCAGCTAATGAGATGCAGCCTCAGGTCTCCAACACGTCCCAGTGAGTCTGTTGGGTGGAGACTTAGAGTGCAAGCCCTCTCCAGTGTCCTAGGCAGGTCTTTTTCTTTGTGGGTCTCCTCCAGGCTTGGCGAAGCAAGGGTTAAGGCTGGAGCTCACATGCGCTGGAGTGTCCATTACTCCCACCGCCTGGACTAATGACAAATCACATATGCAGCCAGGGGAAGGTGGGTGAACTGCCAGATGTGTGTTAAGAAACCAGCTTGCAGGAAATTGCTATCAGGCGATTATTATTAGCTTGGTTATTCAACACAGCCGTTTCTGCAAAGGTCGTGCGTTTATCAAATACTTGTTGTGTTTTCCCAGTCAGCCCTAGAAGATTTTGTCCTCCTGGAGAGAGAGCTTGTCCCCCAGGACTGCTGGGAGTGGGTGATTATGATTCTGCCCTCTGCCTCCCATCAGCTCATAACAGCAGCTGCTTTCAATGCACAGCAGTTGCCTCTGGTTCCTGGTTCTGTGCACAGATGCGAGATTGACCTTCAGGTGCACGGAGTGGGGTTCAAATCCCCAGCTTGGCCACTGATTAATCATATTCATTCATTCAATACCTAATTTTGGAGAGCTTTTCACATGCTAGGTACTCAGGCAATCACTTCTTTGAAACTTAATTTTCTAATTTCTCAAATACTGACAATACCTTTCTTGAAGTGTTATATTGAGAATGAGTGACATATAACCCGTGGAAAGTTCCAGACAATGACTCCCCTCCCCTTCCTGAGTTAATCTAACTGGATCTGTTGTATTTTTAAGAACCCATCAGTTTCACTCACTTCACCAAGTCATACTGTTAGAGATGAAAAAAGCAAGTTACAGTGCCATCCATACTGTATAAGATCAGTTATGTAAAAGAAAAAAAGCTCACAAAATATGTTTTCTCAGGCTAGATGCATATTCTATAAAATGCACAGAAAAAAGTCTGAGAAAATGAGCTCAAAGTGAAACAGTGGTTTCTTCTTGGGAGGGGGTGTATGTGGGGGGAGGTCCAGGAAGAATTTGTGTTAATTTTTAAAAAGCTGTGTCATATATTACTTACATAGTTAAAAATTTATTTTAAAATGAAAGTGCAAAGGAGTTTTCACTGGTCAAATGTGAGATAATTTGAGCATGGAAATGAAGAGTGATAAGACTAAAGTATGACACATTGAATAAAAACAATTCCTATAAACAGGTGCTCAAAAAAATGCTTGCACAAGAATGTTCATAATAACACTATAATAGCCAAAAAATGAAAAAAAAACCCCAGATATCTGTTAACTGAGTAATGGATAACAAAATATGGTACATCTATATAATGTTATATCATTCAACCAAAGAAAGATGAACCCCAAAAACATGCTAAGTGAAATGTCAGACACAAAATGTCACATATTGTATGATTCCATTTATATGAAATGTCCAGAAAAGGCAAATCCGTAGAGACAATAAGTAGAGTACTGGTTACCAGGGACTGAGGCAGGCAGAGTGGGAAGTGACTGCTTAGGGGGGTGTGGAATCTTCTTTTGGGGTGACAAAAATGGCTTGGAAATAGAGGCGATGGTTGCACAGCATTGTGAATATATTAAATGCCGCTGAAATGTACATTTTAAAATGGTGACTTTTATGCTATGTGAGTTTTATTTCAATAAAAAATACATGAGGCCATACTGATATTAAAATAATTTTTTAAGAGGAAGGGAGTGTATGAAAAGCTCCAAGAAATACACATAGAGGAAGCATGACTAGAAATAGAAAGGCACTCTTTAAAGTCACCGTAAGAATGAGTGATCCAGGTGAGAGTCATCAATGGATATTAAAATCTTTGGGAGAAAGACTTTTTCAGGGGGAGAACAGGATTTTCACGAACTCCCAAAGTATCAAATTGAGATATAAGTCACATATCATAAAATTCACCATTTTAAAGTGTACAAATCAGTGGTTTTTAGTATATTCACAAGCTTGTGCAACCATCACCGCTAGCTAAGTCCAGGACATTTTCACCAGCTCCCCCAAAAGTCACTCCTGCCAACCACTGTCTGCTTTTTGTCCCTGTGGATTTGCCCATTTTCTTATAAATAAATTCATACAACATGTAGCCTTTTGTATCTGGCTTCTTTCACTTAGCAACACGTTTTCAAGGTTCATCCATGTTGTAGCAAGAATCGGTGCTTCATTCCTTTTTATGGCTAAATAACATTCCACTGTATGCACAGACTGCATTTTGTAATCAAAGTCTGATTTTTTTTTTTTTGAGACAGAGTCTTACTCTGTTTCCCATGCTAGAGTGCAGTGGCATCATCATAGTTCACTACAACCTTAAACTCCTGGGCTCAAGCGATCCTCCTGCCTCAGCCTCCTGAGTACCTGGGACTACAGCCTCATGCCACCATGCCCAGCTAATTTTTAAATTTTTTTTTGTAGAGATGGGCTCTTGCTATTTCACCCAGGCTGGTCTCAAACTCCTGGCCTCTAGGAATCCTCCCGCCTCAGCCTCCCTAAGTGCTGGGATTACAGGTGTGAGCCACTGTGCCCGGCCTTGTTTCTATTTTATTTAAACTACATCTTTTCTAACTGGTAAGGGGGCAGTGACTTTGGATCACGAACCTGTGTCCTGGTCAGTAGTGCCCAGATGAATGTAAGATCCACTGGGCATCTTGTATATTTTGTTGCTTTTCACCCTGGTGACAACCCTACGAGTGAAGCATTGTTGTTCCTGTTTTATACATGAGGAGCTGAGAGGTTAAGCTCTATGCCCAAGACCCTTTTCTTTTTTCCTTTCTCTTTCCTTTATTTCTTAAAACATTTTTTTTAAAAAAAATTAATAAACTTTATTTTTACAGAAGTTTTAGGTTCCTAGCAAAATTTGGTAGAAAGTACAGAGATTTCCCGTATATCCTCTGGCTCTTTCCCCCAAGTCCCCTTCTAGCAAAGTCCCCCAGTATGTAGTCTTTTCAGGTTGGCATCTTTCACTTTGTGATATGCATTTGAAGTTCTTCCATACCTTTTCATAGCTGGATAGCTCATTTCTTTTTTAGTGCTGAGTAATTTTCCATTGTCTGGATGTACCTCAGTTTTAATCCATTCACCTACTGAGGGACATTTTGATTGCTCCCAAATTTTGGCAGTTATAAATAAAGCTGCTATAAACATCTGTGGGCAGGTTTTTGTATGGACATCAGTTTTCACTTCATTTGGATAAATATCAAGGAGCACAATTGCTGAATCATATGCTGAGAATATGTTCAGTTTTGTAAGAAACAGCCTGCTTCCCAAAGTGGCTCGTACCATTCTGCATTCCCACCAGCAATGAGCAAGTGTTCCTGCTGCCAGCATTCAGTGTTGTCAGTCATCTGCATTTTGGCCATTCTGCTAGGTATGTAGCGGTGTCCCATTGTTGTTTTAGTTTGCAATTCCCTAATGACATTCTTATTTTTGTTGTGGAATATAGCACTCATATACATCATATACAGTATATAAAGTGTAACAAATAGTTATAGAGCAAACATCCACGTAATTGACAATGAGTTCAAGTTACAGATATTGCCAGAACCCCAGAAAGCCCTGTTTATTCTCCCTTCCCTCCTTTTGAATAACCACCAGCCTTTTTTGTGATACTGGGTTAGGTGCTCAGTTCTTTGTTGTTTTTATAGTTTCACTGGCTAAATATGCACCCTTTCAACGTAGTTTAGTTTTGCTTGCTTTGAACTTTAAATGGAATCATACTGTGTTATATTCTTTTGCATTTTATTTTTTTGCTGAATAAGATTAATTGATGTTGTATCCAGTACAGTTCGTTCATTTTCATAGCACTAGGATATTTCAAGGAATGAACATAATATGATTTATTTATTTAAACTACTGTGAGGGACATTAGGTTGATGCTGTTTTAGTTATTTCAGCCTGCTCTTTCCACTGTATTAGGCTTTGTTGACCTCACATGGAGCAAAATAAAACACAACACAGTTAGTTTGTCCAAGTAACCTCCCTTTGAGCTGTGCAGTAAACACAGAGCAGGTAACATTCTAAACTCTGTCCAGCTCCATCAGGGTGGAAATGACTGGTTTCTCACCAGGTTTCTTTTTCTTTATGAAGAATGTCAAAACTACCTCCGAGAACTTTTCGTGCTGAGTGGCATTTATTTCTCAGTGGCATCTCGAGATCTCCTGTGCAGGCGTGCAGTTATGGTCTTGACGCTGAGTAGCATGGTCACGTGATGAGTGACTGTGGGTCCAAGATCGTGGTGTGACAGATGACTGCAGTTCCTCTCACAGAGGTGCTTTCCTGTTTGTTTCTGAGAATCCTCTGGGTGTCATAGCTGCATTGAGTAAGGACCTCTGAGAACATGCTGTGGTTTGAAACATGGACTTGGTGGGTGGGGGACAGAGGAAGGATGGAGGAAAGGACCGAGTCTGGGTCAGGAGAGACCTTGGCAGCTTAAAGGAGACCAGGGCTGAGGGTCGGGGCTCTGCACTTGAGCAGACCTGGATTCGACCCCACTGGTGGGAGCTTGGGCGACCTCTCTAAGTGTCAGCTTCCTCTGGGTGAAACAGGACCGACTTAGTCGATGCCTTTGCTCCTCGAATTCCTCCCATCAGCACCCCCGCCTGAAAATGAGGGGAGGGGGGCTGTTGTCGCGGTGTCAGAACGCACACTGCTCTTTTCATTCTGTTCATTCCGTTCCCAGCCTTTATGATCTTTTTTTGCCTCCCTTCAACTCACATTTTTCTCTTTTTCAGCTGATGATACACCGTGAGCCTTCAGATCTAACAAATGTGCTTTGCTTATGTGGCTCACCAGCAGCTCCTTTCATCTTGGGAACATTTTGCAAGCCAAATCTAATCAGACCAGGGCAGCCAAGGGCTCTCAGAGGGCCCACATCCTCCAGAGTTGTTTTCCAGAGCACTGCCCGAGGGTGAGATTCAGTCACTTGAGTCCTCACCCCCACCCCAGACCCACTCTGAAGTGCAGAACATTGTGCCCCAGGCTCGGGCACCTGCTGCATCCTTACATACATCATCTTTAACTCTCCCAGCTACCTTAAGCGGGAGGAAGCAAGATGACTGGTGCCATTTCACAGATCAGGAAACTGAGGCTCAGAGATGTGAAGTCACTTGCCTGTGGTCACTCAGCTCTTAGGGGCTGGCTCAGGTGGGTCTGTGAAAAGTGACACCAGTTTCTTAATAACTTTCTGGAGTCAGACAGCCTTGGTGCAAACCTTGACCCTGCCCTGATTACTTGTCTTGTCAGGTTCTCCCAAGAGCAGACCGGGACACGGGAGCTGAGGTGCAACTGATTTTATTGAGGCAGCAGATTAGCAGGTTAGGGAAGGAGCCCAGCCAGAGGGCACGCTCAGGTGAGATCACAGCCTTCGCCTGACCCCGTGGGGAGCTCTGGAGCACAGATCACATTTTAGCATTTGTCCCCCCTTGAGGCAAGTATGGTAGTTTCCTAGGCCTGTTGTAAGAAATTACTAAAACGGGGCAGCTTAAAACAACAGAAATGTATTCTCTCAAGTTCTGGAGGCCAGCAGTCTCAAGTCAAGGTGTTGGCAGGGTCAATTCCTTCTGCAAACTCTAGAGGAGAATCTGCTCCCTACCTTTCTTCCAGCTTCTGGTGGCTGCTCGCACGTCTGCAAGTTCCTTGGCTTGCAGGTGCCTCCTCCCGATCCGTACCTCCATCATCACATGGCCCTGTCCTCTGTGTCTGTGTCTTCTCTTCTTATAAGGACACTTGTCATTGGCTCTAGGGTCCACCTGGATAATCCAGAATGATCTCATCTTGAGATACTTAATCATATCTGCAAAGACCCTTTTCCCCCAAATAAGGTCAAATCCACCATTTCTGGGTAGACCTATCTTTTTGGAGGGCACCATTCAACCCACCAAGGCAAGGAAATCAGGCTTGCACACTCCCACCCTAGTCAGTGATTGGCTAAGTGTCACCACGGGAGGATGTGAACTCCCAGGCACTACCAGCTTTCTGCTGGTGTAGACAAAGTGAACAGGTACCTCCAGCCACCTGAAGAAGGTCTCAAGTGCAGCTGTTGGAAGTCTAGCTGGTAGACACTGTGGGTAGATGCATGGAAATGACCAAGGGGATTCAAACAATTGTTTCCATTATCTAAGGTTGAGTGAAAAACTACTCTAGAACTTAGTGTCTCAAAGCAACCATTTTATTTTTGCTCCTAGGTTTCCGGGGCGGGAATTTAGGAAGGGTTCAGCTGGGCTGTTCGTCTCTGATGCATATGATGTGAGCTGGAATAGCTGGAATAGCTGGGGCTGCAGGATCCTCTTCGGGGCTGGATGTGTCACTCACACATCTGGTACATTGATGCCCCCAGCCTCTCTGGCTCTCCCTCCACGTGGCTCAGGCTTCTCACAGAATCGGGGGGTCTCAGGGTGGCTGAGGGTCTTACACAATGGCTGGCTTGTCCCAGAGCAAGGGTTCCAAGAGACGCAGGTGAAAGTTGCAAGGTTTCTTATGACCATGCCTTTGAAGTCTCAGAACAGCACTTCTGCCACAGTCCATTGGTCCAGTAAGTCCCTAAGGCCAGTGCAGGTGCATCTCCCAATTGTGAGAGGAGTGAATGGGATCTGGGTGGAGGCCTGACCATGTCATATATACTACCTGTATACAGTGTTGGACAGTCTCTGAGCCTCATCTGTAAAATGAGAGTAATAATGTGCTATCCCATAGAGATTCTTGTAAATCCAGCAAGCATGGGAAAACTCAATCAATTGCGGCTATTAACTATTGAATTTGTCTATTTATTTATTTAGAGACAGGGTCTTCCTCTGTTGCCTGGGCTGGAGTGCAGTGGTGTGATCATAGCTCACCGTAGCCTCCAACTCCCGGGCTCAAGTGATCCTCCCACCTCAGCCTCCCGAGTAGCTGAGACTACAGGGGCTCACCACCATGCCCGGCTAATTTTTTTCTATTTTTTGTAGACATGGGGGTCTCGCTCTTGCTCAGGCTTGTCTTGAATTCCTGGCCTCCAGTGATCCTCCCTCCTCAGCCTCTTAAAGGGCTGGGATTACAGGTGTGAGCCACTATGCCCGACCAATGCTTCTGCCCAAACGACATTTGGGGTTCCCTACTGCTTGTTCATAGACACAAGTTGTAACCACACTGTGGGTTGTGACATCAAGGAGTTGTCACCTCCAATAACCCTCCTGGTAGACTCTGGAGTCTGGAGGAAGTGGAGGGCCAGCCCCTCAGACCAGACGGAGCCACGAGGCTGGGGGAAATGTCTAAGCATTTCCTGGCCAGAAGAGAGCCAAGCTTGTTTAATGACATTAATCAGGAGACGCCTGCTGTTTTACTTCACCAGGGAATTGAGGCAACACAGGGAAGGCAAGAGCAAGGCCCTGGGGTCAGACAGGCTGTATTCAGTGCTTGGTGCCCCCACTTTCTGAGCGTTGATTCTGAATAGCTTAGTTGAGCTTTTCGACCTTCAGTTTCCACATCTGTAAAGTGGGGCTAGTCATGGTATCTACATTGGAGGATTTCTGGGAGGAAATTAAAAAATATATAAGGAGTTAGGACAGTGCCTGTCATGGGTTGAACTGTGTTCCCACGTGAAAACGACATGTTGGAACCTCAGCACCTCAGGGTGTGACCTTGTTTGGAGATCAGGTCTTCACAGAGGTAATCAAGTTAAAATGAGGTGGGCCCTAATCCAATATGACTGGTGTCCTTATAAAAAGGGGAAATTTAGACACAGAGACAGACATGCACGGAGGGAGAACCACCAATGAACAATGGCAGAGATTGAGAGGATGTAGCAGAAAGCAAGGAATGTCGAAGACTGCCAGCAACCTCCAGAAGATGGGAGACACGGGACAGATCCTTCCCCACAGCCCTCAGAAGGAGCCAACCCTGCCAGCACCTTCCCACTTTTGGTCTCCAGAACCGTGAGACAAAACATTTATGTTGTTTAGGCCGCCCAGTTTGTGTTGCTTTATTATGGTAGCCCTAGCAAACTAATACATATTAGAGGGCACATAGTAGGTCCTCAACAAATGGGAACTTCTGTAATTATTTGCTTGAGCATCCCAGAGAGGAGATAGGTGGGGGAAGAATAAAGTGTCATGAAATTGTGGTGGTTTTAAAATATGTCCGTACATTTTTTAATGTTTCTCCCTTCAAGAGGTGGAGCTTAATCTCCCCACCCCCCACCACCTCGAGTATAAACTTATAACAAATAGAATATGGTGAAGTGATAATGTATCACCTCCAAGACCAGGTCACAAAAGGCATTGCAGCTTTCTCCTTGTTTTCTTTTAGATCACTTGCTTTGGGGGAAGCCAGCCACCATGTTGCGAGGGGGCTCAGGCAGTACTGTGAAGAGGTCACATGGCAGGAACTGAGACCCTGGCAGCAATCAGAAACTTGCCAGCCATGTGAGGGAGCCACCTTGGAGGCAGGTTCTCCAGCCCTGGTCGAGCCTTCAGTTGATGGCAGCCCTGGCTGACATCTTGACTGCAACCTTATGAGAGACCCTGGGCCAGACCACCCAAGCCTCTCTTGAATTTCTGACCCACAGAAGATAATAAACATTCATTATATTTATTATTTTATTATTTTATGCCACTAAGTTTTGCAGTAATTTGTTATGCAACAATAGATAGCTAAACCAGGAGACAAGTGGTAGATGACAAAGAATAGGACAGGTGGCTCCAAAGGTGGGCAAATGCTGGCGCATAGTAGATGGTTAATAAATGCTTGTGAGTGAATGAATGATACATGCTTCTAGTCTTTGGGTTGGGCCATGAGCCCTCCTCTCTATCCCAAAGGTCATTGTCACAGTTTGGGCCACCTTGTTGCTCACCTGTATTTCTGCAGTAGTCCCCTACCTGGCATTTCTGACCCCTGACTCAATCCCCCTAATGTCTAATCCATTCTCCTCTCTTTCCCCATGACGATTTGACCTTGCACAGCTCTGTGTCTGTGTGGATGGCCTGATACCAGCAATGGCTAATTTATGCTAAAAAATGTAATGATGCAATGGGGAATCTCACACCTAATGAAGAAAAGCTGGAAAACCCAGGCCTTAAAAGGGACAAGGTCCAGAAAGGCTCGGAGAAGTTAGGACAGAAACAAAGACAGCTTATTCAAGGTGTTACCTTAGAAATGAGTAAACTCTATGCCCTGAGTTCTTTGTATTATTACGTTCTCTAAGGTGCAAATTCCAGAAAGAGAGCATGGTGTACCTTGGTCATACGTGGATGGAGCACCTTGAATAGCAGTCTCCCTAAGACTGTGCAGTGGGAAGGGATGGCTCCCCTAAGGAAAATTAGGATACCATTGCCTGAAGAAGGGGAAAGGGTAGTGGGCAACTTCAATCTCCCAGTCCTCAGATGCCCACCCCACAGTCTCTTCTTGCTCTTGGTGTGCCGGCCATGCCAGGCTGTTGGTTGTTTTGCAAAGCCCATGCTCTCTCTCCAGGTCTGTTTGCCTGGAATGTCTTTCCTCCTGACTCATCCATGGATTAATTTCTGCACATCCTCCAAGCTCTCCGTCCTTTTAAGAGTCTCCCCATTCCCTGCCAGGCTGAACTAAGGGAACTCTGTGCTCCTTCTTCCATCAGCTCCTCCAGGAGGCTCTGCTCTCTTCCTCTAGTCCCCACGCAGCGGCTGGCCCATGGTGCAAGCCCAATAAATATTGATAGGAGGGCCAAGTTTCCAGCTTTACTTTTGTATGACTTTGGATATTATTCCTGTTCTGGGGGCGGGGGGAGGAATTTTAGCCACAGGCGAAAAGGGTAGCTTGTACAAAAACAAAATTTTCGATTTTTTTCTTTCTCAGCTGGGAAAATGTGTTGCAGACAGAGCAGCGTTGCTGAGCTCTGCGGAGAAGGTGAGAGCCGGAGAGCCAGTGTTGCCCGGAGGGAGGGAGAGTGAGGGGGCTGGATGGGAGAGGCTGGAATGCCGGGGACCTGAGGGACCTGGAATGGGATACCAGGGAGGCAGCGTGGTGTGGGCACAAAGGGCTGAGCTTTGGAGTCTTGGATTCAAGTTCTGACGTTTTCCCTCACTAGCCATGTGACTTTGGGCGCATCACTAATGTCTGGGAGCCTCCGTTTTCTTCATCTGTAAAATGAGGATAATAGTGACCTAGTTATTTTAGGGATTAAATGAAACAGCCCAGCTTGGTAGCTGCATATTATATTTGTTCAATGAACACATTTTTCTTTCCTCTCCTGCTACCCTTAAGCAACTGTCCCTGAAGAGTTCAAATAGAACAGGGGTTGGCAAACTGTGGGCCACGGGCCAAATCTAGCCCTGCTGCCTGCTTTTGTTAATAAAGTTTTATTGAAACATAGCCAGGTCCATTCACTTACAATTATTTATGGCTGCCTTTGTACTACAGTGGCTGAGTTGAATAGTTGGGACAGAGATGCTATGACCTCAAATATTCACTGTCTGGCCCTTTAAGAAAAAGCTGACCAACCCCTTGTATACATAAGATACATGTCGTTTATATAGACCTCCACCATTCTCTAGAGTTCACTGCTATTTCACTGTAGACTGGGAGACCCAAATTCAGATGCTCACAAGGGCCTGCCTGGTCATGCCAATATGCGGTTTGCTTATATAAATATTCCAGTAGATGAATACGCTGTCACCCATTTTTTCCTGAAACATGAAGTCCTCTGTCTTCTTGCTTGTGGTTGTTTTCTATGTTTGAAAGAGATTTTATGCTTAGAAATTTATTTATTAATTCAAGAAGTGCTTATTTATATATTTTTTGAAATTTTATTTATTTTTAATTATTATGGGTACATAATATTTGTATATCTTTATAGGGTACTTGTGATGTTTTGATACAGGTGTACAACGTGAATTAATCAAATCAGGGTAATTGGGGTATCCATCACCCCAGGTATTTATCATTTCTTTGTGTTAGGAACATTCCAATTCTACTCTTTTAGTTATTTTAAAGTATACCCTAACTTACTGTTGACTATAGTAACTTGGTTGTGCTATGAAATATTGTTCATTCTATCTGACTATCTAGCTAGATTTTTGAACACATTAATCATCCCCACTTTATCCCCCCTCCCCACTACCCTTCCCAGTCTGTGGTAACCACCATTCTATTCTCTGTCTCTATGAGATTGTTTTTAATATTCAGCTCCCACGTGTGAATGAGAACATGTGATATTTGTCTTTCTGTGCCTGGCTTATTTCACTTAACATAATGTTCTCCAGTTCCATTTATGTTGTTGCAAATGGCAGGATTTCATTCTTTTTTGTGGCTCAATAATGTTTCATTGTATACATGTGCCACAATTTATCCATTCATCTGCTGATCGACACTTAGGTTGATTGCAAATCTTAGCTGTTGTAAATAGTGCTGCAATAAACATGGGAGTGCAGATATCTTTTTTTCATATAAGAGAGTAATGGATAACATCCAACTCCTTAAAACGTCAAATACAAACATATGTGAAACTGTAGTCTCTTCATTTGACATGTGGCTAAGTTGGATGATAATTTTTCTTATAATGTCTCTGTTACATTTTAGAATCAGGGTTATGCAGGTTAACAAGTTGGAATGTGTTATCGCCACCTTTATTTTCTAAAGAAATTATATAAGACTTATTATTTCTTCCTTATATGATTTATAGATTTCATCAACGGAAGGAGAGGCAAGATGGCAGATGAGAAACACCTCCAGCCAGAGCATCTCTGCAAGAAGGACAGATTTTTAAATGAAAGTGAAAAAAATAAACAGGCAGACAAACATATATCCGATGAGGGTCAGAAGGAAGGGTGCCTGAACCTACAGAAGACTCCAGGGTCAGGGAGAAGAAAGGAAGCAGGTAGGAGAGGGTGGTTAATGTGCTTACATTAGTAGGCATCAGTGATGCCCATTCTTTCAGACAAGAGACAGATGCTCTTAGACATCTCAAACATTCAGATGAGTTAGGGAATGGAGATAACTCGCCCAACTGTCACAGCCTCCACCGAAGCTACTATTTTTACCTCGAAGATAAGGTCCCACAGGGGAAACTGGCCTGGGGACATTGGCTGTCCAGTTTCTTTCCCCGACATTGCATGCACATATGTCACTCTGGGGAGCAGGGGTGGACAGTGTAGCCAGCTGTCCTGCGGCTCAACCCCAGGATGCCGTGTTTATCTCGCATGATTTGTGCTGGGACCCCTCTTCCCAGAAGCATTTTTCACTGGCCTGCTCTTGCCTTCTCCACTGTGTTTCATAGCACAGTGGATACTCAACCCTACTCTCAGGGATCAGACAAGCCTGGGTTCAAAGCCCTGCTCCTTTTGTGCCTCTGTGTGTCACTTTATCTCCTTAAGCCTCAGTTTCCTCATCTCTAACATGGGAGCGATCACGAGCCCCTACCTTTTTAGGGTTTGTGGAGGGCCGAATCGTGGCCTGCCAGAGATGGCCACGTTGGAATCCGTGAAAGCTGTGACTGTGCCACCTCACTTGGCAATGGTGACAGCAGGTGTGATGAAGTTCAGGACCTTGAGGTGGGGGAATTTCCCCGGACTATCTGGGTGGACTCAATGTGATCACCAGGCACTTTATAAGAAGGAGGCAGGATGGTCAGAAAGAGAAGATGGGAGAACGGTGGCAGAGGTTGGGGAGGAGGTGCTGAGCTGCTGGCTTTGGGTGCAGGTGGGAGCCACAAGCCAAGGAATGTGGGCAGCCTCTGGGAGCCAGAAAAGGCGAGGAAACGGCCTCCGGAGTGAGTGCAGGTCTGCCAACACCTCGACGTCAGCCCAGGGAGACCACTTCAGACTCTTGATCTCCAGAATAAAGTTGTGTTGTTTGAAGCCATAAAATTCATAAGAATTTGGCACAGCAGCCCTAGGAAAGTAATACAGGGTTGCTGTGTAGATGAAATCTCATCACCACGGCAAGGGTATGGGGGAGATTGTTGGGGTGGAGGCAGGCGTAGGGGCTATGTGAACCCCCTGGCATGGGAAGGGCTTGTTATTTCAGCACTCAACAAATGGTCATTACCATCAAATAGTATTCTTTCAACCTCTTTCTAGGACTACAGGTATTACACAGTGTTGCATGTGTTTCTTTCCTTCTCTGGTACCCCCAGGACCCTGTGAGCTCCTTGGAGGAGGCAGGAGACCTTGTCCTAGTCCTGTTGTATCCTTAGTGCCTGGCATGTAGTAGTTGCTCAATAAGTTAGTGCCTGCCAGGCTGAACTGTGATGCCCTTTTTCTTGTCCTCCGTGAGGGCTTGAGTAGCATTTCTTTTTTAGGTCTCACATTCCTCCTCCATAAAATGATGGGCGGATGCTATGAGCTCTCCCAGCTCTATGGTTCTGGTGCCTCTGCCCCTCCACCTGTCCCCAACGAACTGCAGTAGGGGGAGAACCAAATCTGTCTCCCGTGGGGTATCATTGCAGGTCCTGGCTGGGCAGGCGGTTTCAAGGCAACATGACCGGGAGATCTGGCCAGCTCCTGCCCCCTCACCCTGCCATCCTTTGTGATGTTCAGAATCTCTATCAGTGGATTTCTGGCCTTGGAGGGCTGGAGGGAGCTGGCTGGAGGCTGGTGCTGGGCACTGATGTGGCAATTCTGGCATTAACAATCTGTAGAGACGCTGCCTCCTTGTGAACTGCAAATGCTCTTGGGGGGGGCGGGGCAGGCTGTCTGCTGTCTGTGGCGCTGGGGCAGGCGAAGATGTCAGACCTAATTGTTCAGATTAATACCCAGGTAGTGGCAATAGCCTTGAGTTTGGAGTCACGCCTAGGTTTGAATGCCAAGTCCATGCCTTATTAGCTGTGTGACCTTTCTGGGTCAAACTGAGCTGCTGTGTCACATTTTGTAAAACAGGGACCGGAGCTAATAACCGGAGCTAACGTTTACCAGCTGTTTTCTGTGGGCTACTTGGAACTCTGCTCAGCACAGAGTGATTCTAGGTCATGTCCTCACAACCTCAAGGTCAGGATGGTTTTTATACCTTCTCTACAGATGGAGAAACTGAGGCCCGTTGAGGCTTTGGACCTTGTCCGAGGCCCAAGGCTAGGAAGGGGTGCAGGTAATGGCAACGTCTACCTCCCAGGAGCGTCGTGTTAATTAACAGTGATGGATGCGACAGTGTCTGACACAGAGCCGGCATTCACTTTCAGAAACTGTCACTGTTGTGATTATCATTGTCGTCACCTCCACCAGCATCATCTCACCACCATCCTCCTCCTCCTCATTCCCGAGCTCTTCCTGTGCTGTTTCCTCTGGGTTCAGGCCTGGGTAAGTCAGACACAGGCTTAAAAAAATTAGTATATGTATTTAGACAATTCAATTTTAGTATATTTACAGAATTTGGGGCCCACTCTCATAATCTAATTTTAAAATATTGGTATCACCGCCCCAAAACAACCTCATGCCTATGTGTAAGCATTCCTTATTTTCTCCCATCCTTAAGCAGTCACTAGTGTAGTTCTGTCTCTTGTCTTTTCTGGACCTTTAATGTAAATGGAACCCTACAATACATATTTTCTTATGGACTTATTTCACTTAGCATAATAATTTTGAGGTTCATCCATGTTGTAGTATGTCTGTTTCTTTTTTTGCTGCATAGTATTCCATTGTACGAATGTACTGCATCTGGTTTTTTCAATCATCAGTTGACAGGTATTTGGGTTGTTTTCACTTTTTGGCTAGTGTGTGTAATGAGGCTGTGAACATTTCTGCATAAGTCTTTGTGTGAGCATAAGTTTTCAATACTTTTGTGTACACACACCTAGGAGTGGAGTCTCTGGGTCATGGGGTAACACTATGTTTAACATTTTGAGGAATTGCCACATTATTTTCCAAAGAGCTACACCATTTTGCATTCCTACCAGAAGTGAATGAGTGTTCAATCTCTCCACATCCCCACCAACACTTGCTGTAAACATAGGCTCTTTAAGGACTGACCCTGGGCTGGGAATGAGGACATGAGACCAGCAGGTGGTTGAGATCAGACAATTCCCCCGTGACACTATTGTAATCTGCTGTGGACCATTTGTGCCTAAGAATGTTCTCCAGGCTTGAGCACTTGCTGAGGACTGTAAGGAAAACTGAAGGGAGGGGTGATGGGTGGGGTTGGGGGTTGCATGAATACACAGAAGACACACAAAACAATTAGGACTAATACCCGACACAGTGCAATTAATCACCTGTAAAATGGAGGCACAATGACCTAGATAAATACCTGTGGAAAGTAGATGCTAAAATCTCTCAAGCAGCTACTATATGCAAGGCCCTGGGATAAAAACTTTCTCATTTGTCATCTCATTCCATTCTGATGATAACTGTGTGACTTTGGCATCAATTCATCCATTTTTCTGAAGAAAATGAAGTTCAGAGAACTGAAACACTTGCTCATGTCACTCAGCTAATAAGTGGTGGAGATGACTTTTTAAGTGAGGTTTCTCATAAATTCTTTCCACAGCATCTCCCATATTAAGCTATTGTCAGCCAATACACATTAATAACTATTGACTGAGTATCTCTTATACATTAGTCTTGCTTTAGGCTCTTGTTACTCAAATGCATGAAACCAACCCCACATTCAAAGTATGGCTCTGGAGTTAGACAAACTTGTGTTTGGAGTCCTGGCTCCTCTACTTCCTAGCTGTGTGACATTGATTCACTTATTCAACCTCTCAGCCTTTTTGTCCCCCATTGTAACATGGTTGTACTAAGCATACTTTTCTTATAAAATTGATGTGAAGATTTAAAAAGGAATGTAGTTGTTGTGCCTGCCATGCTGTAATGATTCAATACATATTAGCTGTTGCTGGATTAGATTCCCAGAAGAGGACTTTTACCAGCCCTTCTTACAGATGAGGAAACTGAGGCTCAGAGAGGCAAAGTAACCAGATCGGGATCTTTTAGCAGGCTAGTGGCAGAGCTGGTTCCTGGTCTAAGTTCTTTCCCTTCTATCCCGTAATCCCTGGAAGAAGCTTCTCTCTGGCTGAGGGATTTTTATTCCAATTTGGGAGGATGATGATGGTGGTGGTGGTGGTGGTGATGGTGGCAGTACTGATGGCAATGATTATGATGATGATGATGGTGATGGTGGTGGTACTGATGGTGGTGATGATGATGGTGATGATGGTGGTGGTGGTGGTGGTGGTGGTGATGGTAGTGGTACTGACGGTGATGATGATGATGATGGTGGTGGTGGTGGTGATGGTGGTGGTACTGACGGTGATGATGATGATGATGGTGGTGGTGGTGGTGGTGATGGTAGTGGTACTGATGGTGATGATGATGATGATGATGGTGGTGGTGGTGGTGGTGATGGTAGTGGTACTGATGGTGATGATGATGATGATGATGGTGGTGGTGGTGGTGGTGGTGATGGTAGTGGTACTGACGGTGATGATGATGATGATGGTGGTGGTGGTGGTGGTGGTGATGGTAGTGGTACTGATGGTGATAATGATGATGGTGATGGTGGTGGTGGCAGTGCTGCTGGTGGCTAGATAATGAAGAAATATTTTGGTTTTAGAAATGATAGACTCAGAGGACCTGGACTGCCCCAATGCTTTAAAGAACTTTTATAAGACTAATCTTCCTTTCTCTCTGTGGTCAACCCAGAAAAATCATTTGAAGGCGGATTTTGGAGGAAGGGTACTTGGAGCTGGAGGAAGACGGGCTATTGAAGATCATCTGCAAACCCTGGCAGGACCGTGAGGCCCACCGCGCCCCTCCTTGGTACTCCCCAAGGTGGTCTGAAGGCCCACCCTCCACACACACACCGCCGGGCTCCCGCGCTGCGCTCCTTCGGAGCCGGGTCCAGGCTGCTGAAACACACGGAGCGCAGCGCCAGAGCCAGAGCTTCGGGAAGGGCAGAAGGGCGGGCGAGGGAAGAGCTCGGAGTGGGGTGGGGGGTGTAGTAGGGAGCTGGCAGCAGTGAGGCAGTGCGGGGAGAACAGGAGGGGCTGGGGCGGAAAGGGAGAGACCCTGGCAGAGTGGGGAGCGGCTGGGGGTGGTGGAGAGTGAGGCAGGCAGCGGAGGGAGTGGGGTCTGGGGGAAAGGAGAGGAGTTTGAGGAGCGGGTGCGCTTGGGTCAGGCAGGGCTGAGCTGGGACTCAGGCTACGGGTGGGGCTGAGGGAGGCGGTGGGTTAAGTGCAAGTGCGGAGGGGCTAGGATCCCCGGACGGCCCCGGAAGCGAGAGTGGACGGCACAGGTGAGGGGTCTGCAGGTGGAGGTGGCACCTGAGGACTGGGAATGGGGTCTGACCGGGAGCGCGTGCAGGTCTGAGGGCAGAGCCAGGGTATGAGCTAGAGCCCGAGGTCCCAGGGCTGGGTTCCGGATCTGAGCTCGGAGGCTCCGGGAGTGGAGCTGGGAGCCCGCGCCTCGGCCACAGGAGCCGGCGGCTCGGGGTCCGGCTGGGCAATGCGGGTGCACCTGGGCATGCTGGCGGGCGCGGCGGCGCTGACCGGGGTGCTCAGCTTCGTGCTCCTGGCTGCCGCCATCAGCACGGACTTCTGGTACATCATCAACACCGAGCGGCTGGAGAGGAGCGGCCCCGGGGCGCAGGACCCGCAGGGGGCCGCCAACCGCAGCCAGCCCGAGCCTCTGAGCTCCCACTCCGGCCTCTGGCGGACCTGCCGGGGTAAGGTGCATCCCCGGGGCCGGGGGCTGTGGCCGCGGACGCTGGGTGCCCTGCTCGCCTGGGACCTGTTGCTCGATGCGCACCCCTTCCCTGCACCCCAGCGCAGAACGCAAGGTCTGGGGGCGCGGGGAAGGCGGGCAGAGGGCTGGGGCTGCGAAAGCCCTTCTGAGAGGCGCCCAGCTCCGCTCGCAACTGCTCTACTTCTCCCCATTCCCTCCCGGGGTGGGGCATTTAGGGCGAACGTGGGGGCGACTCTGCCAGCCAGAGGTGGGGACTCCAGGATACCTGTGTCCACTGATTGATTCCTCCGTCCCCTCCAGTGCAGAGCCCGTGCACGCCGCTGATGAACCCCTTCTGGCAGGAGAACGTGACGCTCAGCGACTCCAGCCGACAACTTCTCAGTGAGTCCGGGGAGGGTGAGGACGGGGGGGAGCGCCCTGCCCGGGATCTGGCTGCCGGTTCTGGTTCTGGAGCCGCCCTGCATACAGCGGGCCGGGAGGCTGGGGTGGCCTCCCTTGCTCCAGCTGTAACGTGTGTGGTTTAAGATTCATTCAACCGACGTTGGCTGATGGCTTTCTGTGTGCCAGGCACCGTGCCCATTGCTGATTAAGACCCAGGCCATGCCCTCAAGGAGCTCACGGGGTAGCTGGGGAGAGAGATGTGGAAACACGCAGAGGCATTTCAGAGAGATCAGCAGCACGAGGGAGAGTGGGAAGCCCGAGCCAGCGCCTAAACCCGCCTGGGGAGCTGGATTCCTTGAGGCTCGCAATGGGCCAGACAAGGGAGCTAAGTGCTTTTCATCCAGGTCTTCATTTGATTCCCACGGCCACCCCATGAAATTACCTCCACTTTTACCTTCATTTTCCAATGAGGAAACTGAGGCTTACAGACTCATCACACCAATGGGTAGATTGGGTGGCTAACGACAGTAGGCACTGGCCTGGCCTGTTTTTGAAACTTGATAATACAACACCCCTGCTTGTTCCAGGGTTTTGAGAAACAGGCAGAACTCCCATCCAGAGTTGATTCATCTGTTGACCCTCACACCTAGGGTGAACCCCCAGCTTTACTGCCACTAGCTGTGTGGCCTCAGACATTTCCTCATACTGCCCTGAGCCTCAGGTTTTCCTCATGGGCAAAATGAGGATAATCGTTGTCCCTCCTTTTAAGATTTTTGTGAGAATAAAATAGGAGAGTGTATTTAATACAGTGCCTGACCTCCGTAAGTGGGCAATAAGTGCTATTATTGCCATTTTTTTTTTTTTTTGAGACAGACTCTCATTCTGTCACCCTGGCTAGAGTGCACTGACATCATCATAGCTCACAGCAACCTCAAACTCCTGGGCTCAAGAAATCCTCCTGCCTCAGCCTCCCAAGTAGCTGGGCCTACAGGCATGTGCCACCACACCCAGCCAATATTGTTACCATTATATCATCCAGGAAAGAGGGCAAGCTCCACTTCAGATTGCACGCTCATTGGAAATCACCCAGAAAGAGCTTTTTCCCCCCAGAATCTCTTTTTCCCCAAATTGAATTTTGAGCTTGATCCAAGCTATTTTATTATATAAAAACATATCATTCTTTTAAGGATCTGCTGCAGAGGCCGTAGAGGAGAAGCCAGTTGACAAGCGGCATGTTCTCTAAGTCAGCCTTCTAGACAAATCCTGGTGGGGGTGTATAGGAAGAAATCTTCCTCCCTCCCTCCCTTCCTTTTCTCTCTCTCTCTCTTTTTTTCTTTCACAAGATCTTACTCTGTTGCCCAGATTGGAGTGCAGTGGCCCAATCCTAGCTCACTACAGTCTCCAACTCCTGAGCTCAAGTGGTCTTCCTGCCTCAGCCTCCTGAGTAGCTAGGACTACAGGTATGCACCACCATGCCTGGCTAATTTTTAAGAAAAAATTTTGTGGAGATGGGGGTCTCACTATTTTTCCCAGGCTGGTCTTGAAATCCTAAAGCGATCCTCCTGCCTTGGCCTCCCAAAGTGCTGGGATTATGAGTGCCTGATCCACCATGCCTGGCCACTGCACCATTTTGAAACCATGATGAACAAGATATGTATATCTAAGTGCCCATAGTTGGAGAAATGGCTAGGTGTTTATACATGTATATCCATTTTATGGAATATTATATAGCTTGTAAAAAGAATATGCCAATGTGGATAGAAAACCAAAGATGTATTGTGGAATTAAAAAAGCAAGTTACAGAATGTTACTGGCAGTATGATGCCATTTGTTATCCCTCCCAACAGAAATTCCCCAATATTATACCTTTTCTGTGGGTATGTAACAAAAGTTTAAGATGTACCTCTATGTGCCATTAAGACAGAAAGATATTCTGCCACTTATACTGTGAGATGCGATGGGTGGTCAAACATGTCCTGTTTGCAGGTCAGGTGTGCATTGTAGAATTGGAGAAATATGTAAATATATGGAAAAAATATATGGAAGAGAGTCTGGAAGGATGTGCATCAAGCTATTCACAGAGGGTTATTCTCGGAATGAGATGAAGGAGAGGAGAGGGGTTGGAGTGGTGGCCAAATGAAGCTTGCTTTAATTTTTTTCTAAGAAGAATGCTGTCACTTGTTGCTATTAAAACAAGCCCTAAGAAGACTGGCACTTTCTGTCCCCTCTTTTGGGGACATCATCCCCCTCCTCTTAGCCCAGTTAACGCCTCCCCTTCTTACCTCCAGGTCTCAGCTGAGACCTCTCCCCCACTTCAGGCAGCCTTTCCTAACTTCCCAGGCTGGGGCGAGTGCCCGCATCTGCAGTCCCACGGTGCCTTTGTCACCTCCTTTGGTATCCTGTTCCAGCTCTGACACTTCATAGCTGTTTGATCTTGGGCAACCGACATAAATTCCTTGAACCTCAGTTTTCCCATCTGTGAAATGGGAGTTAAAAATGCCTACCTGGTAGAGCCTAAGGTACGTGAAGACGACAGTTATTCCCATATACAGTGCTCACCACAGCTCTGCAAGGTCGGAGTGCACAGTCCAACTGGCAGGTGAGGAAACAGAGGCTTTTGAGAGAGGATGTTGTTTGATGATGTTTGCTCAGTAAGAGGCGGGGGCAGGATTTGAACCCAGGTCTTTGCTTGTAGACCCCTGTTCTTGCCATAGCACAACAGTACAACTTGGAGACCATGAGGGTAACTAAGATGCAGCCCCTATCCTCAAGGATAGGTTCAAGGACGAATATTTGCAAAAATTTTAAAAAGCCGCTTCCTTACCAGGCATGATAGGACTGAATATCTCTGAGCCCTGCCTGGAGTCACAGAGTCACAGTGACAAGGTTTGAAAATAAAGGCAGGGACATTTTCCCCTGGTAAATGGTTCCTGAGACTTTCTTCCTTTGCAAGAGCTTCTGATGTTGCTGGGGTAAAGGGCGACCTTGCTCTTTTTAAGAGCACTCATCACCCCGGGGCTTCCTGATCTTGCAGGCATTGTGGAAGCCTGCTCTTCCCATTAAGCAGTTCTTTGAAGAGTGCTTGAAGATAACGGAACAGTCACAAGGGCAGGATTTTTTTTTTTTTTTTGGCATGAACACATTTGCTTCTTTCTTCTTGCTGGGTTTGCTTTTCCTCTTACTTGCGACAAAGCATTTTTGAGTCTAAGATATCTCTTGCACTTGAGCACACACGTTTACCCTTGACGAAATGATGATCTGTCAACATGTTTATGTTGTTATTGATTCTATATAACAATCATAGCTACCCTCTATTGAGTTCCTACTGTATGCCATGCAAGACACAGCAGTGTGTTGAATGGTGTCACCCCCCCCCCCAAAAGATACACCCGTGTCCTACGCCCAGTACCAGTGAATGGAAACTTATTTGGAAGAAGCATGTTTGTAGATGTAATTAGGTTAAGAATCTCGAGATGAGATCATCTTAGATTAGCTGGGTGGGCCCTAAATCCTATGACAAGTGTCCTCATAAGAAGAGGAGAAGCAGGCTGGGTGCGGTGGCTCACGCCTTTTATCCAAGAATAAGGCTCTGCCACCGCCCACCAGTTTTCCTGTATCTTCATGCTTGTTTCCTTTGTGACCCGTCACTGTTGGGAATGATCCTTCGTCCCCTCGCTTCCTGGTGGGGCTCTCTCCTGCACCAGACTCTGAGCTCTGCCAGGGCATGGCCTTGTTCACTGCGCTGTCCCCAGCCTCTGCCGCAGACCCACAGGTGTCTGTTTATGAACAAATTTGTGCGCCCAGCATTGTGTTTGGTGCTTTTGAAAACATGGCCCATCGGGATGACCACTGCAGGGAGGACTTGGTACCCCCCTTTTACAGGTGGGAAAATGGGGGCTGCCAGGAATAAAGGGACTCCCCTTAGGTCACATGGTGAGTCAGTATGTCTGGTGGCCTCAGACCCGGCACCCTTTCCTCCCAAGACCACCAACAGGGAATGACAGAACTGAGATGGAAACCCAAGAATTGGGAAGCTCGCTTCTGAGCCCAGGGATTCTGCTCTTCCCTTTATGAATCTTTTTTTTTTTTTTTTTTTTGAGATAGAGACTTGCTCTGTTGCCTGGCTAGAGTGCCATGGCATCATCATAGCTCACAGCAACCTCAACCTCCTGGGCTCAAGTGATCCTCCCGCTTCAGCCTCCCGAGCGAGTAGCTGGGACTACAGGTGTGCACCACCATGCCTGGCTAATTTTCCTATTTTTTGCAGAGATGAGATCTCACTCTTGCTCAGGCTGGTCTCAAACTCCTGGCCTAAAGTGACCCTCCCACCTTGGCCTCCCAGAGTGCTAGGATTAGTATCTCCATTTAGCAGGTGAGAAAACTGAGGTTTGAAATGTTACATAGTAACTTGCCTAAGACCCCTCCGCTGGCAGGTGACAGGGCTGACACCGGAGTCCTGAGAAGCGTAGGCAGCAGGTGTTGGGTAAATGTTTGCTGGAACAATAAATGGCTACGTGGGGTGACCTAGTTGTCCTGGTTTGGCCTGACTGGTCCCAGAATATGCCTATGGTCCTGGTAGATAATTTAATAACTATTGGTGATTGTTTGACTCTCAAAAATTGTGGTTTGGATGATAAATCATACAGGTCCTCCATCAATATGCCAAGAGAGGAACTGTCGGCAACTTAGTAATTTGTATCCCCACGCTGCTTAGCATGGAGCTAGACTCACAGCAGATGCCCTCTGCATGTCTGTCAAATTTAGCAAGTTCTAGGAGATCAGTGGGCAGGGGATTTCACTCTTATTTTGTCAATGAGGCTCAGAGTCTAGTCATTTATCCAAAGTCACACAGCTTGTATGTCACAGACTCAGACTCTCAGTAGGTGGTCTTTTGGCTGTCTCCCCTCCCCAACAACTGCATACACACCACCTCCTGAATATGCCAGCTCCAGAAATTGATTACTTTATCAGATCCACATCCCAAAGGAGAATATCTTCCCAGGCATATTTAGAGATGTGGTTGGAGATGGGAACATTTCCAAGGAGAACAGAACTGGGAATCAATATTCATGTTCCAAGACCACAATCCTGGAAATTAAAAAAAAAAAAAAAAAGCAGCAAATAAGGCACACAGGCACAAAGAAAGCCAAACCAAAATTTCAGCAGGAGGTTTTACAACTCTCCCACGGGGCGCCTGGTCTTACCCAGACATTTAATTGAACACGTACGTCGAGTCCGCTAGCGGCATGTCTGGGGAACTCACACAGGGCTGCCAGGGCTGCACCAACTCTGGGAAACCTCATTAATTTCTAAATGAGAACTGATTTCATTTCTCGGCTGTAGTCTGGAGGCGAAGCCGTGCAGGGGATAGAACGTACAGGACCAGGTTTTCACATCGGCTGTTCTACCTCCCTGCCCAAGGCTTTTTCCTTGAAAAAGAGAGAAAGGGAGAAAGACTGACGTCTTGTCCCCTGTAATCACATTTCATCCTGTGACAGTCCAGGGAGGACAGCCCAGTGCAAAATCAGTCATGTGCCTCTGACTCACAGGACACCTACAATTCTGGGGGCTGGGGCTGGGGACAGAACACTGGTGACAGGCCTTATGAGATGTCCCTCCACCCCCTGCCACATGCTCACCCCCTTGCCACCTGCTCAGCCCTGCCTGTCACTGTCCTCGGCTTGCCCTGGGGATTGAGCTTCAAACATCTTTGCAACTGGGCTGGTGCTGGCAGGAGGCCGGACACCCTGTGAGCTGGGGAGGCACGGGGGCCGCCCACCAGGAGGGGAGGATGCTCCTGGCCCTGCTGAAGCCCCTGGCTCCTCCTTCCTCCTTGATGTGTACATGCTGGGCTCAGTCCTCAGTCACTTCTCCTCTGCACCTCTGTTCTCTCCCTGCAAGACCTCACCTGGTCTCGTGCCTCCAAACACGTCCGTGTGTGCCAGCTTCCCAGGCCACAGCGCCATCCCAGACGGCCTGCTGAGCACCAGCCTGCGGTACCGTCTCAAACTCAACGTGTCCTGACACCGTCCTCCCCACCCAGCCTTGCCCTGCCTTCCCCAGGTGCCACCATCGCACCAGTCACGATCCCACCTTGGGGGCTCTGCACCTGCGGCTCCTGCCTCCCTGCCGCCTCCTCCGGGCTTTGCTCAAATGTCCCTTCCCTGGGGTCCCCTGGTTCCCCCCACTGCTTCATCCCTGAGCCCTGTATTTGTCCTCATCTCTCAGCATTGCCATTTACCAGTTGTTTCCTGCTGGACTCTTCTCCTAGGAGGCCGCCCCACCAGGGCAGGGATCTTGGTTTATTCACCTTTGTGTCCGCACAGGTGAATAAGCGAGTGGACAACAATAACGATGCCTCCCTGGAGAGGCCTGTGAGGGTTAAGTGAGATGATGCTTGTTAGGCACACAGCCTTGCACACGTGGAGCCCCCGTCACTGTTGCTGTCGTCACCATCATCATCATTAGAAAGAGTCATAGTGATAGCGGTGGGGGTAGTGGCTGTGATGTGGATTCCCCACCCCCCAGCATTCAGGGGCTGGCCCATAATGGGTGCTTGGGAGGTGTTTGTTGATTGAATGAAGGATGGTAGTAACCCTCCTGCCTGGTGTCCTCTGTGTCTCTTCTAAGCCATGCATGGGATGTTTGTGATTCTGCTGCCTCTCAGCCTGATCCTGATGGTTTTCGGGGGGATGACGGGGTTTCTGAGCTTCCTCCTCCGCGCCTACCTCCTCCTGCTGCTCACTGGGACTCTCTTCCTCTTGGGAGGTAGGTGCCCGCCCTGCCCAGGGCTCAGGAGGAGGTGGGTGGTGAGTGCTGTGCATGAACCCTCAGAAGGGGAGGGGGCCCCATGGCCTCTTGAGGCTCAGTTTCCCCATCTGTGATATCACAGTTGGGAGACATGAGGGGTTTCCAGGCCTCTGGGCCCAGGTTTCTGGGTCTCTGGTTCCAAGAATCATTTCCTTATCTCACCAAAGAAGCCGTGTACATTGCCTTTGCCCAAAGTCATGATAGCTTCGAGCTTTGGGGCCGTGGGCTGGCAAGAGACCCTCACTCTGGCCACCCTCGCTCTCTCACGGTGATCAGACATTCTGGTAGATATTTTGCTTTGATTGGCTAAAAACCAGGCAGGACCAGGCACAGAAAGACAAATACTGCAGGACCTCCGCTATGTGTGGAGTCTGGACAAGTTGAACTCACAGAAGCAGAGAGTAAACCCGTCGCTACCAGAGGCTGGGGTGGGGGGGGGAGATATGGTCAAAGGATACAAAATTTCAGCTAGATGAGGGAGTAAACTCAAGAGACACATTGTACACCATGCTCACTGCAGTTAATAACAATGTATCATATTCTTGAAAATCGCTGAGAGATTTAAAGTGCTCTCACTACAAAAGGTGCTAAGTATGTGAGGCAATGCATACATTAATTAGAGCGATTTAGCCATTCCTCCATGTACAGGTATATCAAAACATCGTATGTCATGCACCATAAATAAACAATCTTTACTTGTCAGTTAAACCAACCAAACCAAAACAATACCATAGAGGCGGCAGACAATGGCCGGGTTAAGGCCACTTGTTGGGCAGACCAGCGGTTTTAGGAAGTGGGATCTGGCACAGGCTGCTGCTCTGTGGCTCCCCGTACACCTGCGTGTTTGCAATGGTCCCTCGTTGAAAAAAGACACAGTGGCAATGACACGCACACTTGGAATCCATGAAGAGAGAAAACAAAAGCAATGTCTGGAGGTGAAAATATTGCAAAGCTCTGATCTCTTCCGACCGCCCACGATTATTGCTAATATTGGCATTAACAGTTCACCTAATGGCTAAATCTTGAAACCAGCACCACCCAGAAGTTTCTGTGATGGGGCAGTTCTCTAATGCGTCTGCGCAGTGGGAGAGCCACGAACCAGGCTTGCGCGGCAAGTACCAATGAGAGACTGAGTTGTTAATTTACATTAACTGACTTAAATTTAAATAGCCACATATGGCCAGTGGCTACCGTACTGGACAGCGCAGCTCAAATCTAATACGTCTGGAGGCCCATTGTGGGCCAGGCAGCATTCTAGGTGCTGGGGGATGGAGGACGAGCCAGGCGGGCATGGCTCCTGCCCCCGGAGCTCAGCGCCCGCTGGGGGAGACGGCTGCCATCAGTTAAGTGATGACGCAAGCGAATGCAAAGCCGCAGACGTGCCCTGGGCAGGGCTGGACGGCTGTGGGGTCACCGCACAGGCAAACCCGGGCCCCTGCAGGAGCTGAGACGCAGAGAAGGATCACAGTTATTGATGGCAGGAGGGAAGAGGAGGGTGCCCCAGGCAGGGGAGCAGCAGGGACAGAGGCCCTGCGGGTGGGAAGGAGCGAGGACTCTGAGTCTCAGCTGGCCATAGTGGTTGGGCAGGGCAAGGAGGAGGAGGAGGAAGAGGAGGAGGAGGGAGTGTGTGTGGGGGGGGTTTGATCTGCTCTCCCCCTGCCTTCCCTGCAGCCTCAGTGACCCTCGCTGGAATTGGCATCTACATCGCGTACTCAGCCGCCGCCTTCCGGCAGGCGCTGTGTCTCCTGGAGGAGAAGGCGCTCCTGGAGCAGGTGGACATCCGCTTCGGCTGGTCCCTGGCCCTGGGCTGGATCAGCTTCGTCGCTGAGCTGCTCACGGGGGCGGCCTTCCTGGCAGCAGCCCGTGTGCTCAGCCTGAGGCGGAGGCAGGACCAGGCCATATCAGCCTAGTCGCCCCCGGCTTGTGGTGGTGGAGGGGAGGCCTGGGCGCTTCACGGACCCATTGCGGTCGCTGTAGCCTCCTCTTCCTCAAAGGCCACCAGGGGAGCACGGGGGGGGGGGCAGCCCTCAAATCCCTGTGGACTGAGCTCGGGGTCTGGCTGCTGTCCTGTGCGGGATGTGCCGTGTGCTGCTCATGTATGTGTGTCTGTGTGGCATGGGGAGGGTGGAGGGAGTGTCAAACCTGCATCACCTGAAATAAATAACAACAATCCTTTAATCAATTGCAGACTTCTACAGATTGCAATGTCCATCTGCCTCCTCTGGCTTCATTTCATCCTCACCCATGTCCTCTGGTCAGCTCTTCTTTAGAAACGTTAAGGGTGATCAGAGAGGTTAGGTAACTTGTGCAAAGGTGCACAGTGAGCTCGTGACATACTCCTTGCTTCAAGACCAGGACTCTGTCCTTTAACACAGCTTTTCTGGGCAGGCTTCCTGCTGGCTGGCTGCTGTGGGTATCGGGTGTGAGATACACTCCACCCCGGACACTGCCTTATGCTTTCAATGACCCGCAATCCGGGCAGCAAGGTGCTGTGGGAAACCCCACAGGGGAGACAGCAGAGACCTGGGTTTCTCAGCCACCAGGTGGTGGAAGAATTTCCTCCGACCTCACTTACTCCGGCGGCTTCATGCCTATCTGGTCTAGAATCTGAACCTGCACCAGGAAAGGCCACTTAATGATGTTAATGGTTCTCTGCGATCAGTGGCTCTCTTTTGAGACATTAAACAGAGTCATCCCCGAGCTGAGGCTTCTTCTCGAACGTTCAGGTGGTCGGTGTTCTGGTCCCCTTAGGAGTCATTTCACAATTGTCAGGAGGCCTCTGTAAGAAGAGGAGAATAATCAACAAACTACCTCTTAGCAGGGAAAGGCCATTGGCAAAGTCACTGGGAGGGAAGCCTTATCCGCACACTCACAGTTAGTAGGGAAGACGAGTCCTCAAAAACACAGCTGATAACCCCTGGGCTACCATCTTCCTCCTGAGTCTTCAGTCCAAGTGCTAAATGTTAGCTCCAGTCACCCTCACGCCTGCGGTGAAAGCATTTCTGCAGTGACACCTGAGCTCAGCTCTCTGGTGTGAAGTCCGAGCCTGGGGAAATGCACACACTGTCATTTGCTGAGTCCCCATCTCCACCTTGGTTGCCCAGCGGAATCACCTGAAGAATTTAAATAATTGCCCAGGCCCAAGCCCAGGCCAATCAAATCACCGTCTCTTGGGCTGGGGAGCATTAGCTTTAAAAGGTGCACAGGTGCTCAGGTTATTTATTGCAACAGGTAACCAGAGCCGAGATGAGCAATGAGCTGGGTTGGAACCCAAACAAGCGCTTGCGTATAACTTTGTAACCACGGATCAAGTTTCCAGTTGTGATCTGCCGAACTCTGCAAGAAGCTGCACTCAGTAAAAGGGTAAGCAGGAGCGTGCCCGGCATTGGGTTCATACCACGGCTACTCAAACGTGCACGGGGATCTTGTTACAAGGCAGCCTCTGACTCAGTAGGGAGGGGTGGGCCTGGGATTCTGCGTGGCCAACACACTCCTGCCTGAGGCTGCTGCTGCGCCGTGGGCTGACTTGGAGTAGAGGGGATTTACAAAGCCACACACACTCACACACACACACACACACACACACACACACAGGCGCACACGAGATCCTCTGTCCTTCAATGCAGCAGGGTTTTCCATTAGTGCTGGTCATAGTATTAACAGTTCTTTTCTGAAGGAATGATGTACCATTGGCAGTTGTGTGGCCAGGGGAAGATGTGTTCCTGGCGTGGCCGTGGGGGGTCTGGGTGGGAGAGGTGCCCGCATCCTCGGCGCTGCTGGCTTTGAGCCCTCCCCAGGGAAGCTGTAGCCTGGAGTGCCTTTTGGGCTAAAATAACTCTGGGTATGCCATCGGCTTTCTGTGGTGTGGGGAGCTGGGTTAGGCCTAACATAGGAACCTGAAAGAGTCCTTTGGGGTACTCCTTAGGGACTAAACATTCCTTTTCCTTCTTCCCCACCAAAAATCCATCCTTCCATTCATCCTGGCATTCTGGCCCATGGGAATGGGGGCTCCAGAGTGAAGGCCCCACGTGTGGGGCAGGGCTGTTCACATTTAGCATGCCCGAGGCTCTGCAGGGCTTGTTGATGCCAGGTGTCTGTGCTGCCCTCAGGGTGTCTGGGTGGGGCTGGAGAACTCACGTTTCTAACCAGCTCCCAGGTGAGGCTGCTGCCGCTGCTCAGGAACCACCCTTTCCTAACACCTGGGAGTTTGTTAAGTGATGGGGAAGGTTCATCACCTTGCTGCACATTAGAATCACCTGGGCATCTTTTAAAACTCCCGATGCCTGGGCCACATCCCTGATCCTATAGTCGCTAGGGGTGGCGTCCAGGTATCGGTGTCTGTAAAGAGCTCTCCCGATGATGCCAGCGTGCAGACAAGCCTGAGATCCTGTTCCTGGCGGTTCTGAGTCATGAGGTGTTGGGGCAGGGCCTGGGCCAGGGGAGACTTAGGTTCTGGAAAAGCTCTGGGAGGTGCTGATGGTTCAGCAGGTTTGGGGACCACTGGTTTGGGCTATAAGATGACAACACCACAATCAACGTCACGACGTGATCATCCTCACATGACATCATCCTCCTATGATGTCACCCTCATGCTGATGTCATCACCATCATCATCATCACAGCTGACATCATGGAGTCCTTACTATGCATCTGTGCTACTCTATGTGCCAGTCAGCAAACACGTGATGGAAGGCCACTCCAGGAACTAGGGGTGGTGACTCCCAGCCCTTGCTCCCTGAGCTGACCTACGGCAGGAGAGAGCCATGTGAAATGCATAGCCAGTGATGAGGACTATGGAGATAAGCAAAGCAGGGTACAGATGAGGAAACTGAGGCACAAACAGGTTAAGGTAACAGGACCAAGGGCATAAGGAGACAAAAGTTTACAGCTGGGAGTAAAGTTCAGAGCCACCTGATCCCAAGATGATTCCCTCCCCACTCCCGGCAAGGCCTGTACTACTCAGCTTTGGTTCAGGACGTTGCTGTGACTTCTCTGTCTAATCTGGAAAAGGGTCAATGGCGCGGGTTACTCACAAAGCCCCCTGGAGGTGAATGAGCGCCGTGGCAACATCAGTTACTAGGCTGTGCAAAGAAAGCATTTTTGCAAAGTGAGGGCAGCCTTGCTGCTGAAAGGGCGGTCTTTGCTGCCACCTGGTGGTCATATGGTGGAACTGCGTCAGAGGCAGGGCTCGATTCTCAGATTAGTGGAAAGACATTTGTTCTCTGCCCTCTGAGCTCCCATGGCTGGGTTAATACATAGACTGTCTTGTGAGTTGTATTTAACTCAGGCTAGTTTTGAACCCAGGGCCTCATGAAGCAAAACCCTGCAGTTGGTTCGTGAAAATCTTACTTGTTGATATTCTTATTGTTACAATTAATATTGACAATTCTAAAAATGTGGATTGCATTGCATATAATTCATGCACAGAAAACAATACAAAATAACAAATTAGAAAGGATTGTTTTGTTTTAATAAAACACAGTGGCCCCAGGGAAATTTTTTCTTTCTAGTGTGGCAGTCGGTGTGTTAAACACTAGCAGGCTGGTGGTTCTCAGCTGGGGCGATTATATTTCCACCTCCCTGACATTTGGCAATGTCTGGAGACAGTTTTGGTTGTTACAATGGGTGGGGGTGTGTGCACTACTGGCATCTAGGAGTAGAGGCCAGGGATGCTGCTAAACATCCTGTGATGCTCAGGACAACCCCAAGACACAGAGGTCTCTGGTCCACTTGTCCGAGGTGGTGATGTCGAGACACCTGCTAAGGGAACAAAACCAAATAACGAAACCGAGCCTGTGTGTACTCCCAGAAACTGACAACACAGGAGAGAAGACTCTCATTCATTCATTGATCCATCCATTCAATAAATGTTTGCCAGACACCTACCACGTGCTAGGAAGTGTTCTGGGTCTGGGAACATGCTAGTGGGGAAGCCAGCAAGATCCCTGCTGTCGCGAGTTCATGTGGAAACAGATGATACACACGTGAGCCAATGGCGTATGTGAGAGATTCAGACAGTGATCATTGTTACGAAGAAAACAAAACAGGGTGATGGGATGGAGGGTGTCTGAGACAGATGCTACGCTAGAAGGACAGTCAGGGAGGGCTTCTTGGAGGAGGTGACATCATGCTGAGACCCAAACGAGGATCCTGCAGGTGGGGAAACAGACCAGGCAGGTGACAGCAAGTTCCCTGAGGTGGGAACAAGCTGGTGTGTTTGAGGGAAAGAAAGAGGAGAGTTGAAGGGAGTAGTAGGAGGGAAGTTAGAGGTGGGAGGGAGGGGAGAGGCGGTGGGTGGTGCCCACGGTAAGGAGGTGCTGATGATTAAGCAGGGTTAGGATTCTGTTCTGACCTGACCTGTTCAGTTCTGTTCTGATCTGACCTGTTCTGTTCTGTTCTATTCTGATCTGACCTGTTTTTTTGGTCTGTTCTGACCTGTTCTGTTTCGATCTCTTCTGTCCTGTCCTGTCTTGTCCCATATCATCCTATGCCATCATTCTGTTCCATTTGGATTCTGTTTCGGGAGCAGCGAGACGCCTTTAAGACAGTGGTTCTCAATTCTGGCTTCACATTAGCATACTCTGGGGATTTATTAAAAAAAACAACCAATTTCTAAGACATGGGCCTCCACGGAGCCCTGTGGAATCAAGCCACACGCCGGATAAGAGGCACACGCTGCTGCCTCCCCGTCACTCCCCACGGGTCCCCACTCCCCACCCTTGGGGCTGAAGGGCCCCACGTGGCCCTCGATCATCGTCCTGGTGGTTCAGCTCCTCCTGCATCAGGGATGCCCGGGTTTCGCACACACACGGCTCTTTCATCACCAGCAGCACTAAGCCGACAACATCTCCACTGCCGTGCACGGCCCCGTCTCTCTGTGAGGATGGCTCGGGGCTTCTGTCAGAACATCGGCGTTTGTTCCATATTCATTTCTATTTCCTCAATTAGAAATGCTTAATTTAACAGAGTACTCAGAGCCCCAGAAGAAGAACAACCATTTGACGACTAATAAAATATTTATGCATCGAGAGAGTCTATGCCCTCCATCCCTCCCACCTTTGTTCCTTTGTGGGGTTTGCTCCCTTCTGCCTTGTTGCTGGGTCCTGCCTGGAAGGGGCTGGAGAGGCAAGCTGACCACTCCCCCGTATCTCCTGGAGCAGCCCCGGGTGTTTCTCCATGCCTGGGACTTGGGTCCTGATTTGCACCGTGGGACCAGCTGGCATCAGACCTGGGTGGAATTATACCCACATCTCATCTTCCATCTTTTACTGACCAGGCCCTGGGAGGTGGGGGGCACGCACGGGGTTGCTGAAGCTGCCTGCCTCAAAAGGGGACTGTCATGGGTTCAAGTGTGTCCTCCAGAAAGACAGGTTGAAGTCATAACTCTAACTCTGGTACCTGTGAGTGTGACCTTATTTGGAAAAAGGGTTTTTTACAGATGTGATTACTGTAGTTAAGATGACGTCACACTGGATTAGGGTGTTCTCAATCCAATGACTGGTGTCTTTATAAGAAGACTGTGTGAAGATACAGAGACACACAGAGGAGAAGGCCACGGAAGAGGGGGTAGAGTTTGGAGTGGTGCTGCCACAAGCTGAGGAACATCTGGCAACACCGGGGGTGGGAAGAGGAAAGGAAAATCCTCCACTGGGGTCTTCAGAGGGAGCATGGTTCACCTGACACCTTGATTTTGAACTTTTGACCCCTAGGATTGTGAGAGAATAAGTATCTGTTGTTTTAAGCCACCCTATTTGTGGCGATGTGTTAGGGCGGCCCTAGGACATTACTACAATCACCATAACACAAGATTATTTTAAGGATCAAAGTACTAATAACAGCTAACATTACCAAGTGTGTATCACACACTGCTTGTACTTTATCTTCTTCAGTCTTCCCATGATACCTGTGCAGCAGGTGCTTTATCGTCTTTCCCACAATGAGGAAACCGAGGCTTGGTGAGGGGGAAATAATCGCCCAAACTCGTACCCCGGGTAACAAGGTGGGTCTGGGAAACATCTGGGAAATGGACCTAGGTTACTGACCAGCTCCTGTGCTCTTGAGAGCCACACCTGTCTGCCTGCTTTGTTGCTGCATGACAAATCACCCAAAATGTAGTGGGTAAAACCAGCAGTGACCATTGTATGTTGCTTATGGTCTTCAAGAGTCAGGAATTCTGGAAGGGCTCAGCTGGGTGGTTTTGGTTTGGTCTGTCTCAGGGACTGGCTGGAACTGGAACAGCAGGGGGCAGAGCACCGTGGGCACTTCTTTCTCTTCATGTCCTCTCAGGGCCCCTCCTTGTAGCCTCTTTGCATGGACTGAACTGGGCTTCCTGACAATATGGTGGTGTCAGGGCTGTCAGACCTTATATGGCAGCTCAGGGTCAAAGGTGAGTGTTTCACTGGGCAAGGCAGAAGCGGCATTGCCTTTTGTGGCCTTGCTTCGGAAGTCACACAGCATCACTTCTGCCATGGTCACAAGTCTGTCTTGATTCACAGGGAGGGGACAAAAGCCCCAACCTCCCTGGGAAGAGTGTCCAAGTCACATCATAATAGAGGAGTGGGGGATTGGAGAGTGTGTTGGAGCCGTCTTTAGAAAGTGCAATCTGCTACCCCCTCCAAGAGGAGCCTGTTTCCTCAAGCCTCACTGACTCACTGTTTCTACCCACAGGGTCTCAGCCACCCCCAGCTCTGGTCCCCAGAAAAATCCAATGATTTATGTGAGTCCCTAGCAAGAAAGGGGGCTGGAGTGGCTGGCAGGGTCCATATCATTGAAGGCCACTGCGAGGATAATTGAGACCAATGTGGAGGTTTTTAAAAAAAATTGTGTTAAAATAACATCACAAAATTCACCTTTTAATCATTTTAAAGTGCACAGCTCAGTGGCATTAAGACATTCACAAAGCTGAGCAAACATCACCACCATCTAGTTACGGAACATTTTCACCACCTCCAAAGGAAACCTCATACCCAGTGGGGAGTTCTATGGAGGAGGTGACACTTTTGTGTTCTAGAAGGATCTCTGCCTGTAGTGTAGGTGATGGGCAGCAGGGGTGGCTGGAAAACTGCAGGGATCAAAGCCAGCAGAGAGGCATTGCTCGCGTGGGCAGAGCAGATGGGCAGGAGCGAGGAATTTAGACTTGGCATTTACAAGGTAGAATTGATGGACTGGGTGAGTGATTGATGGAGGAAGAAGAGACCAGGTTCCCAGATGAAATATGAGTGTGGTTGGGACTGTGATTTACAGAGCTGGAAAATGCCACAAGGCAGGCAGACTGGGAGTGTTGGGGAAGGGGAGTAGACGATGAATTCATTCTGGAGGATTGAGTTCGGGATGCTGGGGGTACGTCCATGTGGACATGCCCAGGAGGCAGTTGAAAACACTTCTTGGGACAGAGGGTTGGGTCAACCGGGTTGTCTCAACCTTCGCACTAGTGGCATTTGAGGCCACATACTCTGTTGTGAGTGTGGGGTTGTCTTGTGTACTGTAAGATGTTTAGCAGAGTCCCTGGGTCCTACCCAGTAGATGCTGATTGCACCCCCTTCTCAGCCATGACAACCAAACATGTCTCTGGACACTGTCACGTGTCCCCTGGGGGGCACAGTTGCCCTTGGTCAGATGCACTGGAGAGTGATTGGTGTGTAGGTGGTAGCACAAACCTTCGGGATGCACGAGATGCTTAGAAAGGCAGCGTGGTGTGAGAAGAGGAGAGGGCTCAGGAAGTGTCCGTGATAAACACCAGCTCCAATGGGGCGAGACCAGAGTAGGCCACCAAGGCCACCAAGGTTACCGGGAAGGAGGGACTTGGGAGGGGGAAGGGGAGAAAAGCCCAGAGGGGGAAGCCGTGGAGCTGAAGGCTACACCTGCTGAACCCCAACACTCAGCACCACATTTCTGCTTTTACTTTTGGGGTGCTGCAGAGCACAGGGCTTGGGGCACAGGCTGTCTAGACAGTCACATCCCCAGCTGTGGTGCCAGGCAGGTTGCTTAGGCTCTTGCTCATCTGTAAGACAGGCCTGACGCCAGGACCTACCTTTGGGGTTGTTGGGCCGATGACGTGGGTCAAAGCATGCAAAGTGCTTGGGACGGGGCTTCTCATTTATAATATAAATGCTAAATCAGTGTTAGTTTCTCTTACTATTATTATTATTTATTATTATTTTTTTTTTGAGACAGAGTCTCGCTTTTGTTGCCTGGGCTAGAGCGAGTGCTGTGGTGTCAGCCTAGCTCACAGCAACCTCAAACTCCTGGGCTCCGGCGATCCTCCTGCCTCAGCCTCCCGAGTAGCTGGGACTACAGGCATGCGCCACCATGCCCAGCTAATTTTTTCTATATATTTTTAGTTGTCCAGCTAATTTCTTTGTATTTTTAGTAGAGACGGGGGTCTCACTCTTGCTCAGGCTGGTCTCGAACTCCTGACCTCAAGTGATCCACCCTCCTCGGCCTCCCAGAGTGCTAGGATTACAGGCGTGAGCCACCGCGCCCGGCCACTATTATTATTTTTTGAGACAGAGTCTCACTCTGTTGCCCTGGCTAGAGTGCCTCTTCTGGTCTGGTCTCCTCTTCCTCTTCCGGTCTCCTCTTCCTCACCCGGTCTTGTCTCCTCTTCCGCGTCCTGTCTGGTCTCTCAGGGAGAGTTTAAATACAGACAGTTTAAGTGGTAAGATACTTAAAGTGAGTGATCAAAGGCGAATTTCAGAATCACAGATCGGCAGCCCTGGGAGCTGCTTGAGCCTGTGAGTTGGGGGCTGTAGGGAGGGTGGAGGTTGTGCTGAGTCCCTGAGTTGGAGAACTCAGGAGCAGGTAGGACCATAGAGAACAGCTATTGTCTCTTTTTTTTTCACTTTATTTTGAAATAATTCTAGGCTCATAGGAAGTGGCAAAAATAGTGCATAAAGTCCCATGAACCCTTCACTCATATTTCCCCAACGGTGACATCCTAGGTAACAATATCAAAGCCAGGAAATCCACATTGCAATACTGTTAACCAAACTACAGATCTTATATTTATATGTGTATGTGTGTATACAGTTCTGTGCAAATTTCTGCCACGTATAGATTTGTGTAACCACTACTACAATTGAGGTACAGAACTTTCCCATCACCTTGAAGGAGCTTCCTCGAGCTACCCCTTTGTAGTCTGGCTGGACCCTGGCAGCTACTGTCCTCTGTCTCTGGAGTTTTGTCATTTTAGAATGCTATGTAAATGGAATCACACAGTATGTAATTTTTTGAGACTGGCTTTTCTTCACTCAGCATAATGCCTTTGAGATCCATCCACACTGTTTTATGTATCATTAGTCTGTTCTTTTTCATTGCTGAGTAGTATTCCACGGTACAGATGTAGTGCAGTTTGTTTATCCAATCACCCAGTGAAGGACATTTGAGTGGTTACCAGCCTTTGCACAATTCCGACCATTGTTTTCACAGAATGGTACATGGACTTGAACAGAGGGGTTCAGTAAAACACCCCTAAGGAACACACTGTTAAATTAGATTTCAGGGTATTGTTTTAGATGCTCCCATCATATCAGTTGTGCTAGTCTATGAGAGCTCTTGGGAAGAAGAACTTCTGTCATGCCTCAGATACAGAAAGGCAAAGTTTCTTGTCAACTTTTAGTGTGTTTTAATCCAAGGATACAGGGAATCTTGTCACTGTGAAGTTTCTCTCTTTGCTCTGGCCGCCAGGAAGCTGAGTTTGGTGCCATCTATTTATTTGTGAAATTCTCCAGTTTTGTTTCCTTATACAATTCTCATCTAGTCTGGCCTTGACTTTTTCACCTTTGTTTTTTACCTTAAATATTATTTTAAGTATGACAGCATGGAGAATTTTACCAGAATTCCAGGGAATCGCCTCTTTGGAGAGAAAAATCCACGAGTGCTGGAGGCAGAGCCTGTTTCCCCGGTGATGCATCGTGGATGCTCAGGAGAATAAGGGGGGAGGGAGTGCACAGGATGGGAGCAGAGCTCAGTCTCCTCTGCTAGACTTTGAGCTCCTGTGAGTGTCAGACTGTGAATCGTCCATCCTTTTAGCCCCGCAAGCCGAGAACAAAGAGAGCTGCGGAATAGCGGTGCCCAATGATGCTCTGTTCACCGTTCTCCCGTGGTTCCCTCACGAGGACAGCAGTGGACATTGTGTCCTGTGGGCCCAGCTAGGGCCACAGGGTGACGGGGAGGACAGATCTCTCTAGCAGCCACGAGCACGTGGGAGTGGGTGGGAGGTGAGACTTCAGAGCCCCAAGATCGGCAGTGTTAAGAGGGACCAGGTTTCAGACTTCACAGAACAGGAAAAACATTCTGGGGAACAAGGTTACCTACTTTTTACCATGCCAAGTACGTCCATCGATTGAGCGGCCACCCAGGTGTGTGCGCACAGTGTACACACACACACACACACACACACGCACACAATCACTACCGTTTCCTGTTACAACCATCTCTCTTCGCACACACAAACACACACCCTGGAAGGGAGCTATAATATCTCTGAATAAAAGGTTGAACTTTAAAACAAACACATGTAGGCTTTCTTAGTTTTCTCAGTCCACTCAGATCTCGTTTGGAGATCATGGCTTCTTAACGCAGACGACAAGCGGATCTCCCTCTCTCCTTTTTCTATTTTTCAAATTAGGAGATGCTTTATTTCTTTCAACACTAGTTCCGACGCTGACTAGTAAAATTGAAATATTTCACAGGGTCATGCCCATCAATTAAAGGAAAACTATTTCCCATATATGGGTATATATTTTTCATATACATACACAGTGAATTTTGTTTAATAGCTCACTTCTCTATGGCAAGAAAAAGAATAAAAAATGCATATAAAATTTTATCTGGCTCGTAGAGGGGTGAAAAAGATCTTAGATATTACAATGGTTTGTGGCCCTCCAAAGGGTCACAATACATAAACAGATACACAGTGTACCTGTGCTACTAAAATTTCATGGATGGGGGGTGGTGATCAGGGTAAAAAAAGTTTAAAAAGCTCTTTAGGGAGGTGATAATGAATAAAAGGTCGGGAAGCAATGCTGTAGAGCCATACGGGCCCGCACAGCTGGTGTCTGGGAATCACCGACCTTGACTGTAGGAAACAATACAAGTGCCACTAAGAACTGGAGAAGCGCGTGTTATAATTGCCAGAGTTTGCTCTGGCTCAGGCACGCCGCCAAGCACTTGAAATGCATCGTTTCTCAGCAACCCTGAGAGGCAGGTGCTTGTATCACGTCCTTCTCACAAGTGGGAAAATCGGGGGCAGAGAGGCTAAGGTGCTTGCTCAGTCAGGGTCCCACCGTTACTAAGGGCTGGTGCTTGGATTCAAACGCAGGGCGTCTGATGAACTTATTTGAAGATCAGGCTTTTGGAGGGGTTTTTCTTGCAGCAGCTCCGGGATTATGAAATCTGCATTTTCTCTCTTCTTCATGAAATTAAAAAAGTTCTGGCCAAATGTTCTGGCCGGAGTCTTGTTCCTGGGATTCCTATCACCCACACTGGGAATCATTTCTACAGCCCGAGCAAATCCAGATGTTGGAGGTCCAAAGAGCAAGCCACAGGCCCAGTGAAGGCATGAGGGGTGTCCCAAGCCCAGGAATTAAGAAAGGATTCTCAGCTGTGAACTTGCCCCTTGGCTTCCTGGTGGGAGTCTCTCATGCTAATTAAGTAACGGTGATTGTGGTCCACTGCTCCACCGTGACTTTACTTGGAGGCCATGCAAGAACCGCTCCCTGCCTGGGAAGATAACAATGCCATCCTTTGTGCTCGGGAAAGCAAGTGTGGCTCTCCAGGGGCAATGGGGATGCATTTCAGGACAAGGAAAGGCCGCCGTGGAGACAGGGGCTGGTCTAGAGTTCTTGCTTTCTTTCAAAGAAACCCCGGTTGATGAACCCTGTCCTTCCTTACTCCTCATCCTCCACACAGCTGCTGGGATGATGTCTTTTCTTTTTTTTTTTCCCCTGACACAGAGTCTTGCTCTGTCACGTGGGTTAGAGTATAGTGGCATCATCATAGCTCACTGCAGCCTCAAACTCCTGGACTCAAGCGATCCCCCTGCCTCAGCCTCCCAAGTAGCTGGGACTACAGGCGGGTGCCACCATGCCCGGCTAATTTTTCTATTTTTTGTAGAGATGGGGTATTGCTCTTGCTCAGGCTGGTCTCAAACTCCTGACTTCAAGCAATCCTCCCACCTTGGCCTCCCAGAGTGCTAGGATTACAGGTGTGAGCCATGGTGCCTGGCTTAGGGGGTGATGTCTTTAATGCACAAATCATGACACAGCTCAAAAATTCCTTGATGCCTCCCCCTTTGTCTTCAGCACTAATTGCCATCACTGAGACCACACGATCCTTCCACAGAGTTACGGGAAGGAGCCTGAGAACACATACACACTGCAACCATTCTACACAGACGGGATAAACATCCTAATAGATCTTGTACAAAAGAGGTCTTCTGTGAAATGCTTAGAGGCATTTCCCCAGGGATCAGTTAGATGTGTCTTTCCCCTGTTTTCTTGGCTAACTTTAGAAACAAACCAAGACCAACCAAATGAGAACATGCAAAAGCTATTTATTCAGAGCTTTCTACAGCAAGGGAGTCAGTTGGCATCACTTGCCTTTTGTCAGAGACTCAGGGGTAGGTAGAGGAGAGGGAAAGCTTTATAAGGACGAGAAGGGAAGACTTCAGGTCTGCTCGGATTGGAGGCTCTTGGAGTGAGGAAGTTGTAGGAGGGATAATTACAAGTGGTCATCTTGTGTGGTTAGTTAGGGGTACCTATTTAGCTTTCCTTGGTTGATCCCAAGTTGGACACAGGGACAAAAACCGAGGGAAGCTGTCAGTTATGAATGGAGTTGTGGCCATTGGGGGCTGTTGTTTGACTCCCTGAACCAATTGCTAGATATAGTGTTCAGACTCCTGGTAAGTCTAACGTCTAGAGAGCAGGCTGGCTCCCTGGGCTGGGTACTGTGGATAAAGGGTTGGTTTTCTGGGCTGGTTACTGCAGGTTGTGGGTCAAAGTTCTATTTTTATATACATAGTCTGGCCATTCAGTCTCTCTGGTAAACATATAAACAGAGTGTCCACTTGAAAGTCTTGGCTCTGCATTTATAAATGTTTACATTTACTGACGGGTGACAATTAGAGGTAATGCCAATTATATGCATTTATTTACTTAGTTTGAAACGAGTTAAGAAATCCTATAATGTGTACATGATCCATCTTCAACATCATGCAGCATGTAAAAGTGTTTATCAAAATTATGTGCATTTCTGAGCATTTATGCTCTTATAATTATTTTATGCACTTTGAGCATTTCTTTATGAAATCAAGGGTTTGAAAATCTTAAGAAAGGTGAAAATATGTGAGAAACCCATGAAACCACAGACGAAGTGCTAATAAAGTAGGAGAAGGGAGAAAGTATAGCTCAGTGGTTCTCAAAGTGTGGTCCCCGGGTCAGTAGCATCAGCACCACTTTGGGAATTTGTTAGAAATGCATATTTTCAGATCCCACTAAAGATCTATTGAATTAGAAACTCTGGAAGTGGCGCCCAGCAAATCTGTGTTTGAACAGCCCTCTGGGTGGTTCCAATGCACACTAATGTTTGAGGACCACTAAATTAGATAAACACATCAAAATGTAACACAACAATAGATTATTGATAGAGAACATAATAGAAGAAAGAGAAGAACAATTAGAAAGAAAAGAGGAAGATGCAACATGGGCCTAATTAAATGAAAGAGAGAAGTGTCTGATAAAAATAGTGTGTGCGAGTTGTAACCACGGTGGAAACACATAATGTGGAAACCATATTTCAATGCTGGCGTCATAAGATAAGATGTTGGGGAGAGAGAAAAAGATGCTGGGGAGAACAGAAACCACTTGGAATAGACACGATCATATTTTATTTATATCTCTGAGGAGAACAGTGTATGTTTTGCTGGGTGCAGCTATTTTTCAAATGTCTGTAGATTTGACTGGGTTGAACAAAGTACAAATTAATTTAAATGCATCACTGAACTTACCATAACTTTTGCTATGATGTGTTTTCTCAGTCAATTTGCACTGAAACAATTGCCCTGAAGTTTCTGAACACTGAAAAGGGGTCTCCCCTGTGCAAAATGGTTATACATCAGTGGCCTGTAGGGTAAACTCTAAGCTTACTGGCAAGGTCTGCCCCTAAGAGTTTCATGAGCTATTCTTCCTTGTCTCAGTAGGTTGGTCATCCACTAACCCCCTCATTCACACGTACCCTTTACTGATGTCAATTCACTTGACATTCTTGAAGTTTAGCACATGTTGTTCTTCTGCCAGTGAACTCCTACATATCCGTGAAGACCCTTTTCAAATATCGCCCCCTTTGGAAAGCTTCCTTCAACTTTCTCAGGAAGTCTCATGTTTTGCTTTCCCTACTTCCATGGAAACCAAGATACACTTCTGTCATGGCAGGTACCCACACTGTGCTGGAATCACTTGTCTGCCTACCAATAGACAAACATTATAAGCATCAAAGAAGTGTTACATTACTCTAGTAGCTATAGAGAATAATTAGTTTTTCATTCTTCAAATAGTCTCTGAGCACATGCTGTATCCTAGATGTTGTATAGATCCTGGGCTATAGAAATGAATAAGATATGCTCACATTCTATAAGAGGAAAGAGATAAATAGATTTATACAATATAGTGAAATATATTCTGTATTAGAAGGTAGATTAGGAGGCTTGGGAGCCCGGGACAGAAACCTCAGCTGTGGTTGAGGAAGGAAGGGGAGAAGATGACATGGGAGCTAAGTTTTAAAGCACGAGTTGGGTTGGTCAGATGAAGTCTGGAGGCAAGAGGGTGGGAGGGCGTGTCCTGGGAGTTTAAACATCAAGGGCAAAGGTTTGGAGGAATGAAGCATGGTGCATTGAGAAAATTGCAAGCAGTTCAGTAAGACTGAGGCACCTGGGGGGAGGGGGCAGCAGGTGAAATTGACAAAGTAAGCAAGCGTGTGCCACACGGAAGGATCCCTAGTGACACCAAAGGACCTTGGTCTTTGGGTTCCTTGGGGCAGGCAACGGGGAGCTATGAAAGAATTTTAAATGGAGAAGTGGGAAAAGTTACGTGTTTAAAGATGCAGAAATATTCCTCATGCTGCCTCTCCTTAGTTCCCCACCAGGGCCCAGCTTTGCCTGTAGTCGTTCTGCAGTCGCCCTAAATCTCTTTGCTACGAAGCAAAGCACTTTGGAAACACTGAAGCCTGAACTAACATCAATTATGCTGAAAGGGGGAAAAATTAATTAAAAGTTTTCGAAGGGCTCTGTTCTGTCTTCTCCTCTATTTTCGTGTTATCAGCAACGCTGCCTTTTCTCCTGGCTGGGAGTTATTACAGCATAACATTTTCATGTTGCTTGTAGGGTAATTATGTCAAATATATGGGAGATGATAAGCGGCAGTTTGTATTATTCTGTGATTAATCTCCATACATTCTGGCATTTCAATCTGGCCTAAGAAGACTATGTTTGCTGAACTCCGGTGCAGAGGGAGGATGGAGGAAAGAGCTGGGAGGATTGGAGAGTTGAGACTGAGGTGATTCTGGTTGGAAATTTTATCCTGGTGTCCCCAAAGAACCCACCAATTCAGGCTCTAATTCCCGTGTTCCCACCGCGGCTCATTCAGCCTGGTGCTTCTGAAAGGGCAGCTGGGTGCTTGAGTACAGAGCACACCCCTATCCCCTTTCTGACCTCCCCCACCCCAAACCCACAGAATCAGCATTTAAACAAGCCAAGTCGTTCCTACATAGTTAAAGTTTTTAAACAGCTGATCCAGCTCACAGCGAAGTGACCCAATTCTCTGCAAACCCGAAA
>CM052448.1:5626177-5652676 GCA_028533085.1 Varecia variegata | reverse complement strand
TGACTAGGGACGGCTTCTCCTGCTTGCACAATGCTATGATTCTGTTGCATTTCAACCCAGTGTTAAGGTGCTTTTTCCTGATCACCACATTGTGCAGGTGAAGGCTGCCCACAGGGTGGTGGACCTCTTAGAGGTAAGGTCTGTGTCCGGCCACTGTGCTACGTCTCTTCAAGCTGCCCTCACTGTGGCCCCCCCCCCCCGATCCCCCAAGCCCAGCCTCTTGGGTCCTGCAGAATTCCAGAATCTTCCCAGCTCCTAAATGGCACTGTCTGCCAAGTTAACCCCCTACACAGACAGGCAAGAATATCGTGGTCTGTGTTGGGTTCCCTTTGATCTATGATTTATTGATGGCAAATATGAAATTTTTATTAAAACAGACTGCTGTTTCTCATTCTTTTGTCACATTTTTAATTTATATTTTAAAACATTAATAAAACTGACACAACTAATTATTTTTCGAAATGTCAGATGTATTTAAGATGTGGGACTGGTAGAATAGGGCTTTCTGTTGTAGCAGAAGGAGGATTTGGTTCAATAAAGCCAGCTCTTAGTTAGACTGAGAACTTTTCCCTTTCTGAACCCTACGGTCAGCTAAACCGTCTCTGATCTCTTAATGGACATCATTGTTTACAAAGTACGTACTTTCTTTATCCTGAAATATTATCCGGTATTGCTTGGGGTGATCCTGGTTTATGTCTGTGATTGTAGCATTATTAATAATGTCCCCTTCCACTGTCCCCGATCGTATGACAAATTGTATGATGTTCTGAGTCTAAGACTGTGAGGGCTTTTGAGTTAGACATAACTGGTTCAAGTCCTTGGTAACCATGTCACCTTCCTCTAGCCTGTTTCCTCATTTATCAAATGGAGATAATAATAGCACCAACTTCATGATATTGTTATGCGTTTAGATGAGGTGATATAATATGCCTGGCATGCAGCAAGTGATCAATATATAATTTCTGCCATCATACTTGTGGCCATTATTATTAATATAATTGGACCCTGCAAAGGGCTGGTCCATACCTGGCTCTCAGCCTCACCTAACCCTACACTCCCCTTCGTAGCCTCTCTCCAGAAACTGTGGAGTTCTTTCAATTCTGTGTGCATGTCCCTGCCACAGGGACTTTGCACCTGCTGCTGGCCCTTTTACCTAAATAATTCTTAGTGGTCCTTCAGATCCTGGCCCCAACATCACTTCCCAAAGAAGCCTGCTCTAGCCCCTTTCACGAGATAAAGTCCCCCTGTTGTCAGCTCTTGAAACATCCTACATCGCTCTTTTGTAACCCTTGTTGCTGTAGGTATTTGACAGTGATGTGTGTGATTCTTTGGTTCATGTCCATCTCTCCCAAGAGGGCAGGAACTGTGTCCATCTTTGGACAACTGTGCCCTGGCTCCCGGTACCTAGTGTAATGCTGAGGTACAGTGAGGGGTCCCTGAAAACTGGTTGAGCAAGTGAATTGAATTTCACCACTTCTTGATGTGTTCAGTTCTACTTCATCTGTCCCTGTCAACTCCCAAGTCTCTCTGTCTTTTTCTGAACCTTTCATTAACTGTCCAGCCTTGGATAAAATGGATGCTTTTATAACAGTAATAATAGCTGAGATTCTTTGAGCATTTATTATACACCAGACATTTTACTTGCATTATCTCATTCAAGACTTCTGACAATCCAGTGACTTTGATGCAATCATCATCAGCCCCGTTTCACAGATGAGGAAACTGAGGCCAGTGGTTGAGTGATTCCTGCAGAGGTGGGTGGACCCCAGAACTCCTGCCCCTCACTGAGCATGTTCTGCTCCTCCTGGTGAGATGGAGAACATGGAGGCAGGGCCCCCACACAAGACTTACCCAGAACTCCCTCCACGGTCCCTGTGGCCGCTTCATCTCTGTAAGGGCTCCTTTTTGTCAACTGCCTCAGACCCAGTGGAGGGCACTTCTCCTGCGGGAAGACTCAGGTCACCGTGCCCAGCTTCCCGCCAGCCTCAACCACCCTCTCCTCCCGTCCTCCACTCCCCATTCCCCTTCTCAGAGGAAAATGACCCTCAAATCTTGGGTCTTTCAGATCCTATCCTGGAATTCTGGATTGTATCAGACAGAAGGACCCTGACACCCCGAGTACTTGTTCCCCAGGGAGCCCCAGACACTTGTTCCCCGCCACACACACTGTGGACTTTGTGTCACATATGTGACACGCTCCCATGGTGATATGCAGATTGTGCCAAAAAGCGCAAATTGAAAAAAAAAAATGGAAGTAACTAAAAAAAAAAAAAAATCACAACTCACAAAGTGGTATTGTAATAATCAGGATTTCTTCATTTGAATATCAGGTTATTCGATACACACTTACTGAGCTCTTCCTATATGCCACATACTTGACTAAGGACTGAGGACACAGGATGAACTATTTTTAAAGTCATAAATATATACATTATAAATTATGTGATTTAAATACAACACAGATTTATCTATTACAGTAAAATTAAATATATTCACAGACACACACAATGAAGTATATACAACATAAAAACACCACATACACATATTTTGTCGAGGTTAATACCATCACAGGGTCCAAAATTCCCTGGGTACAAGAGGGTACACAATGACACTTCTCTCTCCTGCCTTAGGTAGCTCCCTGCCCACTGGGTTTTCTCCCAGAAACAACCAGCATCCTCAATTCTTTGGGTTCTCCCCCAGAGCAAATAAGTTTATGTATTGCCCCAACACCACCTTTCTTTTTCTTTTCTCTCTCTCTTTTTTTTTTTTTTTACACAAATGACAGCAAAGTAAACAGTGTTCTAACCTTGCTTTTTACACTTAATAACCTATCTTGGAGATTGTTCTATATTGGAACACAAAAAGCTTTCTTCTTCTTGTTTATCGCTGGTTTTTGATAGCCGTACGGATGTCGACGGTGAATTATTAGCAGTAAATCAACACAATGGAAAACTTCTTCAGGGTTTTGTTGGCATGGGAAGAAGTTCCTGCCATAGAATAAAATGGGAGAGAAAACTAGATTACAGTCTTGCGCTGTAGGATTTTATTACGTCTGTGGAAAATAGAATCTACGTGTATATATGGATATCAATTAATATATGAATTTGGAAGAATCTTCATTAAAATAGTGGCATCAGTTATATCCAGGGGGTGGGTTTATTATCATTTTTTTACTTTATATTTTTAATAAAAATAAAAACGTATAATTCTTATAGCCAGAAACAAGGAAATATTATCGTTGTTTTGGAATAAACAAGAGTCCATCACACCTGCTCTGCCTTCGGATAACTAGACCCTGAATCGTGCACCCCCTACACCTTTTCCTGTGCTCAGTGTTCAGCACATCGTAGATGCTTACGAGCTGGTGGCAGATTAAAAAAAAAGTGAATGTAAAGCAGCAAGAATGGCTTTGTTGGAGAGACCTTCTAATCCACTCTAATTTGTTTCAGAAACTCACTGCAGACTTCATTACTTTAGCTGATTTCGGTAATGAATTATTTGTGACTCTCCCTATTGCTTGCCATTATTTTCTAATATTGAGATACCGAGGCTGAAAACTTTTACCCAAGTCAACCTTCTCATTTTATGGACGATGATGTTAAATCCTGTAAAGTTCCTGAAAAAGACTTCAAGGCTTGGTGACGTCAGCTGCATACAAATTATTCTATGAAGAGCTTTCAAAACATTGTAGTCCCTGGGGAAGAAAAATAATAAAATGGGCTCTTAGGGATAAAAGCGCCCGGATTCAGGACCTATTCCAACTCCTTCATCCTATTTTCAGGGTTTTGTCTGTCATTGCACGCGAGGACCAAGCGGACTTGAGAGGAGAAGGGACTTGCCCAAGATCAGGCCAAAGAACAGGGGCCGAAGCCTGGTGTTACTGTTCCCAGCTCTGGGACTTTCTTTGACATTGTGTCCCGGACACCCCAAGAAGCACTTGACAGATGGCAGGGCCCTCTATGCGCGAGTCTTCCGTGCCTTCACTTTTATTTGACGTGATGAGAATTATGTAGGAACCCAAATTTGCAGGTGACGTCCCCACGATGAAGGATTTGGTGCGAGGCTGCATTCATCACCCAACTCCATAAGAGCAGCGCCTACAGTCTGCAAATCCTTTTTCCTTGACAAATGATATATTTCATTTATTTCCCATGATCTTCTTGCATTATTTCAATATTATTAATACTTGGCAAATATATTAAAAAAGTAATAAACTGGCAATTATGATTGTGCTATGGACCCCAAACTGCAATTATTCATTACGTTTCAATTATTAACTTCACTTCAAATGTCTTTCAGCAAAGATTGCAAAGAGGAAAAAAAAAAAATCCCGTTGAAGCTCTGTATCCTGGTTCCTAGAGATCCATGTTTCACTCCAACTTGACATTTTTCTAATTTATCTGCTATCTCAGGACTATGGGAATCAAATAATAAAAAAAATTCCTCTCTAGTTAATAAACAATAACTATCAACGTCTTATATTTACGTAGCGCTTTTTAACCCTTTCTAGTGTCTTAGTATCTGTGATTGCATTTTATTTCAAAACAACATGAATGCAGTATGCAGGTCTAATATGTTCCCAATTTACTGATGGGGGACACTGAGGCCCAGAGAGGCTCAGGGATTGGGCAGTGCAGGCACCCAGATGGTGAGACTTCCCCCCGCCCCCGCCCCTCCAACACCACCCCTCCGCCATAGCATCTCAGCCCTGGCCCCAGTTCACAGACACATCCTGACCTAAGGAGAATGCCAATCACTGAGGATGATGAAGATGTGACGATGACAGAAGTCGCTCTTTGCTGCACCTGCACACGGATCTAAGTGCTGGGCACATGTTACCTCATCTAATCTTGCCAAGAACTGAATGGGGAAGACACACGCATAATTCCATTTTACAGAAATCTTAGATTTGCCCCAGATCTCACAGCCAGTATTGCCATAGCAACAGCAACGATAGCAATGGTGAGTGACCATGATGATAGTCATGGCATCCAATGTTGACCATGTGCCAAGTACATTTATAGATTTTATAAATGAGAATCCTGAAGACTGAAGGACTTGCTCAAAGCTGGTAACAACCACCCCTTTGCCCCCCATGTCCACTGGCGCCTCTATCTTCAGCATCTCCACCAACCACACAGGCGTATTGTCCCATTGGACACGTGGCACCATTGCTATCTTTTCTTTCATTGCCAAAGGAAAACATTGATGAAAGCACGATAGAGGAGCTTCTAGGATGTAGGTGCCTTGGAGAGACCCTTTCTCAGGAATTTGGTGCAAGAGTCGCCCTCGGAGCCAACTGTACCCTACATCCCACCACTTTTCACAGTTCTGCGTAGGAGTAGTATAAGCGATAGCTATGAGACATGAAGAATTCATTTTTTTTCCAAATAAGCAAATTGTATTAAATTTTAATGATGGTCATTATAGGCTGGTTTGTCTTTGGTGCTTAAGCGAGTCCTCCAGTCCCCTTTGAAGAGTTCCATTTGCACAGATTAATTGTCTGCAATTTTGTCTGGCACGTCCTTATCCCAGTCATCTGCGCTGCGAAACCTTGTCCCCATCTGGACAGAGCTCGGTGATGTAGCACTTTGGCCTTTAAAATATGCATGATAAATATTTTAGATTTGCTGTTGAACGACTTGCTGTCACTACTCTGCTACTGAGTCTGCAGAGATGGAAGGAGGAGGATGTTGAGCAAATCTTGAAATGAGAGTCACTTTCAGGCTTCACAAAGAGGTGCTGGGTGCCAGGCAGGTGGGAAGGCTTTCAGGGCAGATGCCCCCATAGCAGAAGTCACACTGCAGACGTTTTCTGCAATACCTGCCCGTGTCCTTCTTGTGGATGGGCATCGCCTTCCCAGGCTGACCCTCTTCAAAGGAGCACGTAGTAGGTACTTTGTACTCCATTCATTCAGCAGTTCGATTTTCCATAAAGCATCCATATGGACCTTTAAAGCTATGGACCAGATCATACTCCTCCCCTGTTTAAAGCATTCCATACTTTCTTATCTCACTTAGAATAAAATCCTAACTCCTGACCATGTGCCTCTAAGGCCTTGCATGGTCCACAGCCACTCCTCCCCTCAGCCCTCACCCATTCATTGCCCCTCACTCACAATGCTCCACTCACATGGGCTTTTGCTTACCTTCCACGAACACACAGAGGTCCTGCCTCAGGACCTTTGCACTTGCTCCTCTCTTTCCCCAGAATGCTTTGCCTTGGGGTCTTCCCACAGCTGGCTTCTTCTGGTTATGTAGGTTTCAACTCTAACGTTCTACCAAATGTCAGAGGAGATAGTCTTGAACACCTAATCTAAAGTAGTCCTTCATCTTAGCCATTCTCCACCCAGTTACCTTATCAGTTCTAGTCACTATGTGAACTTGTTTGTTTTGTTTGTTGATGTGTGCTTTGTTTGTGTCTGTCTCTTCTAGTCTAACTTAAGCTTCATAAAGGTAGGGACTTTATCTATGTTGTTCATCATCATGTTCCTAACTGTTAGAATGTAGGTTGTGACATTGTCAGTGCTGTTGAATGAATGAGTGACTATTTATTGGGCACTGATGAGGGGCACATTGTGTGCCAGGCACTGGGAATATAGCGCTGAATGAGATACACGTGGTTCCCTCTAATGGACCACTTTACATTCTAGTGAAGTGTTTGGCCTTTGACCATCTAAAGACTTGGATACCAGCTCTGGGAGGCAAACACACCCAGACAGGAGTGACAAGTATCCACTTTTTTGGTCATGATACTAGGGTCAGATCTTGAATTCCTGCAGGTTTCAGTGTTGAAAGAGTTTTTAGAGATCATAACATACTAATCTCTCTACTTACAAGTCCCAGAGAGAGGATGTGACTTCGACAAGTTCTCACAGCAGGCTAGAGGCGCAGTGAAAATGAAAATACAGGATCTCTGACTCCAGGAGTTGTGTTCGTTCAATTTCATTGTCCTGATACTCAGATCTGGGTTCTGGTTTGAACCAGAGGCCTATGCATTGTTCCAAAAGAAAATTTTTTTCCTGGCACATTCCAGTAAAACCTATCAAACCAAGATAGGTGTGTTGGAGCTGAATTCCAGGTAGCACCACCAAAGACCTGCTATTAAAGGACACCTGAGCCAGGTAAACATTCCCACTGGCTCCTCCGTAAACAATCTATCTCTCCTTTCTCACTTTCAATAATTTTTGGTGCCTGCTTTGTGCTAGGAAACAAAAATAGCTAGAGATTCTATGAATCCAACTTGGTCCTTCACATCTGTGAGGCAGGTTCCCTGTCTTACAACAGAGGTATCTGCTAAGAGAATGCTCCCTATTTGTAGTTTACAGAGTATTCTACAGCCCTTCCATTATATATCTAGTTGACAGTATTTCTCAGTGTTCCACAGACTATTCATTTGTCCCCTGGACTCTTCAACTGAATGTTACATTGATCATTTCACTGAGTGTTCCATACACTATTCACCTGAGTGTCCCATGGACTATTCGATTGTTACATTGAGTATGACGTTGATCATTTCACTGAGTTTCCCACTAACAATTTCACTGAAAATTGCACATCTCTTTCAGTAGGGATTTTTGTCTCAGATGGGGTTTCTGAGGTTGGGAAGGTTAAATAAACTTCTGCGTGGGCTTGAGAGGCCCTTCCAGCTGTGTTATCGCATTGCATCGGAATCCTCCCGTACCCACTTCTCGAGGAAAACGAGCATGGCTTCCCTTCATCATGACTCTCAGAGCAGTTTCAAATACGGCCATAAAAAGCAGTACTTGATTTCCCAGCTGAAACACTTCTTTTTCCAGTGTCCTAGGGAGGGAGTTGGAATGGGATAAGTTATGTGTTGTGGTTTTAGGCATTAATGAATATGAGAAACTAAATTATTGAATTTTGCAATGCAAATTATATTTTGAACACAAATTCTTCATTTCTGAATGCTAAGGACTCATAAAGAATGTCAATGGTTTATGAATTAGGCCATTAGCATGCAATTTGTGATTCAAACAGCACACCAGCACCGTGTAATAAGTAACTATATAAAGAGTAGTGTTGTTGTCTAAATTTTCAAAATATTTTGCCTGATGCACGAGAAAGTTTCAAAAGGCTCCAATGGCCCTTCCTTCCTTTCTCTCCTTCCCTCCCTCCTTCCCTCCCTCCTTCCCTCCCTCCTTCCCTCCCTCCTTCCCTTCCTCTCTCTTTGCCAAACTTCCTCCCCCACCCCATTCTCTCCCTTCCTCCCACTCTCCTTTCCCTCTCCCTCCCTCCTTCCTTCCTCTATTTTTTCATCCTCCCCTCCTCCCATCTCCTTCCTTTCCTCCCTCTCTCATTGTTCCATTGGCTGACTATGTTTTAGCCATTATTCCTACGCTTCCCAATCCTTTCCCAGATTAGCTGAAAAAATCTTAAGAACTAATCTAGACTAGTCCTGTTAGTTTTAGAGATAGGAACACTGAGACCTAGAGAGTGAAAGGTCTTGTCCAAGGTCCTACAGAGGCAGAGCCAGGAGAAGCCAGGTCTCTGGCACCCAGCATTCCCCCCATTGACTCATTCATACTAGTGTGCAATTGACACCTTCCTGAGAGCTGGTTTTCATGGAGCAAGAGAGAGATTAGTGCACTGGCTGTCAGGTGAGTTTAGAGGGTGGGAAAGAGGTGAGAGATTGAAGGAGAAGAAAAGGATGTAGCAGGGGAAGGCTGATGCAAAGTTAATCAACTCTACAGTTTGTTGGTTGGGATGACTTGATCTCAAGGCAGTTGGGACCAGCAAATGGGACAGATACGGAGTAAAATTTCAGTTCAGTTGGAAGAATAAAGTTTTACAATTAGAACCATCAATCAAGGAATGAACTACCTGGTGACGTGGTGAGCGTTCTATCACTTAGAGAAGTTCTAGTTGAGTGCGGATGCTAATTCATAGAAATCCAAGAGCCTAAAATTCCTCTAGCTCAGTAGTGATCAACCTTGGATACACCCTAGAATTACCTGGGGGAGTTTTTAAAACTCTTCATGCTGAAGCCACACGGCCCATTGATTAAATTAGAATTTCTGGGGGTGGGTCCTGGGGCACCAGTACTTTTTAAAGTTTGCCTTTAAGAATTCCAAAGTTCAGTTGGGATTCAGAACTATAATAGTAAGCCCAGTGGTTCTAAAATTTGAGTGTGCACAAGAAACGCCAATGAAGTCAATTATCAATGCAGGTTCCTAGGTTCCTCCACCCACCTATTCCGATTCAGTTCATCTGAAAGGGTCTGGGAATCAGCATTTGAACAAACAACCCAGATGGTGCTGATGCTACTGATCTGAGGGCCCCAGTTTCCGAAATACTCCTGAGTCCACCTCTTCATGTAATGTTCTATGACTCTCTTTAACAAATGCCCTTCTAGTTGCCCAGCTGCCACTTGACTTCTTCCAGTGACAGCAAGAGCAGTTCCACGGATGGCTTAACTGCAAGGGGGAGAGCTCTGACTCACGGCCAGCAGTCCCAGATGGCTTTGGGGAGTCCTGGTCATGATCGTTTGGCCCCAGCAGTACTCAGCATTTAGCTCCAGGGATGTACACGTGATCCCAGCCTTGAGAAGGATGCTAATGACAAGGGAAAAACAACCTTCCTCCAAGCCTAGCGTGTCTTCTCTTCCCAGATTGATTGAGGGTCTGTGGTCACCATTGCTTCTCACCCTGGCCAGCTTGAGTCTTTTCCAGGCAGCCAAGATGTTGCTGTCTTCTCCAAACTGTTCTCTCAAACCCTCTTTTGAGAGTCTCTTCTCCAGTTGGCAGGAGAGACCTTCAAAGTCAATGGTCTCTTGCTCAGTTCTAATGAACAAGACAAGATCTAGAGTCTGCCGGGATGTCTGCAGTAGCCATTTTGCAGGAAGATGGTGAACAATAGCATTATTCAAATGACCAGAGGCAAAATAACCCCCCACCCCACCCCCAAGAGCGCCTTGCACATTTGCACATTCTATCAAGGCGCGTCTTTAGAAGCACACGCGGTGAGTGCGCTGGGTGAGTGATGGCCACAAGGCAAAGAGCTCACCTTGGGCTATAAAATATTCAGAAGTTAACTTAGCATCCCTATACTTTATAAAGAAGAAGGTTCATGCATTTTTAAATTATTTCGTAAATCACGTTGAAGGCTGACAATGCAGATTTACCACCGTGGCTGCGATTTAAATACCAGGTTATCCTCTCATTATGTTAACAGAGCGAAGAGAGAGAGAGTCATTCCCTGTGATCTGTCAGAAGCCTGTTGTGCTTTTCCTGATGACAGCGGTGCCCCCCCCAAACTCTGGCTTCCAGGGGACGCTCCGCCTTAGTGGGAGAGGTTGAGGGAGGGTGCGATTGGATGCTTTGGGGGAACTTACTGTGTTGGGGGGCAGGTCAGGGGGGCAGGGTGTTGATGCCTCTCAAGTGGAACAGCATGGGGCGTGAGCCAGGCTCGTCCTCTGCAGTGGAGGGGCAGGAGGGTGAAGCAGGCTGCGTCTTCCTCCTTCATCAGAACTTACAGATTCCCTCAAAAGAGAAAGTGCATGTGTGTGTGTGTGCGTGTGCATGCATCTTGGGTGAGCAAATTTATTATCAGAAACTATCAGAAAACTAGAGACCCAGTCTAGGTGACTGGGAGGGGAGGTAATAACCTGCTGAAAATAGCTCACAGACCCCCATCCCCACCCCTTATTGGGGGGAGACAGGATAATGGTATGGATTTGGAGTCAGATCCTGTTGATTAGCTGATTATAGCTGTGTGACTTTGGGCAAGTTACTTAACGTCTCTGAGAGTAGTTCCCCCCCCCCCATGTAAATTGGGGACAAAAACAGTACCTCCGTTAGTGGTCTCTTATGAGGGTGAAAAGACACAACACAGGAGAGGGGCTCAGTGCAGGCACAGAGTTACAGAGCTCAATGCAGTTTGGCTAAAAACACACAACATTCCATAATAATAATAAAAAAATCTTAGCACAGACCAGACATCTTGTTTGGCTTCAGATGTGTTATCTCATTTTGTGCTCACGGCGAACCCATGCGGAGTGTCCATTTCGTGCCCATGTCTCACAGGATGGGTGTTCCTGACACCAAAGCCAGGGCTTTTCCACCTCCCGTAGCAAACACAAAATAGCCAACGACAGTTTCCTCATCAATTCCTTTGGCAAACATGTTGTGGCCTGCTCCCTATGCCTGGCACTGGGGATGGACAGAGAAAAGAAGTTTTCTTTTCCAGAGGGAGGACTGTTAGGTCCAGAGCCGAGAGAGAGAGAGAGACACACACACATGAAGCCTCACGTGGAGCAAAAGGCTGTCTATCTTGAGCATCTGGGTGCAGATGGGTGGAGGCAAAAGTGTCCATGAGAGAAAAGGGGAGAGCCTTGGGTTTTATGGAGGGTTTTTCTTGGGGGAGTAAGTGAGTGGGCCAGAACAGCCGCTTGTAATAAATTCTTTTGTAAACAGCCAGCTCCTAGGACCCCTGCCCTAGTCGCATCCATCCTTCGGCTTGGAGTCGTCCTTATCAGGAAAGATAGGGAGAGATAAACTTAGTCCCTACGGCGGGGGGTGGGGGTGGGGGGGGTGGTGGTGGGGTGGGGTGGGGGGGGGAGAGGAAGGAATGCTGGCACAGCTGTCTGTTAGATTTACAATGTCGGGGACTCTCCAGACTCCTGCAGCTATTGTTTGACAACCTAAGTTTTCCATTAACTGCATTCTGTCCTATACATACTTTTTGGGTTCCCACCTGGAGCAAACCTAACAAGGACCTCATGGCTTCATGGGCTTGGGAGCAGTGAGAGCCTGTGAGGTGAGCAGTAAGGGATGTGCATTCATTAAACACTGGCTGTGCACCTGCCACACGTTAAACGCCACGCTGGCTACAAAGGTGGGTCACGCTCCACGTTTAGATTCTAGTTTGCCAGCACAATCTAGTGGAGGAGACAGACAGACACAGGATCTGAATGCAGTTGATCAGATGCAAGTGACTGCAGGCCGTGTGTCCACACCTGACGAACGAGGGGCTGGACTTGGTAATCTTGCAAAATGCCTTCCTTTGCAGCTGTAATGCAGCCGGGGCGTCTGTTTCACTTTTGAATATTTGCATCATGCAAGACGAGTTAGTTCTACTTTAGGATCTTTGCACATGCTTGTCCCGCCACCTGGAATGCTCTTCCCCACCAGGTAGCCCCGTCTTGCTCTTTTTCATCTTGTAATGTCACCTCCTCTGAGAGGCCATGCTAGCCCCAGCAGTGCTCCTGCCTTGCCCCTCTGTCTTGCCACCCTCTTTCCTTCCCAGCACTCAGCACAATCCACACTCACTCTGTGTAGTGACTTGTCTCCTGTGTATTGTTTCTTTTCCTCCAGGAGAATGTAAGTGACTGTCTGTTCCCTGCTATATCCACAGCCCTGGAGATGTCATCTGGCACGAGGCAGGTGCTTGATAGCTATTGCTGAATGGATGGGCGAAGGTCTCAGTGAAGCCCCTTCACTGGGTCACGTTATTTAGTCCACTTTGATTGTGTTCGTTACAGTTATTTGGTCTGTAAGGGGTAGAAATGGATCGTGGTGGACTTAGGTAAAAACAAGTTGGGGCTTTATTGGAAAGGTACTGGGGGGGTGTAAGGAGACCCAGAAAGTATTGGATAACCAAGAATCAGTAAAGGCAAGAACCTGGTCTTCTCTGGGGCATGAGCTCAAGGATCCATGATGCTTTTTGCTACAGTGCATCAGATCCAATGACACGGCTTCTAAATCTTGGGCTTCCAAATGTCAAAGTCTCAGTAGGGAATCTGATTTTCCCAGCTCAGGTCAGGTGCTCGTGCCAGGGATCATTAGGCTATGGCTGGGTTGGCAGAGGGGGCAGGTCCTATAGTAGGGTCGTTGTCATGACGCAGAGAGACATCCCAAGAGGTCGTGGTGTGTTGATGCTGGGAGGTTTTGTCTTCACTCCTCTGTTTTCCCGCCTCCATTCTCAGCAAAGACAAACTTAAGCTTATCTTCTTGCTTTGAGACAAATCAATACATAAACCAAGACAGCAGGAACTAGAAGAGGAGGCTACATTGGGGACACGGACCTTTTAGGGTACAGTGATCCTGCCTCCTAATATACCTGGCTCAGAAAGTGGATCCGTAAGATACTATGGGGTAAGGGGAGAAGGGATAGATCATAAGGGAGTGATGAGAAGGACAAACAACTTACCCCACATGCAAACAGGCTAAATCATAGTCTGTTCTGAATGTGTGACCCGCGGTGTCCAGAGAGGAGAAACCACGGTGAGCTCATTTGGAAAGCCCGAACTCTCATCTAGATTGTGATACAAAATCCACATTGGAGCTACCAGAACGGTTGCATTGTCTTGTTTTCATCAGTCACAACATGGTAAGCTCAACCCCCGTGTCAATTTGCGAGGTGGCAAAATCCGTGATCACCGAACAAAGCGCCATTAGCACCCGAGACAATTTCATCAAACAAAATCTCACAAATAACATATTGCTGTTTGTCATCAAGATACTTAATACACCAGGGGCTGCTCCCAGAGCTCCCATAATCAATTTCTGCTAATTTACCAATTCTGTGGCTCCGTGAGGGTGCTGGTAATTTCATATTTTACACACCCACAGAGGTTACGGTAATTGATTCGGTTCTGGAAAGTGTCGTAATGACTTTGAATGAACTTGAAAGGTTTTGCATTTGTTTTCGGAGGCTGTTAGAGAGAGTGATTCAAACTCTGCCACACGGGCACAATTTGTAAAGGTTGGACATGAAAACGGCTTAGCTTTTCTCGGAGACAGCTATCTTCTTGTTATAACCTCCCTGCTCACCGACAGGCCGGGCTTGGCACCGAAACACTCCGCTTGCTTTTTATCTGTATCTCGGTGGTGGCGGAAATCATCTCTGAACATCTGAAGGAAAAAAAGGCAATTATTGAAAAATCCTCCTAGAATGACTTGGCTTTCTGAATTCTATTTCTTTAACAAACACCCGGAAAGTAAGTTGGCAAAGATGAGAAGTTGTAGGAATTTTCTTCTTGACTTTGGCACCTCTGAAACTATATATATTCGACTCCACTTTGGTCCTGAGTATCTCTTTTAAGTCAGTCAGGCGCAACTGTGGAGGGGATGGCAGGAAAAGAAGCCTTCAGCCCTGTCGTGGTGGCACCGGGAACGTGGCTATTGTCATCACTAGAGAGGGTTTTCTATGGGCCTGAGGCCCTGCTGAGCACTTTGCACAATGAGAGCTTTTAATCCGAATGAATCTCTCTAAGGTGACCCAACCCATTTTACAGATTACAAAATTGAGTCTCAGCAAGGTTAAACAACTTGTGTAGGTTTCCCCAATAATAATGCCCGTGCCCTTGACCACTTTATCACTCTTCTGCTCTACGAGTGGTGCACTGGTAAATGTTTAACAATCCACTTTCTGGAAAAACAAACGAACAAACTAAACTGTGATCTGTACTATTTGTCAATTATTGTGCATAAACATCCCCACCGTGGCTAATTTCAAACTACTGACGTGATGTCGCAGAGTAAGGAACAGATGTGCATGGTCAGCGCTCACGCTGGTGTCGGGGCAACCCCTTAAACTTTCCTGGGAACTGTTCACCCAGCTCACCGTGTTTGCCATTTTCTGGTTTGTTCCCAATATTCCAACCCAGACTGCTTTTCTCTGTAGCCTCCCTCTGCTAAGTGTTGGCTCTGTCTTCTGATTTTCACCACAATTCCCATTCGGTTCTGGGGTAGGCACCCTGCCTACCTGTTGTGTGGCAGCCCTGCTGGAATCACCTTCACGAATACCACGGACCTTCACAGAACTCATTTCAGAAATCCAGTAACATCCCAGCCAGCTGCGGTGTGTGAGGATGGAGGCGTTCACTCATGAGGGTGTCTGGGGACATTTTCAGTAATTGAGTGTCCTGCTTAGTTAAGAGGTGAGCTGTAAGCCCACGCGAACACTCCCACGTTGGAGCCAACACGAGTGGGTTGAGAAAGCGCAAAGGGCTCGTAACGTGGGAGAGAAACAATTTGGAGGAGCCGCCTGACGTCCAGGGTGGCTCTCTGGCCTTTAAATGTCCCCCAGCCCTCTGTTTGGGGAGCCAGGGTGGGAAGGAGCCTCCTTCCAGGATGAACAGGAATAGAGGTTCTGGAGGAAATTTCGGAGTTGCGAGTCATCGACTCATTGGTGAGGGGGTGGGGATGAGGCTCTGGGCAAGGCTCCCTGGGGTGCAATTAGGCCATATTGAAAACATTCTAATCTTTGTCTTGGAGGGGCCTCTGAGACCGCTTTTGGGAGAAGGTGGCAGAGTTGGATTTATAAGGAGGAAATGAGCCGATGGGAAAAGGTGAGATGTGAGTGTCGAGGGAGCCTCATGAGTTTGGCGGGAGATGGATGGTGGCCAGGGCTGGGGCGTGGGCGGTGCCCAGGGACGGTGGGGACAATGGGGAGGGCTGCGAGGGGAGAGACACTGAGGTAGCATAGGAGGTGGACTTTGGTTACCTGCCTGAGCCTTGAGCCGAAGCTTAAGTCTGCTTAGGATACAGAACAAAAGCTTTGAACACAATTAACACCCTGCTGCAATAGAAGGACGCTCTCTGGTTTCTTTATCAGGATGTGGCAACCAGTGGAGCAGGGGTCCGCGGGCCCCAGTCAAAGCCAGCACAAACTGGTTACTGCCGAGATGAAGCCCAAGGTTGAGTGTTCATCAACATTTTCCCTCATTTTCATGCTAAAAATCCTGCCCAGGGGTGGAGACTTAACATGCTAATGACACACACATGCCATGTATGAAGAAGTATGATTGTGGGATAGGCAGCTGCCAACCTGTGCCTGTCCATGCTGTGATTTCAGTGCTGGTGCTAAACTTTCTCTCTCTCTGGCCTTTAAACGTCCCCCAGCCCTCTGTTTGGGGAGCCAGTCTGGTTGCTTCCCAACCAGCACTGTCTCCCTCGTGGTTGAACATGAGCCCCCGGTAAACCCTTGTCTGTGATTCCCGTTAGGTCTCTGGCCAGAGGGAGTCTAGCATAGAGGGGTTCTGCATGGAGAACTCAAGGTCCAGCACTGGTGACAAAACCATCAAGGCTAAAACAGCTCTGCTGTGGGGCGTGATGGCAAATCTCCCGTTCCCGCTGCCGAACACGACGATTGATGCAGTGGGCGGAGGGAAGGGGTCCCAAGGTTTATTGAACACCCTGCGTTAGGCTGGGTACCTTACAGGCAGTGCTCTATGCTGTCCTCCTGAGTCCTTTCATGACAGTGACACTTGTGACTGGGCACCCAGTTATATAACTGGCATGGTCGGGAGTCAACCCTAGGATTTTCTGATTTCCCTCACGGCTGCCTCACTGTGGGGAAGGCATCACTTTCCTCCAAGCCCTCCCATTGCAGACATAGACCAGACAGCCGGGCTGTGCTCTGAGCAGCTAGGGTGTCTTGCCTCCTGCTCTTCCAAAGCATTTAGGGACCAACACATCTCAAGACCTGGGCTAGGTCCAGGTCATTTTTGCAAGAGAACAGAGTGGTGGTTTGACTGACAGCCCAGAAATCTCTTCTATTTCTCCTGAGGTTTCCCCTGCTCACCCAGGGAAGGTCCCTTCAGAGAAAATGTGACGAGTCTCAGGAAAATAATTGGTAGTTGTTAATTCTCCCACCCCAACCCAAGGTAGCATCATTATCTCCACTTTCCAGATGAGAAAATGGAAGTTCCCAAAAGCAACCTGGGTGAAGTGGCAGAGTGGGCAGTTGGACCACGTCTGTCAGAGCTTCCGGGAACACAGTGCTTTGTCCACTCTGCTCCAAAAGGGGGCTGTTGGGAGAAGCAGCTGGAGAGGACACCCACATAGCTCCTAGAAACTCTGGTGGCCCTATCCTCGTCCCCACCCCGCAGGGACCAGAGGCAGCCAGGCCCCCAGCAGAGTTTCTGATGACCACGACGCCTCCTGCTTCGTTCATTCTGTCTCTCTGCACGCCCCGGCCCAGCAGGACACCGGTGGCCTTTGCTAATGTTCCTGAACAGTCCATTCCCGGAGACCCGGACAACAGCCCAATTATCTCCGGCCAATCAAAGGCCAGCTCCCCGCTTGGGCCCCGCGTCTAGAAGCTATTTCTTTGTTTCAGGAGAGTCAGCCAGGGACCCAAGAGATGCTGTGAAGGTAATTAGGAAAGTTTGGCCATTGCAACCCATCTTCCCCTCCTCCCATGGAAGGGAAGGGAGGGGGCTGTGAGGGGCATGGAGGGGGGCGTCTTTCTGGGCAGCTGCCCACACTGAGCAGCTGGGAATCAAATTACAGCAACAGGGTTGGAGGAGAGAGGACAGAAAAGCAAGAGTCTGTGTGTATGCAGACCTCTGGACCACAGAGTTATGTTTCCTGGATTTTCAAAAGAGACTTGAGACCGGGGTGAGCGTGTCTCCACCCCCTCACCCCACCCCAGCCACTCTCCTTCCTTTCCCTCTCCCCAGCCCTCACCCCGGATTGGTGAACATAGTCACTGAGAGCACAGCTGTGGCTCCTTCTCCACCCACCGCAGCCAGAGCTCTCTCTGCTTCCTCTCTTTTCTTCCCCTTGGTCCAAGTCCCATCCGCCAGCAAGCTCTGTCTGCTCTGTCTGCTCTGTCTCCGCGCACACGCTGGGTTGGGTGATTTTCCTGTCTTTGCTGTGCCTCAGCCCAAGCCATGTCCACCCCTTGCCCAGACCACCTTGACCTTTTCTTAATTCCAGATGACCCATTAGAAATGCCAGTCAGGTTACTCGTCACTGCTCCATCTCAACCTGAGCCCACCTCCAGCTTCTGAGGCCAACAGCCTCCGATCAGGGCGGTCCTGAACCCTTCCCTTTTTTATTTAGCTTTATTTAGCTTTCCCGCTCTTCTGCCTGCCTTTGAGTCTCTGTCAAATGCAGTAGTGATGGCTGATCCCATGACTACAGCAAGCCCTGTATAAATAGCCTTTGCTCATTCTTATTTGCATGGTCTTCATTTACACCCACAAAACCGAGGCAGTTTTGAGGGGTTGGCAACATCTCAGGGTCACACAGCTAAGGAAGAGCAGGAGAGGGCTTGGTGTGTGAGTTTCACTCCTTTTCTTCCACTCTGCCTTGCTTTATTTCAAAGAGAGTTTCTCTATTTTCTCTGCTCCAAACTATGGGACTGGTGGCTGCAGAAGTGAGAGAGCGCAGAAGTGGAGCAGGCAGAAAGGAGCATCTCTGAGGGCGACAGAAATGAAAACAACAGAGCAGAGGGTCCCAAGAGGGTGACAGGCACATTGGCACAGGCAGCTCCATCGCAGAATTTCAACCTTCTTCCTTATTTCAAGCTCTTCTCCTTGTTCCTCTAACAAAACGAATGCTAAATGTTGAGAGCCAATCATCTGTCCTTAGGTTGGTATTTGTCTAACAATAAGTATGACTGTGGGGAGATTTGTGGGAGAGGAGCAATTAGTATTTCCATCCACCTCGGTGAAAGATGATAATAATTAATAGCCACACTGGGGTGCGGCGGAGGGTGTTAAAGTCTACACACAGGAGGTCTCCAGGGATGCACATCTTTTCCTAAAAGCCTCTCTCAGAAGTGCTCAATTGTTACGGGAATAAGCAGAGACTGTCTGCCTCCTCCAACGCCAGCACCCAATTCCCAGTTCCTCACCCTGTTGTGCCAGGCGTGGACAAATTTCCAGGACAGGATGTAGAGTCCCAGAATGCTGGTGGGCAACAACTAAGAATGGGGATGGAGAGGCCCCAGTGGAGCCGCAATCCCGGGGAACAGTGGGGATTCAGGAATGCAGAGACCTCTGAAAAGGGCACCTGCTGGGGTTACACAGCACTAACCTTGAACTTCTGACTATCGTGAGGCATTTTCCTTTGGGGAACCTCTGCTGCCTGCCTTGCAGACTTTAGGGCTGGGTTAGAACTGGTCCAGTCTCCACCTTTCGGTCCCAGGGATGAAACATGGCTCAGATCTGGAGAATCTGATATTTCAGTCCCTTGGTCACTATGATTGGTTCAGAGATGGTCAAAGAGGAGACTCTGAGGTTGTTAAGAGTTTGCAGAAGGCAGGCAATGAGAAACAAGAACGGCCATGGTTAATCCATGGATTAGAGGCAATCTTCCTTTTGCACATCTCACGGGACAGTTGCTTTGTCAGCTGCCATTAGTTCAGCCTCCCAGATTATCAGCTTGGCTATTCTAACTCGTGGACTATTTAATGTTCTACTTGTCTGGATTCCCAGGGTACGTTTGCATGGTACAGTGCTGGGATAGGGTAAAAGTCCATGAGATCATGAACTAAGATGCTTTGGGAAAGCAGGAGAAGCGAGATGAATTCTGCCTCAAAAGAATCCACTGAGTATTAAAGAAGAAAGGTGGGTGTAGAGTGAGGTTTGCAGGATATCGAGGTCACATGGCAAAGAAAAGGAGTCCCCAAAGGAACGAAAAAGAGGGAATGGTTTTATGACCTGGGCAGAAAGAAACAAATTAATAGCGACCATAGCCTGCTCCATAGGCTGGGGAAAGAGCTTAAGTAAGGGATGGTGATAAAAAACAAACACTGAGTACATTTTGGGAATGTAATCTATGGTACTAGGGTAGGAGCATTACAAATACGAAAAAATAGGGGAATAAAGGTGGAATTATGGACAGGAAGAATGGGAGAACCGAAATATCAAGCTGGTATTGAAAGCCATGTTTCCTTATTTAAAGCCAAGTTTTAAAACACGTAACACCAAATTTACCATTGTAACCACTTCGAAGCGTGCAGTTCAGTGGCATTAGGTCCACTCACACTGTTGTGCAACCGTCACCACCGTCCATCTCCAGAACGTTTCCATCTTCCCCAACTGAAACTCTGCACTCACGAAACACGCACTCCCCATTCCCTCTCTCCCCCAGGCCCTGATGACATTTGTTTATAACTTTCTGTTATAAATTTGACTATTCTAGGTGAATTTTACAATATTTGCCCTTTTCTGTCTGGCTTATTCCACTTAGCACAGTGTCTTAGTGAGTTTCGTCCGTGTTGTATCATGTATCTGCATTTCCTTACTTTTTAAGGCTAAATAATATTCCGTTGGAGGTATAGACCACCTTTTGTTTATCCATTCATTTAATGTTTTTGAACAAAGGACTGTCGTATCTGGGCATTGATGGAGGAAGGAGGTGTGGGAAGGTGTTTGGAACAGGGGAGGCACTGTGGACTCCTCTTTGTGGGCAGGTGCGGAATCTGGGTCTGGCTAACCAGGGGAGAGAAATAGAATTAATAGGTTCTACCACCAGCCTGTGGGGAGTGTGTGGCCACTACGTTGAGCCGTGGGAAAGAGCTCTATGATTGATTAGCTATGCCTTCCATGCTCATGGAGGGAGGGAGGAATGACACCTGCCAGGCATTCACATTCCTGGTCTAAGTTATCTGGACTTGGGCTAGTTTCATAGCCCCTCTGGGTCAGGAGGTGGCATCTCTAGCCCTTTAGCCAGAGCCAAGGGAGGGCCTGGGCCATGTCTGAAGGGGCATTTCTAGCTTCAGATTATAGCTCTGGTTTAAGAGGCTTGAACCATTCACCCTCTGCCCTTGGCAATATCTTGAACTGAAGGACGAATAGTTTTTAGTTCTGTTTTCTCCTTCCTCTGCTGAATCATCAGTGGTAAGAACAGAGAAGCCCTAGAATTGTTGATCACAGGAATGATGTGAGTCCCTCTTCCAGAAAATAAGCATCTGCTGGTTGGCCCAAAACTTTTATCAAAGAGAATTTTTGGGGATTGGATGCTTTTGAAAAGCAGCAAGTCTACCATTTGTACCTATTACTCTGGGCTTGACGCCGATGTTGATTCATTCATTCATTTGTAATGGGCTGCCCTGGTTTTTGCCTGCCCAGCACTCGTTTCCTCTTCTTCCTCAGTAACAGCCCTTTGCTTTAGCCCAGGGAAAGTGCTGTTCTCCTGTCCCCCCATGGCCTCAGTGGGACTTTCAATCAAGGTGCCCTGCCTGGCTCCAGCTCCTGGCTGCAGGAGTCCCAGGATGAAGGCTGGCCGGTCAGAGCTTCCTACATCCCTGGCCCCAGCAAATGACTCCCATGACCTTTGAGAGTTTATACCCACACATGGCAAAAGTAGGAATCTTTCATTTAGATCAGGGATTGGCAAACATTTTCTGTAAAGAGCCAGATGGTAAATAATTTAGGCTTTTCAGACCATACAGTCCCTGTTGCAGCTACTCAACTCTGCTGTTGTAGTACAAAAAACCCATAGACTATACATAAATATTATAAATGGCTGTGGATGTGTTCCAGTAAAACGTTATTTACAAAAATGAGCAGTGGGCCAGATTCAGCCCATGGCCAATCCTTACATTAAATTGAAACTGTTGGAACGTAGAAATGTAAGACCCATCTGAAGAGAGCCCTCTTGAAACAAACTCAGAGGAATACAGCGCTAAAATTCAGAGAGAACGAGCTCTCTGACAATAGCTGCTGACCCCTGGATGTAGCCATGCCTGAAGCCAGCTGCCCTTTGGACAGGCCACTTATGTCATCCAATATTATCCTTCATTGCTTCAGGTAATTTGATATGGGTTTTGGTCATTAAATAGAGTCCTGGCTCATAGGGAGGGACCCTCTCTCGCAGTCGGCTCTTGGGAGTCCTAAAATTGTAGAATGCCTGAGCTGGAAATGCCCAGCAACAGCCTGTGAAACAGGAAGAAGAAAAGGACTTTCAAAATCTTATTTCCGAGGCCTCCCCCACGGCTTCCTTATGGCCAGAAGCAGGAGACGGATCCCATGCACCCATTCCCCACCCAAACCCCATACACTCTCTCTACCATTTATTGAGCACCTAATGTTTGCCAGACCCTGTGCCTTGACCTAGCAGGGAGAGCAGTATGGACACGTGTTGCCCGGTACAGTATGTGTGCAGTGTGTGTGCTGTGGCACCTGCAGCAACATTTTATGCCACCCCCACAGCAGCCTGGGAAACAGGACTGTCATCTCCATTTTGCACGCGAGGAATCAGCAGCTGCAGAACTCAGGAGGGTTAAGTAATTTGCCCAAAGTAACCCAGGTAGAAAGTGAAGGAACTGGTATGTAAATCCAGCTCTGGGCGGTTCCAAAACCCAATTCCACCCCCTCCCCCATACCATTGCTGTCTTCCCTAATGAAAGGCCAGGAGCAGGAGCTTTTGTCCCCATTTGGGAAACAGCATGTCTATTATAAGCCTGCACATTACACAGGTGAGGAAAGGAATGAAGGAAAGCCAATGGCGCCTGACACCTGGTTCACCAGGAGTGTTATAAGCAAATGTGATCCTGTTAGCTGTAAATACAGACTATTCTTTCAACTAAATTGCTGGTGTTGTATTAGAAAAATCTCTCTCTGCAAAATGGTAACAATGCAGTGGTGCTTAAATTTTATGTGTGCAGGATTATGACTAGATATATAAAATGGGAAGAAAAAAAATCTGCAACTGACAAGAGTTGGGTACATAATTATTATTTTTTTCCCTCTCTCCCAGCCTCTTTCCTGAACAGTTCTGGAGAGGCAGAGCTTCCTTATGGAGAAAGTTAACAATAAAACTGCTGACTGCAAGCGGGTACGCGGCACTCGTATGGGGATGTTCAGAAACTGGCAGTCTCTGCTTTTCTGGAAGAGAATCAAAGACTGCCACTGGGAACACTGAAGCCTATTTTAAAATAGTGATGGTTCCCACCAAGTGCACTGGCATTTGGACGTGGAAGGGGAGATTGTGCTTCCCTTACATTTGGGGCTGACTTGGCTGTTGGAGATTTCATTTAGGATATCGTGTGGGCAGAGCTGGGGCATAAGCTCAGGTCTTGGGGCTGACGGAGAGAGAAGGGAAGAAAGAGCCACTCCCACCTCCTCCATCCTCTGGTACACAATGGGGGAATGAGAGGAGCATCAGAGAGAGACACAGCAGGGCGGGGCTTTGAATGTGCTATTAAGAATTTTGCTAAAACCTTCATGGTAGGCAGAATAATGACCCCGCCCCCACCCCCACCATCCCCAAAGATGTCCATGTCCCAGTCCCTGGAACCTGTGAACCTATTAGGTTACATGGCAATGAGGAATTAAGGTTGTAGATGGAATTAAGGTTGCTAATCAGCTGACATTGAGACGGAGAGATTACCCTGGATTATTGAGGTGAGTCGGTTGTGGTTATGAGGATCCTTACAAGTAGAAGAGGGAGAGAAAAGAGAGAGGGAGCTGGAGAGAGGACAACATGAGAAGAACTTGGCCTCTTCTAGAGAGGAAGGGGCCACAAGCCAAGGAATGCAGGAGATCTCTAGCAGCTGGAAAAGGCCAGGAAATGGACTCTTTTCTTAGAGCCTCCAGAAGGAACACAACCCTGCCAACATTTCAATTTTAGCCCAGTGAGACTAATTTCAGACTCCAGAGTTGTTAGATAATAAATTTGTGTTGTTAACCCTCTAAGTTTATAATAACTTGTTACAGCAGCAATAGGAAATGGTTACAAGCTCTGTCCCCAAATCCCTCTCACAGCCCAGAGCAGAGAGGATCTATTTCTGAGAATGGTTTTATGGAACTCGTGGGGTGGAGGCTGGAGAAGAGTGAGCCCTCAAGCAAGGCTGCTAGGGGCACTGGATCAGCATAGACTGTGTCAATATTGCTGCAAAGCGACTCACATTTTGACACCAAACTCTAGTCATGTTAGGACCACATGTTAATTGATATTGAAGCCACCTCCTTCCGCTCCCAAGAGGCTACTTGCAGACGTGCATGAGTAGGCAGTTTGTTTTCAGAGCCCACTCATGAGACAAGGTTTTGATGGGGAGATAAGGAACTCTTCTCAGACCACGTCCCCTGCCGTGCCTGATCGGGAAGAGTCTTGGGTTCCTTGGTGAATAAAGCATCCTTGTGTTCAAGGTCACCTTGGTCAAATCCTCATTTTCACGAGCAACCCCAAATGTCTTGTCTTATCAGGGACCCAGCAGGGGAATGAGCAGTAATGGTATCGGTTTCACTCTTGATGGCTGCTTTGCAAAATCACCATTTCATCTCGCCTTGTCCTTCTCTCTCCTTGTCTTTCCGTCTTCCCCTCTGTTCTGTACACTCAGTCTCTCTCACTCGCTCACAAAATTAAAAGGGACTAGCAAATGCCTAGGCAGCCTTGACACGCTCTCTCGGCATCAAACACTCTGGTTGGTCTGGGGCTGCTTCTGCCAGGGGCAATCAGCCCTGGCAGCTCGGAACAGTTGTCTAACAGGAAGTTTCAGTCCTCACCATCTGCGGGCTGGGGCACCGCCGATGAGAATAACGTCAGGCTGCATGTATCATCTTCAGATTCAGTGGAAAAAGAAAACACAATAAAGGTATTTCCATTTGCAGAAATAAAAAAAAGATCAGCTCAGGGCTGTGAAGTGGTGCAGCGTCAGAGCAAATCCAACAGGATGATTTTATCTTGAGGTAATGGAGGGTAGAGATTAAGAGTGTTAGCTCTGGAGTCGGGTCCGAATCCTAGCTCCACTGCCTTGAGACTTACCTAAACTCTAAGACTTGTTTTCCCCATCTGTGAAATGGGGTACTCAGTCCCCAACCCGTAGTGTGTAAGCAAGCATTGATCAGAAAAGAACCCTGCACGTTCCACATTTTTTCAGTTGAAGAAGCTCTAGCTTTGTGACCTTGGGCAAGTCACTTCAATATCTCTGTGTCTCCGTTTTCTTAAATGTAAAATGGGAGTTCCATTGGTACCTACCTCATAAAGTTGTGTGGCTTTAATGAGTCGATACAAGTGAAACACTTAGATTAGTGCCTGGTATACAGTATGTGCCTAGTAAATGCTAGATATGGTGATGAGGTTGTCAAATACTCTTGCTTGCAAATGACAGAAAACCATCTTGACTGAACCCATCTAGGGCAAAGGTGATGGTGGTTTTAGGGCTCGAGTAACCAAACTATGGATAGGATGGAAAGACAGCCAGAGAGAGAGAAAGAGAGGTTCTCTTTCTCCCTCCACCTCTCAGCTTTCTCTGCTATGTCTGCCAATCTTTTTTTTTTTTTAGTCTTTCTGAGAATAGCTTCCACTTGCCTTGATAGCCACCAGTAGGTAAAGTTAGATCTTTCTAGCTTTCTCCACCAGTGGGGAAGAATCCTACCTCTAGCTCCTGGTAGAAAAATCCTGGGAAGAAGTGTGATTGGTTTGGCTTCCATCATGTTCCCACCTCTTGAACCAATCGCTGGGCCAGGATGGTGAGGTCCTGCCATTGGCTCAGCTTTAACCACATGACTGTTTGAGGTCCTATGATTGGCTCAGCTTTGATCACATGACTGTTTGAGGTCCTATGATGGGCTCAGCTTTAATCACATGGCTCTTCTTGAGGATTATGTATAGGGTTGAAATGAAAGAAAGAGTATTTCCCCAAAGAAGGGAGGTGTTGGGCCGACAGATGGAGTCTGTTATAGTTAAAAAAAAAAAAAAAAAAAAAAAAAGAGCCCAGCATATTTTCTGGCACTTAGCAGGTACTCAGCAAATCAGCCTTCATCCTTTAGCCCTAACCTCAAGGAACCTTATCTATAAGATGGGAATCTCATACTACTAGTAGTGAGGATGAAAATAGTACCTAATAGCGCAGGAACATAGTAGGTGCTTTGTAAATTCCTTTGTCTTTCCCCTTTCTATAGCCAGAGATGCAGGAAGGCCACCATATAAATAGCTCAAATCTTCCCCAGGAAATCCGCTTGAGAGCTGCTTCCCTGTAGGACCCCAGGAACTCCAAAGCAAATGTAACTTGAGAAGCGCTGCACTTACCACTTAGTAATTAGGCCGTGATTGTTGTTTATCTGTGCGCTGTACTGTAACTCCCTCTGCCTGAGGCTGGTGCTGGAGCTCAGAAAATACAATTTCCTCCAAACTAATTTAGTTTTAAGAGGAAAATGAAAGTTTAAAGTAGTTTAATGTTTCAGCAAAACCATAATGGCTGGGGAAGATTGGACGATGTGAACCAATAAAGCACCCTAATTCTGATAATAACTCAAGGCTTAACTCTTCCCCACATCAAAACCCATCCTGATGCTGACACTTGGCACAGGGCAATGTGGATTCAGTGGGCGGCTGAACAATCATTCTTCTTTATTTTAACTTATTTATTTTTAATAAACAGCATCACTTTTGACTTTAGGAGAGCCATAAAGACACAGCTGTTAATATCATTTTTGTAGCCCTGTAGTTATACACCAGGATTTATTCATTTCCATTCACACAGTTTTCTTCAGACCTAGGGGTCTCAGGGTAAGTGTCCCATAAGATAGTTGCTGAAAAGGCCAGAGTTAAAACATTAGCTTGAAATGTGAAACCTCTGGCATTCTCAGTTTCTCATTTACAAAATAGAGAGATGGATCCACAGAGCCATAAGACATGGAACCTGACTCAAGGAGTTTCCAATCTCATTGGGAGACAGACAAGCAATCAGAAGATGGCAATCCTTCAGTGCCATAGTGTTCTCATCTCTAAAATGGGAATAAATCCTAGAGCCAACGTCATAGAGTTGTTGGAAGATTCAACATGTAAAACACTTA
>CM052448.1:5604218-5625677 GCA_028533085.1 Varecia variegata | reverse complement strand
GGATAGCACTACCCCCCACCTTCACCCCTCAGAAGCCATATGAAGCCCAGGCTCTGCTCAACCAAGAACCATGCTACAAAGCCCAGAGCACGGCATCATGTGGGCCCTCAGAGGTTAATTCCTTTTCCACCTACCTTGTTCCTATCATGACCTTGAAGACAGGACTCAGAACCTCAGGACTAGCTCATGTTGCGCTATTTCTTGCCCTCGTTGATCTCACCGGTGCTTTCCCCCTCTCAGTTTAATAAAACAACATCAAAAAATAGACGGGGGCTTCATTTCCCAATAAATCGCTGTCGCGTGAGTGCCAGCTACTTTGCGTCGCCGGACAATTCATGGGAATTAATGATACTGTTGAGTGGCTACTAGGAAGATTTATGTGCAGATCTAGGGAGGTTTGCTTTCTTTCTTTCTATTTTCCCCCCCTTAACATAATAATAAAGATTACAAAAGAGAAATAAGCAGGGAAAGTTAATTTGAAATGAATCTTTAATCGGGTTTCATCTGTTCCAAGCAAACGTCTCCTTTGTTTGAGCTCAGCCCCAGTGGTGGAGCCCGGAGACATCATTCTGTAGATGTATCCTCAAAGTCAAAGCCATTCTGACAGAAATCAAACGAGAAATAATTTCTCCCTGAAGGAATTCTGTTTTAGCTTAATGACGGCTGGAGTGTTCCTGTTGAAATGGCATAATGGGGGTTTTTAATTACGATTCATACTGTCCAGTTTAATGGCCAGACTTTCACTTATTTATTTTTTTCCTCCCGAGCTCAGAGGCTCATTTGTCGAGCGTGTACTGCCAAATGCAGAGTCTACCCCAAGGTGAGGAAGCAAATTAATGTCTCAGAGTGGACCCGTGCTCCAACTTCCCCTTTATGGGAGAGGAGAAGCCCAACCTGGCCAATGGGAGTGAATAGAGTCAAGCAGGAGTTGGGAATTTATTTCCTAAGACCCCTGGAGAGGTACCAGCTGATTCAAAGGACAAGCTGCACCAACAGAGTAGAGTGCCCCAGATCAAGAATCTAAAAATGAATCTGCAGTGGCCACAAGGACCATGGCACCTAACCATTCACACAATTGAGAATGTGCTGGAGTTATGTCATGGCAAAATCACTTGCAGTCACATTGCTGGATTTGTGTTACAACGTTGTGAAACACCAGGGTCATTTAGCCTCCTTGGACTTCTTCGGTGTCTCTGTAGCCTCAGATGAGGACTTGAGTCAGGGCAGAAACCCACTGTAACACAAGGGGACATGGAGACGTTGAGTTGGAATTCTGCCTTAATACTAGCCAGTCCTGAGTTACTTGAGCTCTCTGTGTGTCCATTGTACAATGGAGAACCCACGGATACAGGAAATATCGTGAATCAGGCAATGTGCTCCTATTAGAATGAGCAGAAAACAAGAAGGGTTTTGAATACAAACTGTTTAAACCTAGCTCTGTTCCCCATTGGCTGCTGGAAAGCTGTCATTATGTTAGGGTCCCTTGGCTTTGAGTGGCTGGCCACCTGCATAATGACTTTCCTTTGTTTCTTTGCTGCCCCATTAATTGAGTTAGAGTACTCCTGTTAATTAATAGGCCTCCAGATCTGGGCCTGGTCACAGCCATTTTATAGCAAGGCTATATAGGTGAGAAGGGTGAAGAATATCTTGGTTTTCCAATTTGGCATATAAAATATAGAATTTAGAATAACTTTAGCTTATTTGGATGTTTAAAGAACAATATAAGACCTCCCAGGAAAGTAGGAAGGAGGGATTAGCTACCTCTTTTCTTTACTGCTAAGGTTCCTTCCATCCCCCTACCATGCAATTCTGTACGATTGTGGGCAGTTATGAGGGAGGGTGGGAAAGGTGGTTGAATTAGTGTTGGTAATTACTGTAATTTTGGAGTTTGCAAAATCTTTGTGAAACCCTCCCTGTCTGCGTCAAGCTTTGTTTAGAATGTTATCTACCTCCAGTGCATTGGTGAGCTTGTCAATAACATCCTGTCAGTTTCACTGCTGAATCATCTGTATCCTAATTTGCCTATCCCAAAGCCACAGCCAAAGGAGGGTTAGAAACCAGAAACAGTAACAAATATTACCTCTCACAAAGGATTTTTGTGAAGATGCAATGAAATTATGTACATAAATCTGGACATAGGTACAATTTCTGGAACATAGTAAATATTCAAGATGCATTTCTTTCCTCTCTGTCCATCTCAAGGTCTAGTCTTGATTTTGATCTGTATAATATATGCTCACTTAAATATGTGTTGAATGAAAGAAAAATCTGTCACGAGAACACAAGACTGTGTACTGACTAGGCATTCAATAAATAGCTATGGAACAAAGACTTTCTATAGCTTTGGATGACTTGATTAACCTCCCTGAACTTTACTTGTAAGATCTCTTCCCGCTCACATCTTATGAATTAATAATATGTTAATTAGAGTTCATAATTTTCCATTTTATGACTGAGGTGCATTCAGCTTAAATCCTTTCTGGAATGGGGCCGGGAAAATGAAAGAACAAAAAAAAAAAAAAAAAAAGAGGAAAGAGCAAGTAAGAAATTTAATTATTTTGCATAACATAGCACGATGTTCAAGAAGAAGAGATCTGACTTGACCCTACCTATTGTTCATTGGAGAAAATGCCAAAGAAATGGTTGCAACAGTGGAGACCTCAAGCTCCATGGTGTTGAGCATATCCCATTCTTGGGAGCCAAGTCTTTTGACGTTTTTATCTTTTATATTAGAGGCAGTGACCCACGTCTCTTTTGAAAGAGCCTAACATTAGGAGATGGTTCAGATACCTGGAGCGTCAAGAATTTATATCTGTGATCCAGGCTGAAACGGCTCCTCCAAAATCATTGACAATGTCATGGAGACTGTCCCAAATCACTTCTCCCACTCCTAGAGCAACCTGATTATAGTAATGCATTTTAGAGTCTTTAAACTGTGACTTCTGACGTATGGAGTAGCAGTGATCCAACCCTTGGCCATTGTTGTAAACGTTGCTGCATTTCTATTTTTTCATGTTTGCTCTTGTGAAGTAACAAGTAGCTCTTCCACGTTCCTATCTGCAGGGAAAGGAGAGTGCACAGGTATGCAGCTGGCCATGCTGGTCTGAGCTTCCGGAACGTGGGTTGTCCCTTCTCATATATTTAATGGTTATCTTTAGTTCTCTTCCCCCAAAGTCATTACCCGTTTCCTAATGTGTCTGGGATACCTTTGAATTAAAGGGGTTTACAGAACTGCATTAGAGGTAGCATAAGAGTCCTGGTCGTCTGCTTAGTTCTGTTCCTTTTCTAGTTATGTGGCCTGGGGTGACTCAGTTTACCTCCCTAAGTCATAGTTTCCTCGTCTGTAAAATGGAGATGAGGATCCTTGTTATTTCCACCTCACCAGGTTTCTGAGAGAATTATACAAGCCAGGAAAAGCCACTTAAAAATTCTGTAGTTCTATAACTATATGAAAGATTATCAGGTATAGTTAAAATACAAATGATACTACTGAGTTAACAAAGTTACCCTCTCATAGCACCAGGGTCCTCCCTTTGCACTACTTGTACTTGCAGACTTATATCTGTGTGATAATTAAATCCACATCTTTTTCTTCTCCCATGCTGCAAGCTTCATGAGGCCTGGGTCTATGGATGTTTGGGGCCTCACCCATAGTATTAATATTATAATAAATCGGTGTGAGTGGGCATTGGTGGCTTCCGTCACTGCAGTAGCCATAGGGGTGGCAAGACATAGTTAGATGCTGATGTATGTGAGGGTGGAGCTCATAGGATTTCCTGGCACAATGAATATGGGATATGAAAGACAGAGCAGCATCAAGAAGAACTGTAAGGTTTTTGTCCTGAGCAGCCTGAAGTTCTGTTAACTGAGATGGGAAAGCTGTAGGAAGAGCAGGTTTAGGAAGGAAGATTAAGGATCTAGCTTTGAACTTATGTTAAGAATGTAATGATAGAATCATAAATTCTAAGAGTCTGAAGGGTCCATAGAAACTATCTAGCCCAACAGTCTCAGTAAGTGGCCAGCTAGCCTCCCCCTAAATGCCACTTCCTTAAAAAGTCCTTTTCATTGTTAGACAGCTCTAGGTGGTGTGGCATAGAAATCCATCTCCATGTAACTTTTACCCGGTACAGGAAGTTTGAGCTCTCTCCTCCCAAACAGCCATGAACACACTTGAAGTCATTGACCATGCACCTCTGAGTTTTATCTTCCCCAGGAAAGGCTCTCCCAGTTCCTCCAGCCATTCCTCATATGGTCTGGGGTATCAGTCATTCACACTTTAGTGTGAAATTTGCCTCTCCCAGGACATTTTCTACTGAGGAGCTGGCCTGGCATAGCACACATATAAGATCCAGAGATAGCTGATGATGGTTGGGAATATAATCAGATGTCAACCAACTCTGAGAGATGAGATGATAGAAGAATGTTCACAGGAACCTGGCCATAGCAGTTGAGCAGGCTAGAAATTGGGAGTCAGGTGTGGCAAGAGTGTAAAACCATCATGGTATGATTTTTGGTCTGTCTTGTTCAATTCACTATCTCTCATGTATGCAGTAAGTGGTCAATCAGTGCTTGTTGAATGACTGGTTAAATGAGTGAAGGTGGGGATAGGGAAGAGATAGATCATGCAGTGCCCTCCTTCTCAGCTCAAAAGTCCGCTTCCTTGGATCATAAACTCAGCTTATTTTTTAAAAAAGTCCTCTTCCCTAGGCAAGGCTTTCCTGCTTCCAACACCTGGTCAGTTCCTCTTTTTAAATTTCTCATTGCTATATACTCACCCTTGGAAGTACTTTCCACAGCTGCAATCTTATAATTAATTGTGTGATTCTTTGCTCTCCCCTCCCGTTAACCATGAATCCTGCAAGGCTGAGACCATTTCTGGTTTTTCTCTCCAATGAATCTCCGGTATTGTGCACAATGCCTGGCAGATAGGAAGCATTCAGAAATATTTATTACGTGAGTGAATGCTCTGGACACCCAGGGCTGACTTCTAGCAATTGCTGAACTTGGATTTTAGATACACAGAAAATAACACTCCCCACAAAATAAGTTGGGCTCATTCTGTCTTTACATTAGAGGAGCTGGTCTCATCAGCCCAACTCTTCACTTGTCTTACAGAGATGTTGTCTCTGAATCAGCAATTGTTGAAGCCCTAGAAATAAAAGAGTTGGCTATGTCTGATTTTGGCTGCCTCTGCACCTAGATTACGTAACTTTCTAGGTGACCTTGGGCTGGTTTCCTCGTCTGCATTACAAAAGGGTTGGAAGAGATGCTCTCCTAGGAACCTTCCAGTGTTAGCCATCAACGATTCTATCCTCTCCACACATTTTAATTTTTATTGTATTAGTCTGAGCTACAGGTGAGCTCACAGAGCAACCTGTCAGGAAGTCCGTCAAAGTTGTGTGAACTCCACTTGGCTTCCAGAAATCAGTGACAAAAAGAAATCAACAAAGAGTTCTGAGCCTTTGGGAGACGGCAGTGCTGGAACAAAGAGATCCATCGTCTGGCTGCCGCAGTGGACAGCCAAGGGGTGACAGCCAGATGCAGAATTCCATGCGAGATGACAGGCCCTGCTTCCACTGTAATCAGCTAGGAGGAAGCCACTATGGAATAGATTTTGGGATGGGAGGTGGAGGAGAGGGTATAGGCAGACTGGAGTCCTGAGCAGAGATTGCTGGAGCCAGGGTGGTGGCCGGGAAGACATACTCATGCAGCCCCTCTGATCTCTGGGCTTCTTGTTGGTGTCTGCTCATTTACTTCTCAAAAAAGCCTTGGGAGAGAGAAATTATTCCTTGCAGATGAGCAAACTGAAACACATGGAGGTTAAAATGCTTGCCAAATAATATTACCCAGGGTAGACTAAGTTTGTATAACAAAGGGGACCTACCAAATTAAGAGGCTTAAAGAACAAAGAAGTTTGATTTTCTCTGCTGATAGAGTCCAAGGTGATGATTGCAGGCAGGTAGGTAGCCGGGCTGCACATGTCATTCTTGGTCTCAGGTCTTCACCCTTATTAGTGGCTATGCCATGCCCTGGGGCCATACTGTCATTTCCAGCAAGTGGTAAATCATAAATACGGTAAGATCACACATACACGGTTTTATGGGCCAGTCTTGGAAGTTGTACGTGAGTGTGTGTGTGAGCAAACACACACACACACTCACACATGCACACACATGCTTTCACTCATATTGTTTAGGCAAGAACTTCCATCTCTGTTCAGGAAGTGCTAGAAAATTTAGTGAGCCCCAAGATGGACAGTCACATCTCAGCAAGAATTCTATTGTTATTGCGATAGGGGAGGATGGATTTTGGTGGACACTTAGTTATTTTCACCATACAGAAACCATGCACGCGGGGAGTCACGAATAGAGATCCATGCCCAGATCCTGAGTCCAAAACATTTGTGTTTTCTTCCCTTAGTTCACTCTGAACTGACATCTGTCTCTCCAGTCGTCATTTCCCGCCATCCTCCCCTGGCTCACGACAGCCCACCTGCAAGTCCCCCAACACACCCAGTCATTTCAAACATCAGGGCCTTGCATCCCTTGTACACTGCCGTTTACCCAGTCTATGAGCTCAGGTGTTGCCTCAGAGCTGGTCCCCTAGGTGTGGAATTCACCTGCAGTTTTCTCTCTTCTAGGCTGGGCCATGTAAGATTCATCAGTCTGAGCCGGGGAAGTTTCTGGGATGGCTGTCTGGTTTGGTTTCCTCCCTAGGCTTGGGTTGGCCAAGGAGAGGAGAGAAAGTACAAGTAGCCCTCTTGCAAATATTTTTAAAGAAGAGAAAGGAAAACAAGAGGCCGCTGACTGGGAGCAGCACTCTAGCTATCGATTGGGTAATTGGAAGCCCTCGGGTGTGAGTCCTCATTAAGGCAGAGGGATATGAATCATTTTCTAATGACACCTCTTCGATCCCAGCAGCTCAGCATGCAGCCTGCCTCCATGGTCGGGCTGCAAGTCAGGAGAGCTGCCTGCCATATGTTGTTTCTTACAATTAGCAGGTGCCGGGGGTGTAGGCTAGGCACCCAGAGGGCAAGGCGCTGCCTCTGCCAGGGAAGTTCTTGTGAGCCATACCTGGGGCTCAGGAAGAGAAACGAGGTGGCCGGGGGGGTGGGGTGGTGGGTGGGACGTGAAGCCCTCCCGAAGCACTGTGAAGGAAGACCCTTGTCTATAGACGGTTTTATTCTTGTGCTTATGACTTACTACTGCAAATGGGTGAATCTTCGTTTCTGAAATTGTAGTGATCATTCTGGTACATCTCTAGGGGAGACATTTTGGGATAGTGCTTTTGATGTCTTTTGTCACATCATGTGAAGAATCATAAAAACATTAGCTGTTTTCCGAGTAGTCAGTCATTAATGGTTTGATTATATTATTTTTTCCAAAATTTTTTTTTACAGATTTTTCTTTTGATGGAAAATTTACAAACAGTGAAATCTTAAATGTACATTAGCTGAATTTTGATAAATGCATATGCAACCCAAACCCTTATCCTGGTGTAGCACATTATCGTCACCCCAGAGAGACCCCTCAAGCCCCTCCACCTTGCAGAAGTCCCTACCATACTCTCCAGAGGCAAATGCTGTGCTGGTATTTTTTCCCCATCATGGAATAGAAGTCTGTTCTAGAATTTCACAGGAATGAAACCATGGAGTATATCATGTTTCGTCTAATGCTTCTTTCACGCAGCATAATGTTTTCAGATTCATCTGTGTTGCATGTATCAGTAAGTTGTTTCTTTTTACGGCCCAGTAGTATTCTGTTGTATGGATATTCCACAGTTTTCTTATCCATTCTCCTACTTATAGATAGCTGGGATGTTTCTAGTTATCAGCTACTATGTATAAACCTTCTGTGACTATTCTTTGAACAGGTCCTTTTTTCCAAACATGTGTTTTCACTTATTTTGGGCAAATAGTTAGAAAGGAAATTGTTGAGTCATAGGAGAAGTACATTTTAGTTTTGTAAGAGATTGCTAGCCTTTTTTCAAAGGAGTTATATAAGCAATGTATTTCTAAAGCAACTGATAAGAGTTCCAGTTGCTCCACAATTTCACTAGCATTTGATCTTGTCAATTTTGTTTTCTTCTTCTTCTTTTTTTAAATTTAGTCATTCTGGTGGGTGTGAAGAGATATTTCATGTAGTTTTAGTTTTCATTTCCCTGATGACTAATGATGTTGGGCATTTTTCCTTTTTCTTTTGTAGAGTATCTTTTAAAATTGCTGCCCCATTTTTAAATTGGGTTTGTCTATTATTTATTCTGGGTAGTGGATAAGGGCATGGGCTCTGGATTCAGTGAGTTCAGGGGTCACATTCTGGCTCTTCTGTTTTTTGCTCATCTGCAAAAAGAAGATAAATACTTGAACACAGTTAACAGGGCTGTTGCGAGGATAGATGAGGCAACGTGTTGCAAACACAAGGCACAGGGCCTGGAACAGATCAGCAAATGGTAGATTTTATTTTTGTTATTGCTGTTCGTGGTCATTGTGGCAAAACCCTGTGCTTGGAGCTTTGCAAGGGCCTACTATATGTTTTTTGAGCCAAAAGGAGTTGAAATCACATCCAAGATTCCGTCTCAAGACCCATGTACTTATACAATAATGATGAAAAAATTTCCCCCAGATGTCCAGAGTTCAGAGGTTTCAAATATGTTCACAGACCTGATTCCATTTCATTCTCACCATCACTCTTTATGGTAGGTATTATTTTATCCATTTTATAGATTAGGAACCTGAGGCTCAGAGAAGTGGAGTGACTTGCCTGAGATCACAGAATGACTCAATGGTTTAGTCAAGGTCTATACCCAAGTGCTCGGACTCTGAATCAAGCCTCAGTTGCTGTACCTGCAAGGTGAAGGGGCTGGTGGAGGTGAATTCTGAAGTCCTTTTTTTGCTTGTGAGTTTGCATGCCTGGGAAAGAATGAGTTTCATGATGTGGGGACTTCCCTAGGACAGGCAAAGTCTTCATCCAAGTCAGGGGAGCAGGAGAAGCTCTCCAAATCTCTAAGGGCCAACCCCAGGTTTGGACACAGTGTCTTCTTAACCTCTTTTGGTTGGTTTGCCACTGACTCAGTGACAAAGCCTAGTCATTCATTCATTCCTTCCTTCATTCAACTTTTTTCAGAGTCCCACATACTAGGCATGGTGCCGGGTGATGGAAACTATGACAATGAATGAAAGAAATAAAGGACCCGCTCAGTTTCTCTCCTAGCGGGAGGTAGTGGGTCGAGTGTTGAGAGAAGCTGCTTCCACAGGACTCTGGGGGTGCTGGCACCTCCACCACCTAAATTGATGAGCAAGTAGCAGGTAGAGCTGCCTTTCCCTAAGCTGAGGGCTCAGAGGAGGAGGGCAAGGTGATGTCTTCATGATATCTGGGTTGCAACCGCTCAGGTGTAATGACATCCTTTTGCACTTTTTTTGGTTATGTAGTTGACTGTCCTCCATGAGCTCTTTCATCGTCCCTCCTCCCCGTGTGCCAGGCACTGGGGATTCAACAATGAGCAAAACAAATGTTCTCCTTCCTTCCTGGAGCTTGTGATCTGCAGGAGAGACTCAATGCTGTGGTCACATCACGTATGTGTACCCACGACTGTGGTCAGAGCTGTAAGGATGCAAGGCAGGTGCATGGGAGGGTCAGGAAAGGCTTCCCAGACAAAGGCACGTGTGACCTGAGCTCAGAGAGAACGAGCCTTCTGGTGGGTCAACAGGGTGAAGAGAGGGAAGAACATTCCAGGCAGAGGGAACAGCATGTGCTTCTGTGGCTGGAGGGATCAGAAACTTGAGGGATATCCCAGGTTATTCTTCTCTCTGTCCCTAGAGTGGACATCACACCTGGCACCCAGCAGGCACCTGATAAAAGTTTGCTGAACTGAGCTGAACCCAGCTCTTTTCTTCCCTCCTGCTGGGAAAATGAGGACACGAGGCACTATTTTGAAAGGGGAGGTAGCCTCACTTTTGGGATAAGCCCGTCGAATCTTCTCTCATTCAATTTATACTAATTAAAATACTGATTGGTGTCATTTCTTGGCACTAACTCTATGCCAAGGACTATGTCCAACATTTTTTACACATATTTGAAATCTTACAACAGTCCTCCAAGGGGTACAATCTTCCTACCCCATTTTGCATATTGGGAAACTGAGACACAAAGATGTGAGATGAAGCCTTCAGTGCAGCACAGCCAGGTAGTGGCTGTGCTGGGATTCAAGTTCACGTGCCTTCTTCACCTGTGTCTTGCTGCCTGCACCTTAGCTGGAGGTGGGGAGGAGGGGTGTGGTAGTGGTTCCAGTTAATCTGTTAATCTCCCCCGGTTAAATTTGGTGCAAATTGCTTCCTAATGAAAGCTGCCCAGCCACGAGCTCAGTGAGATCCTTTATGGAGTAACTGACAGCTAGAGATTGCCAATACAGAGTAATTAATATGGAGTAACGATGAGTGATAAGAGATGAAGATCTAAAGTGAACTATTAAACGACAATATCATTTTCTTGTCTTCTCCCCTTATGCACACTGACAGGAAGAGAGTTGACAGGATAATTTTATAAAACTCCCTGACACTTCCTGTTAACTCCCCTCCATTAGCTTAGTATGATAATTGGCGAGAACAGACACATGGGAGTAGGAAACTGCACTCTTGGAAGATGGAGCGGAGCCTCAAAATGGGACGTGGGACTCTTACGTCTCTTAGGGCTCTGAGTTCCAAAGCAAAGTCTGAATGGTGCACCTCGCACCGAGCATCGCCTCTGGCAGTTCGAGGAGTAGAGAATGCATACACTGACTGTGCTCTCAAAAGCAGAGGGAAAAAGTGGGCTTTCTGCCTCTGATCCATCCTTCCTTCCTCCCTCCCTTCCTTCCTTCCTTTCTTTTCTCTTTTTAATCAGACTTTTCCCCTCACCATAGCAATTCACTTCCTGTTGTGGATTGAATTGTGTTCTCTCAAAATGTATGTTGAAGTCTTAAACCCCGGTACCTGTGAATGTGACCTCGTTTGGCAGGCGAGAATTCTACCTCTGACCCACTCATGCACCTGTGACCTCATTTGGAAGTAGAGTCTTTGCAGGTGTAATTAAGAGAATAAGCTAAGACGAAGTCATACTGGCCTACGTTGAGCCCTTCATCCAGTGTGACTGGTGTCATGAGAAGAGAGGAAACAGAGACATACCGAGAGGAGGGAATGCCACGTGAGGACAGACGCACAGAGGAGGGATGGCCGCAGGACGACACAGGCAGAGATTGGAGTGACGCAGCTTCCCGCCAAGGGTCGCCCAGGACTGTCAACCACCACAAGAGGCTAGAAAAGATGGCGTGACCCTGCTGACACCTTGATTTCAGACTTCTGACCTCTCTGCGAGAATCAGTATCTATTGTCCCAAGCCGCTTTGTGTGTGGTGCTTTGTCACGGTAACCCCAGAAAACCAGTATGTTTTCCTCAGGCAGAGTTTTCGTGGGACCCACACTGAGCTGGTGCTGCAGTCTTGGCTTGTTTGCCAACTTGGTTCTGAGGCTGGTCTCTTACCTACCTACGTAACCACTGCAAAAATTTCCTACCATTGAGAGCATCTTCCAAATATCTCAAGGAGAAACTTCCAGGGGCCACTGTGCTCGCGCCTTGTTAACAAACCAGGAAAAAGGCTTTCTGAGTGCTTGGGACACATTTGTGACTTCCTTCCACCAAAGAGCTACCCTAAGGAAAAGCAAGCCCAGTGCTTCCTTCTTATTTTTTTGTGGAATTGCTTGATCTCGGAGTAGAGGACATTTGCTCCTAAATGTTCTGTCTCAGAAGCTCACGAGAATCATCTTTTAGTTCCAAGGCACAGGTCCCGGTTGTGACTCTTCCTGTCGGGAGCCCGCCCGCCTCCAGCCGTCTCGACTCCAAACCGTTTGTGGGACAAGGCAAGGTTGTACCTTGTCTCTAGTCTTATTTATTAGCACATTACGACCACTAATCACAATTAAAAATAACGATGCCATCAAGATTATTCAAATCAGGGACAACCAATTTCAACTACCATTACTTGCAGATGGAATTATGGGTCTTGCTCTCTCTTCAGCACTTTTAAAGGACTCCTTCTGCCCCATTATTCCTCCAGCCCCCATCAGACGCTTGAATTATACCGGGAATTAGCTTAATACGTAAAGTCACTTCTAAATGAACTCTTGTTCTGCTACTTTTGCTTCTCCTGCCCTCGAGTCCCCTGTATCTCCGTTGGTAGCCTTCAAATGTCAAGGCAGGGCATTCGGAGTCCAACATCTGGTATTGTTCCTGTAAACGACTTTTCTTCCCCCAGGTAGATGCTTCTTGGGGTGAGTCAGTGCTTTGCTTGTCAGGGTCATTTGCATGGAAATGGCATTTTGCACTTGGTACTTCTGTTACCTAGAATGTTTATTCTTAAAGCACCCAGGATTTCTTCATAATGTCAGGTGCAGAAGACAAAGTCAGTCTCTCTCTCTCTCTGCATGTCTCTGGGGGAAGGACCTCCGGGGAAGCTTCTTTATAGAGGTGAAATGCCAGCTGAGACCTGAATGATGAGAAGGAAGGTGTTTTAAAGGAACTTGGCAGTTGTGTTTAAGGCACAGGGAAGAACAAGGGTGCAGCCCATGATGGGTGGGGAACACACTGCTGTGTGTGAGAGGCAGAGAGAAGTGGGTTTGGCGGGGTCACCGTGACAGAGCCAGGCTGGTAGACAAGCCAGCCAGAGAGGTAAGCCGGGCAGGCTGTGCCAGACACTGCAGCACAAGCAGAGCTTTTGATACTGGTTCCTGGCATAGAGAGTTGGAGAGATCATCGTCTGAAACAGACATACACATACAGGGACGTCCTTCCTGCTGATGAGGGAACACACCTGCCAGCCCAACTGAGAAAAAGCGTCCCCGGTAGGGTGGAGGGGTGTTGATGGAAGGTCACTTTGACTTCTCCCCCCTCCCCACCATCAGCCACTTGACACATTCATTGGTAGATATCAATAGTGACTTCTGCTCTTGTTCCCTTCTCCCTGTACCTGCCACCACTGCCCCCAAACCTGGGGTTGTGACAGTGACTCCCTATGTCCTCCCATCTCCTTCAGCTTGTAGCTGTCATGTATTCCTTGGAAGGTAGGAGGTCAGGGAGGACGTGCCTCTCTGCGCCTCTGCCCCCATGGACGATGTAATGGGATAGGCTCCGACTTGATATTTCGGTCCCACTGGGATAGTGATGAATCCACCTTCCCAACGTCGGAGCTCCCTCTGCACAAACACACACTCCCCCTCCTCTGATTTCCAACCTCGTCTGATACTCTTCCTCAGCCTGGATGGTTCGACCCCCTCCCACCCCATTTTCTCCTATAAACTTTCGTCTCATGTGTGATGTACGATGGAAGGACCATAGGATTGGAAGCCAGAAGTCCTAGGTTTGAATTCTTGGTCTCTGTGAGTCTCAGTGTGATCACCTATAAAGGGGACAGTGATACTGTATCCCTTAGGATGCTCCTGGCTTCAGATGACATTTAAAAGTGGCTTGCACAAAAAATCTGGGGTGCAGTGGTTCCAGAGTTGCTTAACCCAGCAGCTCACCAATGGTATCAAGTCACCAGGTTTTTATTTTTTTCTCTGTCCAAGAAGACTTAGCTCTGCCACTTACAAAATGTGTATCATAGTAGTTAAGCCTTGGGACTAAGTGACAGCCCATTTGGATTCGAGTCCCAGCTTCCCCCTTTCCCAGACGTGTGACCTCAAGCAAGGCACTCAGCCTGTAAGAGCTTGTCTCTTGATCCATGAGGTGGGGCTCAGTGGAAACCTACCTCCTGGGGTAGCTGTGGGCATCAGACGAGATAAGTCACATGCAAAGCAGCTGCAGAGGGAATTGTGAAAGGTGTCGACTAATTTAAAGCCGGTTTCCTTTGATCCAATTCTAGCTGATCATGGGTTAGATTTTGAGATCCTCAACAACTGGAAATGGTGCACATTTCTCTGATTTCCCAGGACCCAGCATGCAGTTGGTGCTCGATTAATGTCCTCCAACCTGAAGATAACTGTGTTGAATTTTGAAAGGTGCAGTGGAAGGGGAAGAATATTCCAAACAGAGCGAAAGCCCAGCCACAAAGTGATTATAAACAGTGTCGGCTTCTCTAGCAATAACCTCGCCAAACCTAACATCATTTTCTTCAGCTCGCTGTTCCCTCGCCCAAGCCTTTCTGGCGTTTATTGCTCCTAGGAGTGCAAAGATGAGACAAGGCTGCCACTCAGCCGCAGTATATGAGGACTGACACTGCACTTTCCCTTAATCACCTGCCTTCCCGCCTCACCTACTTGCTGCTTTTTAAAATTTTGCTTTAACGTGATCAATATCACAAAATCCAATAAAGAAAAAAAATTTAAAATTAGAAATTTATTAGAAGAAAAGGAGCAAGTAACAAAATATCAGGAAAGGAAGGCTGTTGGGTAAGGGGCCCCAGAGGCAGATGAGCTCCATGTCTGATCACACCAGGCTGGAAACGTGGAAACCTTCCAGTGGAGGAAGCACAGGGAAGAGGTCACTATGGTGCCGTCGTATTTTCTGGCGTAATTTCTTTTTGTACTTGGCAGCCTGGGAGTCCCCTTTTCCTTCCAGAGTATCAAACTGAGGTCTACGCGTTTTCTTTCCTTCTTTATTTTAATATTATATAAGTGAGATCAATAATTCTTCTGAATAAAATCCAAGCCCTTCATATGACACGAGAAGAACTCCTTCTCCAGTGTCAATGTCCACCGATTTTGTATGCTCAGCACATGCACCAGCCATAGCGCACTGTCCTCTCTCCCCTCTGCCTCCCGCATATGTTGACACCTTGGAAATGGAACACATTTCTCAGTACCTTCCCCAGGTGCGTGTTCGTGCGTGCACACACACACACGCTCTTAGATCTGGCTAATTTCATCTCACCCTTCAAATCTCTGCTCAGCTGTTACTTTCTCTGGGAAGCCTCCCACATTCTCTCCCGTATGCATAGAAGCCTCACCCGTGGGCTTCAACCACCTCACCCCACCCCGGTTTACCCCTGTTGTAGCAGATTTAGGACATTGCACAATGATTGTCTTTTGCTTTCCTACCAGCTAAGTCCCTCCAGGGCAGGGGCTGTATTTTATCCTTCTTCACATCTCCAGCACCTAACACAAGGGGCAGCGTTTAGCAAGAGTGGATGAACATTTGTGGAATGAATGATGTCATTGGTAGGAGTGGGGTGGGGTGTGGCTATGGGGCAATCTCTCTGAGGACACCACCTCAGGGTTATGTTCAAGATAGAATCTGAGCAAGAAGGTGCCACCTCCCTCTGACGTTGTCCCCAATTCATTCAATCTTCTGTTTTCTTCCTCAAATGGGTTTTGAGCGCCTGCTCCGTGGCAAGTGCCATGTCAGGTCTCAGGGACGTAGCAAACAACACAGATTCAGTGCCTGGCTTCACAGAACTGAAAATCCAGGGGCCTCATTTTGAAGACTGGTTTCTGTTCATTACTGCAGGGCCAGTGCCTATCATCATTTTTGGCCATTCAATAAATACGCCCAATGAAATAAAAAAAGAGACAGTTTCAGGGCACACCCATATCAGAGTGCGTTTATACAGAAAAAAGCAAATGGTTTTTTTTTTTTTTCACCTAGAGGAAGAGTGAGGGTTTCCAAGGGGGAGCCAGGGCATGTCCAGGGACACAGGTGTGGGGGCAGCAGGGTCGTTGTAGTTGCACTGCTGGGTCTGCCTGGGTTCAAATGCCATCTCCAGCCCTGTGTTGTCTTTGACGGTCATTTTAGCCTCATTAAACCTCTGTTTCTGGATCTGGAAAGTGAGGATAACAGAATTAACCTCATCCAATTCTTGTGAAAATTCAATGGAGTAATCAATAGAAAGCTTCCAGCCTAGAGGGAGTCATTTATTAAATGTTAGCTTATCATAATTGTGAGTCGAGGCTTAGAATGATACACTGAGCTTGGCGATGGCAGAAAGTGGTGTGTGCCCGTGTGTGTGTGTGTGTGTGTGTGTGTGTGTGTATGCATGGCGGTACCAGGGGGTGAGACTGGGAAGTTGGCGGGAGTCAAGCTTTGACGTTTGTGCTCCATGCTGGGGGCTTGGCTGGCCTCAGTGGGACGCCGCTGGGACTGCACGTGGCGAGGGGCACGGTTGCGCCTGCCCACATGAGGGATAAGGAGTGCCTCACCTTACCAGGTGGCAATAGGAATTCTTTGAGAAGGAGGAAAACAAGAAGAGAGGGAAGGAGGAAAAAGAGACAGAAAGAAGAAAGGAAGGAAACGAGGGCTGGGGAGAGAGGAAGAGCAGAGGACAGGCATGAAAAGTGACTGGAGTTTCCATTTGGCGCCAGGCTCCAGGGCTCGCGTCTGGATTATGGAGGAGCCTCAGGATGGGCCTAAGGGCTCCAGCTCCAGGAAGCTGTCGCTGTGGTTCACAGGCCTCCGTCTCAGGGCCTGGTGGAATAGTGAAGAATGAACCCCACAGACAGGGCTCGGGGATGGACTCTTTGTCTCAGGACTCACCTGAGGCTGCAGACCTCAAGTGCCAATCACCTGGGGTCAAATTGCAAGCTTGCTGGCCCCAGGGTGAGCCTTGCAGCCTCTGGACATTCAGCTGAGCTTGCAAGAGCTGTCCTGGCAATGTCACAGCCCGGCTCATCAGCACAGCCCCCATCCCCCTTCCCTTCCGGCAGTCAACCCAAGGATATTTTTCTAGCTTTAATTTATTTTTTAAAGTAGCTTTATGAGCCTGTTAATAAAAGGGAAACTTGCTCCTTGTCCGACTGTCACTCAGCCCCTGCTCTTCTCCTCTCGCCTGGGAAACTCGTTGGAAGCAAGGCTGGTTCCTTTGTCCCCGCACATAAAAAGGTTTATAGATCTCCGGTTCCCTACAACTCAGCCCCAAGCAGCTCTGGCCTGACAGTCTTCAGACATCAACGTTGCTCTCCTGTCTACCGAGCTCGGCCGCACAAGGTCAGGCTCTGCTCCAGGAAGCCACTGCTGTTAGAATCAGATTGGCCGGGGCTGCAGGGAAGTTTCTCCTTCCTAGGACACCTCCCTCCGTCTTCAAGAGAGGCTTTGAAACCTTTAACCAGGCTGACAAGCAGCTTACACTCGTCAGACAGACCCGGTTCCCTGCTGAGCTGCGGCTCCTGGGCTGGAGTGTGAGAACGGGGTCTGTCTGGGCTGTTTGTACCCCACTACCCTGTTTTCTTAGTGAAGGATTATGGGAAGGTTAGCTCTTTGTTCTGCTTCCAGGGTGGCTGCCTGGTGATCATTTCCCGAGCTGCGTGACCCCAGTGGCTACGTCAAGTAGCCGTGGGCTACATCCATCCTCTGTGCGGGTTCCATGCTCCTGATGCAGATCTGTCACTGGTGGACTCAGGCTATCTGGTGTTTCGTTTAGCATAAGAAAAAAGAGTGAGTTGGTCTAAATTGGGGTTTCACAACCTCAGCACTATTGACATCTTGGGCCTGATAATTCTTTGTTTTGTGTGTGGGGCTGTCCTGTGCATTGTAGGATATTAGTAGCATCCCTGGCTTCTACCCCCGAGATACCAGCAGCACTCCCTCCTCTAGCTGTGACAACGAAAAATGTCCCCAGACATTGCCAAACATCCCTGGGTTGCGGGGAAGAATTACTTGCTGTTGAGAACCTCGGGTCTAAGGCATACATTCTTGTTAGGGGTGGTGTCTCTTCCAACTGGGTCATAGTTGGTCCTTGGATGGCAAAAACTCCTATTCTTTTCATGCATAAAGCACAGATCTGCATGCCGCAGATAAATAGTATATCGGGGGTATTACAATTTCATGGGAAATGGTGATTAGGAGAAAAAAGTCTAAAAAAGTTTCTTTTAGGAGAGAGATAATGAAAAAAAGTTGAGAAATATTGTTCTAAAAAGATAAAAATTGAAACAAGTGCAGGTTTATTTTTCCATCTTTCTAGAGAGTCGTCTTCACCATAGAAATTCTCCCTCTACAGTTCTGAACTTGTGGAAGCTACATTGTTTTTACCCTAAATGTCATAATCAGAAGCTATACGAATAATAATGTCTGGCTGGGCACGGTGGCTCACACCCGTAATCCCAGCACTTTGGGAGGCCAAGGAGAGAGGATCACTTGAGGCCAGGAATCCGAGACCAGCCTGGGCAAGACCCCATCTCTACAAAAAAAATAAAATTAAAAAATTAGCTGGACATGGTGGTGTGTACCTGTAGTCCCAGCCACTTGGGAGGTTGAGGCAGGAGGATCGCTTGAGCCCAGGAGTTTGAGGTTGCCGTGAGCTGTGATCACACCACTGCACTCCAGCCTGGGTGACAGAACAAGACCTGTCTCTTAAAAGAAAAAAAAAATGTCTATACCCAAGTATCTTCTGATGTCACCAGGGTGTTTCATTGGTTAGATTTTGCCTCCTTTTAAGTCAAGCTTGCTGATCCTGGCATCTCCTTTGGTGTCGAGGGAAGGAGTTGATAGTTGATTGTCTGCAATGTGCTGGGCTCTATCTGGAGAAGTTTACATTCAGTCTTGATATCAGCACTCTGGGGAAGGAGTTATCTCCATCCCCTCCTACAGAGAGGCTAAAGAAGGTTTGCAGCTAGCAAGTGGTGGCAGAGGTAGGATTTGAGCCCATTTTTGATTTTGCACCATCTATATTTACACAAAGAAGTCAGAGAGTGTGGCAGAGACACTGACACGCTGGTCTAGGTGATTTTTCTGCCTGGAAAATTACTGAAGGGTTTTCTACTGCAGAAAAACCAATGCCTATGATTCCAGTGAATATGGTGGTAAGGAACTGGATTCCTTTAAAAATTATTTATTTAATTTAATTTTTATTTGTTTCTTAAATGGACACATAGTAATTATACATGTTTATGGAGTACAGTAGATATTTTAATACACATATACATTGTGTAATGATCAGATCGGTATTTAGCATTTCCATCATCTCAAACATTCTTCTTCATTCATCCAGAGCCCTATAGAGCCAGCTGACCTGCTAAGTCTATTTGCTTTCCTGGAAAGGGACCTGAGAGTGTGTTTGATTCAACCTCATGAATGAAAACACACCTCAGAACACAGTGTGTCTCCTGAATGCATAAAAACCTTTGGGGATGTGGTAGGCAGAATAATGGCCTTCCGAAGATGTCCATTTCCTCATCCCTAGGAGCTGTACATATGTTACCTTGCACAGCAAAAGGGATTTTGCAGATGTGGTTGAGGGTACAGCTCTAGGGATTAGTGAGAGTAGCCTGGATTTTCCAGGTGGGCCTAATCTAAATGCATGAGCTGTTAAAAGTGAGAACCTTTCCCCACTGGATGAGGGAGATGAGACGCAAAGAGCAGAGATTCAAAGCATGAGAGGGACTCAACCTGCCATTGCCGGCTCTGAAGATGAGAAGGCGGGACCTCAAGCCAAGGAATGAGGTTGGTCTCTAGAAGTTGGGAATGGCTCTCAGGTGATAGCCAGCAAGAAAATGAGGACTCTAAAAGTGATGGACAACTGCAATGAACTGAATTCTGCCAACAACCTGAATGATAAAGAATGTGCTTCCTCCTCTAAAACGGGAAAGGAAGGCAGACCTGCTGGCACCTTGGTTTTAGCCCAAGATCTGAATCTAACTCCTGACCTCCAGAACTATAAGATAATACATTTGTGTTGTTTAAGCTGCTAGGTTTGTGGCAATTTGTCACAGCAGCAATAGGAACTTAATGCAAGGGCTTTCAGTCACTTGATAAGGTTCAGAACGTTGCATGTGGACTTTATGAGATCCTTGGCCCTCTGGCTCTAGCCTGCCTTCCCTGGCTCATCCCACGTATACCTGTGCTTCTGCCATGCGGTCTTCTTTGCAAGACCTGATATGCCTAGTGTTCTTAGAGTGCAGGGCCTGAGCTCAAATTCTTCAGTTACGGTCTGTGGGAACTTGGGAAAGTTGCTTAAAGTTTTTTGAACCTCCATTTCCCCTTCTATAAAATGGGGGATGTTAATGGAATCCACCTTACGAAGCTGAGTCAAGTCATGTAAAGTTCTTGGCAAGGTTCCTGGCAAATATGAAGCACTTGATGAAATATCATCATCATCACAACTACCACCACCACCACCATTATCACCACCATGACCATCATTATCATTAGCATTACCACATCACCATCATCATTGTCATCATCACCACCATGACCATCATCATCACTAGTGCCACCACCACCATCCTCATCATTACTATTATCATCATCATCATCCTTCTACAACTTTGTAAAGGGTCATCTATCTATCTGACACGCTCTTCCTCCATATTGCCCCCTGGTGAATGCATATTCTTCTTTTAAGGCTTAGTTAAGCTGTTCCTTCCTTGAGAGGCCTTCCCTGAATACTGGCAAAATGAACCAAGTGCTCCTTTTCCAGTGCTCGGCCTGTGCTCTTCAGGGGCAGAAACCATTTTGTAATTGTGCTGTTGAATCTCCTGTGTCTGTTTGTGCCTGGCAACTCACCAATACCTAACAGATGCTCTGTGAGTCAATGACGGGCTGAATTAGCAGTAACTTTTAATTGGAAGGTTGGCACTGTGATACAACAATGTCTATGTTTTGATTTCTGGCATGGGTTTTGAAATCATGAAGGCCTTAGTTCAAATCCCAGCTCTGCCACTCACTAACTGTAAGGCAGATGATACGTGACTTTATGTCTGAGAATGAGCTTCCCCATCTGTGAGCTGGAGATGAGATCAATGCTTAATGCTAGCTGATAAGCCTAGCAGCTGCCCTTGGCTCTAAGTAGAAGCTCAATAAATACTAATGCATTAATTTTGTGGGATTTCCTTTTTTTGTAGCAACTCAATTGGCTGTAACTAAATGAAGAATAACAAACAAACTTATGATAAATTGGTTTAAATTTGTCTCCTTCTTCCCTCTATTCCCATAATATTTATTGAGCACTTATTATATTTCAGGCTCTCTGCTGGGTCAATAGGACAATTGGTCCCTGCCTCTGTGATGCTTACAGTCTAGATCTGTGCTGTGCAGTATGGTAGCCACTAGCCACTGGTAGTTCTTGAGCACTTAAAATGTGGCTAGTGCAAATAAGAAACTGAACCTTCAATTTTACTTAATTTAAATTTAAAGACTGATACTTGATTCAGTTGTTGAAAAACTTTTAAGTATGCTTGGAACAACTTGAATGTGTGAATCTATTTTTTCAATATACATTTTATGAAATTTAACTACAAATCAACTATTTCCAGTAAAAATTTAGTATCTGAATTGAGATGTTCTGTAAGTGTAAAATACACATTGTGTTTTGAAGTCTTAGTACAAGAGAGAATGTAGTATACCATGGAGTACTACTCAGCCATAAATGGTGAACTGATACCTCTTATATTAACCTGGATGGAACTGAAGACCATTCTTCTAAGTGAAGTATCACAAGAATGGAAAACAAACACCACATGTACTCACTATTAAATTGAAACTAATTGATCAACACTTATGTGCAC
>CM052448.1:5569466-5603718 GCA_028533085.1 Varecia variegata | reverse complement strand
TTATTAGTCACAGTAGTAGTATTTCTTATTGTTTACGTGACTGATATTGTGCTAAAACTGCACTCCTCATTTTCTTGTTTTGCTTAATGCTACATCATAAGCATTTCTCCTTGTAATTAAAAGCTTTAAAAGATATTTAAAAAGCAGTAAACATTACAACATAATATTTTAATGACTGCACAATGTCCCTTCAAATAGATGTTCCATAATTAATTCAACATCCCCCACAGGGGGACAACATTAGCCATCATATGTTTTGCTGTAAGGAGCATCTTGGCACATACATTTTGATCACATTTCTGCTGGTTTCTTTAGGATAGGTTACTAGGAGTGGAATTACTTGTCAAGTACTAGAAGTGCACGAATGTCTTAAAGACTTCTATATGCACTTTTTTTTTTTTTTTTTTTTAGACAGAGTCTCACTCTGTCACCCTGCCTAGAGTACAGTGGCATGATCATAGCTCACTGCAACCTCAAATTCCTGAGCTCAAGCAATCCTCCTGCCTCAGCCTCCTGAGTAGCTTGGACTACAGGTGCACACCACTGTGCCAGGCTAATTTTTCTATTTTTTTTTTTGTAGAGATGGGGTCTCTCTCTTGCTCAGGCTGGTCTCGAACTCCTGACCTCAAGCGATCCTCCTGCCTCAGCCTCCCAGAGTGCTAGGATTACAAGCGTGAGCCATCACGCCCGGCCCCATTTGCATGTGTGTCTTTACACAGTTGCTAACATGCAGGGTCCATCATGCCGTGCCCTGATTTTGACTTATCTTGTTAGGACAGCATTTCCCCCAATGCTGGTTCTCCTTGAAGAAAGGGAAAATCTCATACATTTTATATCCTCAGCCCAGTGCCTGGCACAAAACAGGCATGAATTTAACTTTAGAGGCAGTGTGGATTGGTAGTGGGAGCACCAGCTGTGGGTCCAGACAGCCTGGGTTTGAATCCAGGATGCACCACTTACCAGCAAGTTAACTAACCTCACTGTCCTTTATTGTTTTCATCTATTAAAGGGGGACCAAGGTAGCACCAACCTGATAGGATGTTGTGAGGATTAAGTGCATAGCTCCTAGCGTGTGCTAAGCACACCGTTAATGTAAGTTTAATTCACTTTGAATTGGAGGAGGCAGTGTGTTGGTTCAAAGCATGAACCTTTGGAATTATACAGCCCTAAATTTGGTGTCATTGCTGTTCTGGGACCTTCAGATGTCCTCTAACCTCCAGGCCTTTACCAGTGAAGACACTGGTAAAATGGACCCGTAATTATACTCATCTTATGGAGTTGCTATGAGGATGAGACAAGGCAATGTAAGTGAAACATTCAACACGGTGCCTGGCAGCTAGAAAATATTTAATAAATGTGAGCCAAAATTATTACCATAGAGGGAATACAGGCTTGCTATAACATATTCTGACTCCATTCTCAGAGATAATCAGCATTAGGAATTTGATGTGTCCTTCTAGACATTTTTTTTCTTTTGCAATCATAAACATCTATGTGTGTAGGTACAATTGCTGTTGCTACTTGATGCTATTTCCCTTGTTTTCTTTTTAAGCACCTGGTGGCTTGAAGCTTCTCTCTTTTACTTCTGTTCTGGAAGCAGTTCCTGGTGGTAAAACAAGAGATGAAGGAAGGCTTTTTCACCTGTTGGCAACATTGCCTCAGGGGAGGATGGATATTTAGAGGTAGAAGGCTGGAGAGATCACCTTGGGGTGCACATAGCTTCCTTTGCCATTTGGCTCATTGGTGTAATTCTGCTCTTCCTGGCAGACTTCTGGAGGAGATTCCTTTGGCCCTGATGAACTGCCACTACTAGTTTTTTTTTTTTAATTAAAATTAAAATCATCATTTGCCCTTCCCTTTTTCTTCTCCTCTTTCTGTTCCATCAGCCCAGGGTGCTCTTCTCATGACCGACTTCTTCCAATTATTTAAATTTCAGCTTAAATGTCACCTGTCAGATCTTTCCTGAAACATTTATCTGAACTATAATAGGTGGCTCTCTCCTCCAATTATTCCCTCTTTTCCTATTTACCTTATTAACATTTCTTACAATCAGAATTAATTATTGAATGTGCAAATTTGATTAATTACTCATTGTTTGTTCCTGTCTCCCCAAATCTTAGCTTCAGGGCACAGGAATGATACCTCCTTCCACTCCATCAAGCATCACCACCCTCTAGCACGGTGCCGGCATATAGTAGATGCCCAGTAAATGTTCAGTGAGTTCATGGATCACTGTACAACCATCAACACAGGGATGGTACAATTTAAAACAAGCGTTGCTATTTCCCATACTCAGGTCAGAAAACTGAAGTTCGGAGAAGTTAAATGACTTTATTTTTTATTTTCATCAAGAGAAAACTTATGTTGCATTTTTCTTAACTTATTTTTTAAATTAATTATTATTTGGAAAAAGTAGTACCCATTCATGGTTCAAAATGCACATAAAATTTAAAAGGTACACAGCAAGAAACCGCTTAAGTAGTGTTAACTTTTTAACCTTTTTCTTCTATCTCAAAGTTACTTTCAAAGACATTTTAGGTCTTTTGCCTTTCCCTATGAATTTAGCATCAGCTTTTCTATTCCTATAAATAGGATAGGGTTGTTGTGAGGAGTAAGTATGTAGCTCCTGGCAGGTGCTAACCACGCTGTTAATGTAATTTTGTTACACTGTTGCTGTGATTTGGATTGGAATTGTGTTAACTCCATAGGTCAACTGAAGGAAAATTGACATTTTAACTCATTTTGATTCATTCACAAGGTTTTATCTCTCCATTTATTAAGGTTTTCTTTAATTTCTCTCATTAATATTTTGTAGATTTTCAGTGTGGATCTAATCCCAAATCTGTCAGATTTATCCCTAAGTATTTCATATTTTTGATGCTATTGTAAATAGTATTTATTTTAAATCTCCATTGTCAAATTATTTGTTGCTTCAAAATAAAAATACAATTGATTTTTGTACATTGATTTGTGTATTTATGTATTTATTTTTACCTAAGTTGTTGAATTTAGCATAAATTTGTTCATAATATTTTGTTATTATCTTTTTAATATCTGTTGTGATGTCACTTTTCTCATTCCTAATATTTGTAATTTATCCCTTCTTTCTTTTCCCTTGTAAGTCTGGCTAGAGGTTTATCAATCTTATTGATTTTTTTTCTTAGAAGCAGCTTTTGGTTTCATTGATTTTCTTTATTATTTTTCTGTGTTCTACTTCATTGATTTCCACTTTGATCTTTGTTATTTATTTTCTTTTTCTGCTTACTTTTGGTTTAGTTTTCTTTTTCTAGTTTCTTATAGCAGAAGCTGAGTCCACATATTTGAGACTTTTCTTTCTTCCTTTTCTTCTAATATAGGCATTTAGGATATACATTTTCCTCTAAGTACTGCTTTAGTTGCATTCTGCAAATTTTGATATGTATGTTTCCTTTTTTATTTACTTCAAAATGCTTTCCAGTTTTCTTTTTTCTTTTTAACTTGACCTTAGACTATTTAGAATTGTATTTAGTTTCCAAATATTTGAGTATTTCCAGATGTCTTACTTCCTAGATATCTTTCTTTTGTTGATTTGTAATTTAACTCCACTGTGGTCAGAGAACATCCTTTGGATGACTTAAATTTTTTCAGATTGACTGAGATATGTTTTATGGTACATGAAATTGTTTATTTAGGTGAATATTCCATTGCACTTTAGACGACTGTATACTCTCCTGTTGGATGAATGGTTCTACAAATCAGATCACTTAGGTCAAGTTGGTTGTTAGTGCTGTTCAAGTCTCATATGCTTGCTGATTTGTTTGCTTATTCTATCAATTATTGAGAAAATGTTTTAAAAAATTTCTTAATATAATTGTGGAATTATCTATTTCTTCTTGAAATTTTATTATTTTTTGTTTTATATATTTTGAAACTTTGTTATTAAGTGCATAAATGTTTAGGATTGTCATGTCCTCTAGATGACTTGACTCCTTTATCATTATGAAATGGCTTTCTTTTTTTCTGGTGATATTTTTTTGCTCTAAAATCTACTTTATCTGATATTAATATAGACACCCCAGCTTTCTATTGACTGGTATTATTATAGCATATCTTTTCTTATCAATTTACTTTAAACTTATTTGTGCCTATATTTAAAGTACCTTCCTTGTAGGAAGCATATAGTCAGATCTTGCTTTTTTATCTAATTTGAAAATCTCTGCCTTTTATTTGGAGGTGGTTAGCCCATATCAATTCAAAGTGACTATTGATACAACTGGGTTTGAATCTTTCATCTTGTTGCTTGTCTTCTAACTGTCCTATCTGTTCTTTGTTCCCCTTTTCTTTTTTCCTGACTTCTTTTGAATAATTGAATTTTTATGATTTAATCTTACCTCTCTTATTGGCTGATTATAACTGTTTGTTTTGTTATTTTGTATGGTTGTTTTAGGGTTTGTAGTGTATATATAACTTAGCACAATCTATTTTCTTTTTTTTTTTTTGAGACAGAGTCTTGCTTTGTTGCCCAGGCTAGAGTGAGTGCCGTGGCGTCAGCCTAGCTCACAGCAACCTCAAACTCCTGGGCTCAAGCGATCCTACTGCCTCAGCCTCCCGAGTAGCTGGGACTACAGGCATGCGCCACCATGCCCGGCTAATTTTTTTCCTATATATATTTTAGTTGGCCAGATAATTTCTTTCTATTTTTAGTAGAGACGGGGTCTCGCTCTTGCTCAGGCTGGTCTCGAACTCCTGACCTTGAGCAATCCACCCGCCTCGGCCTCCCAGAGTGCTAGGATTACAGGCGTGAGCCACCGCGCCCGGCCGGCACAATCTATTTTCAAGGATATTTCACCACTTCATGTATAGTATATGTCCCTTCATGCTTTATGTTATATTTACCATATCATTTACCTACACATATATTCTAAACTTCAAACATCTTTTTGACTGTTAAAAGTCAATTATCTTTCAAAAATATTTAAATAATAAGAGACAATTTTATGTATTTACTTCTCGTGTTCACCATTCCTTTGAGTAGATCCATTTCTATCAGCTGTAATTTTCCTTCTTTCTGAAGGAACTTCTTTTAGCATTTCTTGAAGTGCAGCTCTGCTGGAGATAAATACTTTTGTGCTCTTTTTTTTTTTTAAGAGACAGGGTCTCACTCTGTCACACAGGCTGTCATACAGTGACCTGATCACAACCCACTGTAATTTCAAATTCCTGGGCCCAAGCAATCCTCCTGCCTCAGCCTCCTGAGTAGCTAGGACTACAGGTGTGTGCCACCACTCCTGGCTAATTTTTTTTTTTTTTTTTTTTTTTTAATTTTTGTCAAAATAGGGTCTTGCTATGTTGCTGAGGCTGGTCTCAAACTCCAGGCTTCAAGCAATCCTCCCACTTCAGCCTCCCAAAGTGCTGGGATTACAGGTGTGAGCTACTGCACCTGGCCTCTTTCAGATTTTTTTTTTGTGTGTCTACAATTATCTTTATTTTGCCTTCATTTTGAGAATATATTTTTTTAAAAAATATTTTTCTAGGTATAAAATTCTAGCTGAACTTTTTTTTTTCTTTTACTATTTTAAAGATGTCACTCTTTTTGCTTGCATTGCTCCTGAAGAGAAATCTGTCATCACATTTATCTTTGTTCCTCTTTATGTGACGTGCCATTTTGCTCTGGCTTCTTTCAGATTTTTCTTATCACTGATTTTTGAGCAACTTGATGGTGATGTGTTTTGTTGTAGTTTCTTTTTTGTGTGTGCTTAGGGCTTGCTGAACCTCTTGAATCTGTAAGTTTATAGTTTTCATTAGATTTGTAAACTTTTTGGGCATTAATTTTCCAAAGATATTTCTTTCCTATTTCTTTCCTTGGGTCCTTCAATCGTACATATATTAGGCTGCTTGAAATAGTTGAGATACTGTTTCATTTTTAATATCTGTCTCTGTTTCATTCAGGATAGTTTCTATTGCTCTCTGAGTTCACTACTTTTCTTTTGGAACATCTTATTTTTGGTTAATTCTAGCTGGTGTGCATTTCATTTGAGACATTGCAATTCTCTATAGAAGTTCTGTTTGGGTCTTTAAAAATATATTCCATGTTTCTACTTAAATTTTGAATATATGGAATATAGTTGTAATAACTGTTTCCTTGTCTTCTAATTCTAATTATCTGTCTCAGTTTTGACTGATTGATTTTTCTTCTCATGGGCTGTATTTTCCTTCTTTTTTGCAAGCCTGGTTATTATTGGTTAATAGGATGCCAGACATTGTTGGCTGTTGGATATTTTTATGTTCCTATAAACCTTGAGATTTTTTTTTTTCCTGGTATGCAGTTGTTTTTGAAAACAATTTGAATCTTCTGGGTCTGCTTTAAAACAGATTTGTTAGAAGAGATCAGAATAGTGTTTTTCATCTAGTGCTAATTGTTCCCCACTAGTGAGGCAAGACCCTTTTGAGTACTCTAAATTATGAGGTTTTCAGTCTAGCTTGTAGAAATAGCCATTATTCCCAGCTTCATGTGAGTGTCTGCTACTGTTCCTTCTAATCCCTCAAATGGTATGTCTTTGGCTTTAGGAAGTTCCTCATGCATAGTGTCTATCAGGACTTTGCTGAACACGCAAGGAAGATCTTTGGCAAATTTCCAGGATTCTTTTTCTGTGCCATTCTCTCCTTCCAGTACTCTGTTCTGCAAACCCTAGCTGTGTTTGTCTCCTGGGAACTTAGCGTCTCAACTCGGGAAGTCCACTGGGCTCCTTCTGGTACTATGGCCTGAGGCATCCCTCGAGGCTAACGCTTGGGAAGTCCTAGGGCTCACGTCATTTGCTGGCCACCTCTCAGGATCACTTCCCTTTGTTGCCTGACGTCCATTGTCCTGAAAATCATTATTTCATATATTGTGTCTTTTTTTTTTGGTTGCTTCAGGTGGTAAACTTAATCAAGCCTCTGTTACTCAATCTTGGTTGCAAGCAGACTTCCACTAGAGCCTAAATAGTTTTCTAAGGCCGCATAGGTCATTTGTGTTAGAGCTTGGAATAAAATCTCAGTTTGCTATCTCATATTTCAGTTCTTGCTCTGCTATTGGAGATTGTTGCTAATGTGAATGCTATGTGGTATTTTTAAATTGAAATTTTTTAGAGAATCTGACCTCTTTTCCCTACAAGAATTTTGTTTTGAGAAGAGGATGTATTCTATCCTTTTTTACAAATATGAGGCATGACAAATAGCAAAGGCTGAGCAAGATAGCAACATAGTACTTTTATCAATCTCGGGGATTTGAGAGCTCTCTAAAACACTTTAGAAAATATGCTGCATTGTTAGCAGCCATTTCATGTTTCACGTTGCATCATTCTTTTCATAATTGGGTTCTTAAAATACATGCTTGATGAATAATCAGCTCCATCTCCCACTTTCGATTCTATTTACTGTATAGCATTTCCCAAGGGAACTATTAAAAACACACACACACTCATTAGCTCCATCAAGTATTTTTACAAAATAAAATTGATATCTCTTTCCCCCAAGATTTTTTACTTATGGATATGAGTTCTACCAAAAACCATGGCAGAGGCAATAAAAGAGTTTGTGGAACAATCTCAGAGAGATAAAGATTTTCCCTAGTTAATGAATTTTCTCCTTAAACAGAGAGTGACTTTGTTGAGTTTGTATTAAAAATGTTAAACATCTTCTGCTGAAGGGTTAATGGCTCACTTTTACATGCATCATCTCAGGATATTTGTGCAGGAGAATGTATAGCTTTAATGATTATTTAAATTATTTTTTTCTTAATAGGAGTCTTAGACTGCTAACTCGTAAAGTGATCCTCATTTAGTGCAGGGGCTCTGGAGTCTGGCTTCGTATCAGAATCACCTGAGAGTATTTAAAAACCCTCAATGCTAAGAGCCCCCACCCAGACCAATGAAATCAGTATCTGTGGGCATAGAGCCTGGGTATCTGCATATTTTACAACTCCCCTGGTGATTTTAGTTTGCAGCCAGGATTGAAAACCACTGATGTCGTGAAAAAGCCCTCATTTTACAGATGAGAAAGTGGAAACCCAGACTGGGTAGGTCATTGCCTAATGTTCTACTGAGAAAGGAACATCCCATGCAACAAGTTCACACCCCTTGCCCTGCATACAAGGCACTGCAACAGGCGCTTCAAAGACATTTTCTTATTCAGACCTTATAATGACCTAATGGTATGTATATTTTTTTACTCCATTTTACAGTCAAGAGACGTGAGGTTTACAAATGCTGAATAACTTACCCAAGGTTGTATTGCTAAAAACTGGACACAAATCTGTTTTCTGACCCTCAGCATGATGATTTTCTCATTAAACCTCTCTGTGAGAATTGTCCCTGGGATTTCTTTATAACCCTAGTCACAGAGAGGCATCTCTGGATTCTACCCATCATGCTTAGCTAGTGTCGCATCAATGGCTGGGGCCTCTCAGAGTGCCTGTTTGTAGCAGGCGCTTGATACCTTTGTTAAATTAACAAATAAGTGCAGGTTATGTCCACATATTACAAACATTACAAGATCAAGGCGTGTGTATATGTGTGTGTGTGCGCACGCGCGTGTGTGCGTGTGTGTGTGTGTGTGTGTGTGTGTGTAGGACCTCACATCCCTATAAAATCAGAATTCCTTAAGGAACCATCAAGTAAATGGAAATCAGTAAATCTTTTCTGTTTCCTACGTGACTGGCTGTGAATGTTCCTGATTCATATGGATCTTAGAAAAAGGAGAGAGAGAGAGAGATTGGGGTTGACTTCTGAGGACTCAATAGGAACTTGGGAGCACCTAGTGACACAGTCACTCTATTTGATGGATATCAAATCATCATCGTTAATTGCTCCAGTGATGAATGTGTGCAGCTGTTTGAAATGTTTTTTGAGGCATTGTTTTAAGTGAAATGAGCAGTGTGGTGACAATGCTGTTTTGAGCTGAAGCACTAGAAGGTTAGGCCTTATAGATACTGGCTGGAGCTGGAGGGGTTCCAGCTCAGGAATCAGAACCCAGTAATTTGGGGAGACAGTGACAGAAAACAGGTGGGTAAGCAAAAGGCATTGAGGATATTTAGCTCATGGTCATGGAGTGATCCAGAAGGTAAGAAAAATAAGAGGGCAAGGCATTTAGATAATCAGAAGACCAGATATATAAAAATGATGATGGGGTGGATGACATTTATGTATAAAAATGTTCAGCACAGTTACCAATAGTATGAAAAATGGAAGTAACTCAGTATTTCCCAACTATATAACAACAGAGAATTAAATCAATTATGATTCATTCATTTATATGCTGTTATGTATCCATCACTAATGATACTGTGAAGAATTTGTAATAAAATGGGGGAATACTCTCGATCCATGAAAAATGAGTGGAATATAAAAATAGTACATGATCTCAATCATACTCTTAGTTCCATTTTACAGTCCACCATTTTCTTCTTCTTTTCTCATGTATGTAATAAAAAATATTTTGTTTTATGCTTATGGAGTCAGTATACCTGTATTGTGGAAATTTTGGAAAGCATAGAAAAGTATAGAAAAAAGAAAATAAAAACAACCCACAATTCCATTATGTGGCGAAAATTGCTGCCAATGTTTTGGTGCATTTCCTTTTAGTGGTAATTTTTTCTTCCTGCATGTGTAACCCTAGGTTTCTCATCTTCAGAACTTTTAGAAACACTCTTGCCTTTTCAATTAACATAGCTTGAGCCTCTGTTTCTTAACCTGCAGGTGGTCCAGTGCCCTATAAAAGTGTCTGTGGAGTTAGTGAATTCACTCTACCTACTCACCATTCTGTCTCCTGGGATCTATCACCCCCAATAGGGCACAGTGGCACCTTTCCTTTAGTCCTCTAAAAAGGACGTGGTGTGAAAATGGTCTAGGATAAACTGCAGTTAATTGCGAAGAGTGTTAAACATCACTCTTGGAATTCATTGGCTGTTCCCTACCGCTGGGAATCTCTTACTGTTGTGCTTTTCTGTAAATTGTAGCCTCTCACCATCCCAACTGCTGTCTTAATCAATTAGTACACACTTTCTTAATTTCTGTTAGTATATTAAACAATTTAATTCTCTCTTTGTTTTATCCCATCTAGACTTACATAAAGAGCCTTGAACTTCAAATTCACAGATTACTATACAGTTGTTCTCCTAAACCAAAGAGAAATTATTCCCCTAATATGTATTCTTATATTTTTTAGAACAACCAAGTTTTAGTTTTTTTGGAATTGCATATATGTTTCTGTGTGTGCATATATACACACACGTATACACACATGCACACAAAATTTACATCTACAAAGCACACACATATAAGATATGTATGTGCATATATATGAATTTTAATGGAACAATACTGTATATATTAATTTATAACTTATTTTTCACCTACTGTATTTCACAGACTCTTAAGACACCAGCAAATATAAACATCACTTTTAAATATACCATTAAGAAAGAAAAAAAAAACCTTGCCAAAAAAACTATGACAGATTTTGACTTTCAGTGATGTTACCATGTGAAAATGTGTGCATCTTAGATTGAGTGAAACAGAATATGTACCAATGAGCTATTGCCATAATAAAACTAGAGGAAAAAAGCACACACACAAAACTAAGTGGCATACAATATTAGGAAATTGTGTATTGCTCGTGCATCTACAGCCTTTTGGGGCCCAGGCCAAAGAGGCAGTGGACATCGTGGTATGTTCTTCCTGTGGTGGGTTTCTGGAGTATGACAGAGCAAGCCTAACAAAGCAGGTATGTTTTCAGCCTCTGCTTGCATTATGTATTGCTAATATCCTGTTAGCCAAAGCAGTTACACGGCCAATCCCAGAGTCAAGATGTATGTGTGGGGTGCATGTGCCACTCATTACATCAAGGATGTGGATATATAACACATGCCAGTGAAGCACTGAGGCATTGAGACCAATAATTCAATCAATACGGTATTTCAAACTTACTATGTCTTGCATTTTATGCCTTTTGTAACCCGTCTCATATACTTTTTGGAGCAAAGTAGATCACAACATACATAAATGTGCAAGGAAAAAAAGGAAGTAAACATCCCAAAATGTTAACAGTGGTTGTCTCAAAGAGGTGGGATGACAGATGGTTTTTGTTTTCTTCTTTGTCCCTTTAATTTCTCTAAGTTTTCTAAGATGAGTCGGTGTTTTTTTAAATTGTCTTTCAGAATATTATGGGGTTACAAATGTTTTGGTTACACAAATTGCTTTTGTACCATTCTAGTCAAAGTTGTAAGTGTGTCTATCACCCAGATAGAGTGCGTTGTACCTGTTAGGTGTGAATTGACCCATCCCCTCCTCCCCCTCTCACCTGCTTGATTTCCGATGAATGTTATTTCCATATGTGCACATAAGTGACCATTCTTCTAAGTGAAATATCACAAGAATGGAAAAACAAACACCACAGGTATTATTTTATAAAGTCAGACAATAAACCTACACCCACATAATTCATTTTTTCCTTAAAAAAAGTCTATGCAGGAAAGTAGTTTGGGAGAGAAATAAGCAGTTATTTCAGAGGAAGACACTGGTTTTGGGGGAAGTGGGATCAAAATGCATACTTAGGCTTACCAGTGTTAGAGGGATTAGGGGTACGAGGCAGATGATTCAGAAGCAAGTTCTGATCCTGCGGAATAAGGCAACAGCACAGTTATCACATCTGCTGGGCCAGACTGGAACTGGGTTTGTGAAGCCAGGTCTGCTCATTAGGGATGGTTGTACAAGGACCAGGACAAGTCTGCCAGGAAGATGAACTCTATGCTCAGCCCCGGTATTGAGCCTGGATCCCTGATACCCTTCCTATCTCAGGCAAGAATTAGGTTTAGAAATGAAGGTGGGCTGGACTCAGAAGTGGAACAAAGGGACTTTAATTGTGAGCAGAGTCAGTGAGAAGAAGCTGAGCAGGACCTGTCAAATATCTATTGACAAGCAGGGTGCCAGTGGAGGAACAGTGGTTCTTAAACTTTGTCGTACATCAGAATTACCTGGGAAGCTGTAAAAAATATACAGACGGCTGGGCCTTACTTCCAGAATTTCTGATGTAATAGGTCTGAGATGGGATCTGAGAATTTCAAATAAGCGCCCAGGTAATGTTGACACTGCTGGTCCAGGGACCAGGCTTTGAGAACCACCACACAAAGGCAACCATTCTCTACTTGCTTGCAATTTGCACAACCCGGAGAGCTTTAAAATATCCTGATGCCTTGGCCGCACCCCAGACCAATTAAACCAGAGTCTAGGGGTGGGACTCAGTCATCAGTATTTTTTTTTTAAAGCTCCCTAGGTAAATACAATGTGCAGCCAAGGTTGAAAAGTGCTGCTCTAAGGAGGATTAATTTAATCTATTTAACTACTGAGTACGTTGGCGGCAGGTACTAAATTAGCTCATCACCAGCCACCATCCCTTTTTCCGTGGACCAAGGAGTTGAAATCTTGCCTGTGGAAGTCTCCTGGGAGAGTGAAGTTTAAAACTTGGAACTCAACCACCTTCCTGGATCCCAAGGAAATTCGGCAAAGCTCTTGATGCTTGGTTGAGGAGAGACTGAGGGGGGTAACGTGTAGAATCTTAACCTGGCGATGTCCCTCTTGGAGGGGGCAAAGGTCATGGTCCGACGCAGGATGCTTTTGTTGAAAAGTAAAGTTGTCAGAGATGCTGCGATCTTTAGCACAATGTGGCATGTGCTTTGGAGGTGAAAGGACATTGTCACCTTTCTCAGTCATCTCTGAGGTCTTTGAAGTTGCCATGGTAGGAGTCAAAGCTATGACATATGAGATACTTCTAGAGCTACATGGCTTAAAGGAGGTCAAATTTGCCCCAGGACTTGTCTCTTTTATCTCTTTCTCTCTCTCTCCTTTTTATGTGAGATGTTCTTGCTTCCAACCCTGGAATCCACCAGGTCCCATTGTCTAGACTGTTTTTTTTCAATCTGTGATGGCAGCCAGCTCTTTTCCAATGAGACATCAGTTTCCATAGGAGAAGTCTTGCACCCCTGTACCTTGATAAAGCACACCCTGGAAATCAAAAAGACTTGCAGGGCAGGGAATGGTTATTTAATGGTGAGATTACAGGCGTGGAGGTAGAAGAAGAACTGTCCTCCAAGACTTTGCTATGGGCTGCATTGTGTCCCTCCTAGAAGTCATATGTTGAACTCCTCAGACTGTAACTGTATTTGAAGACAGGCTCTTTAAAGAGGTAATTAAGGTAAAATGAGGTGACATGGATGGTCCCTAATTCAATTAGACTGGTGTTCTTATTAGAGGGGATCAGGACAGAGACACACAGTGGGAGGATCTCCTGGAGACAGAGAGGAGACAGCTGTCTCCAAGACAAGGATCGAGGCTTCCAAAGAAACCAACCCTGCGGACACCTTGATCTTGGACTTCTCGCCTCCAGAACTGTGAGGAAATAGATTGCTATTGTTTAAGCCACCCAGTCGGTGACACTTTGTATAGCAGCCCTGGCAAACTAATACAGATTTCACCAGATGACTTGTTGAGAAGAGATCCAGGTTATAAGGACTGAACCAGATGAGTGGAAACCGCAGGCAGGTAGATTAGGCTCAAAGTAAATATAATTGAATATTCTTAACTGGCTGCTGCTAACATAGATAATACTCTCCCTATATATTGTTTGTTTCCATTTTGAGTAGAGGAGTTTTGTCTTGTAACTGGGAGGGTAAATATATTTTTGCGTGGGGCTGGGTATTGGAGGACCAAAGTGTGGAAAAGGAGAATGGAGGGTGATGGAATGATGTTTGTTCTTTGCTGAGTGCTCTGGGGTCATTTTGAATCCCACTGGAAAGAAGAGTTTAGATGCAGAAGTTGAAAACAATAAGAAAGAGTTGAAGTAATGTGTTTTAAGTACTTTCTTGGCATAATGCCTCGTGCATACACTCAGTTCAGGCTTGTTCTCTGTTCACATCTCCTGCTGTGTCTTTGTAGCAGACACCTTTCTGTGGGTCTTAGCAGTTGACAAAAGTTGCTCCTCCCCCGGAAACTCCCCACCCCCACATCCAACGAGTCCTAAGGGCAAATCCCAACAGTGTGATCTGGGCTCTGGTCGCAGCTGAGCAGGTGGGGAGTGTCCACGTGACCCAAGCTGGGCCACACGTGGTCTCTTCCCAGGGCATTTGGACTTGGACTTAAAAGATTTCGGCTGCTATCGCACTGGTCTATACACACTTAGGAGCTGAGGTATGTCCGCTTTTCCTTTTCTCTGTTTTTTCCTGTGTGCTGTAGGTTTGCAGGGAGAGAACAACGGACCATTAGACAGAAGTACGGGGGAAAGGGGGAAAGACACTAGTCGCTGATGGAGTTTTACTTGCCAGCTTCTTCCTGTAGCCCAATGACACTCCTGCCTTGGATCCCATGACAGACCCCTGAGTCCTTACAACACAATGAATTCCCATTGGACTTAAGTCCTTCTGTGACGACTATTTACTGAACATAAAATTTTGCTGCCATGACTATCACGTATTCATCCTTTTTCCTGCACAAATGGCATAGACCAGATTACCGTTACTTGCAACCAAAGAGTAGTGACTTAGGACTCTTCTGTACCCTCTCAACCAGGGCTGACATGTCTTCCACCTGTTTCCAGAAGAGCTGCCTGTTCTGCTTCACCTATTGCAGACTGACTACAGCTTTGCAAAGTCACTAAATAATCTTATGTGCCCTCAGTGTAGGAACTGGGGACACTGGGGGTCTGTTTTTACACTGGGCATCCCAAGTGCCCTTAGAGTCATAGACGCAATTTCCAATCCAGATTTAAACAAGATGTCACTTGATTTTCCCTAAGAGGCTATTTAGGCTTTGATTCGTCACTTATTTCAATCTGTAGAGTTTAATACCCAACCTAGTTCTACAGCTGGATGCTCCTAAACTTTCATTCATCCTGGTGGCCAGTTGGCAATATCCTTGTTAAAGATACCTTTTGGGTGGCTGACTGACACACGATGAATCAAAATGATTCACACGGTGTTAACTGGGTTTAATCTGGGACTGGCTGTAACCTCTAAAAAAGGCAGCTGTGTTGTTTTGGAATTAGAACGAGAAGGTGTGTGTACAGAACTTAGCATGGCGCCTGGTAAATGGTCAGGGTATGAGCTGTTATTACCATTCTCTTAACTCCTGTTAGGTAAGGCCAGAGGGAAGATATCCCAGGTGAGCAGGTTGGCCCCCCACGGATCATTCTTCCCCACTCTCCTAATGACAGCATGAAACACAGAGGATTGATGGACGTACCAGGTTGATGGATTTTGTCTGTCCCTTTCCAAGGCTGAGAAGTAACTGGACCCACGAGTTGGAACCTGACGTCAGGCTTTATATCTCCTTGCCTTGGGTGGTGGTCATTTATTGAAGCCTCTGGCCAAGGAATCTTTCAAGGCTAATTGTATAGCTGCTCCCTGTTTAGCTGAATCAGCTAACATTTCCCAAGAACTCCAGACCGGCCAGGTTGTTAGGTATGTAAGAAAAGTGTGCTTGTATTTGTGTACGTTTCTCTTAATTTGTTTATCTCTGTACCTGTGTGTGCGTCTGTGTGTTTTCCTTTTTCTCTTTGCTGCTTTTATTTCCATTTGGTGGGCTTGTGACGGTTATCTGAGTGTGGCTGTGTCCATGCATATATGCTTGTGTGTGTGAGACCCTTTGTATACCTATGGCAATCACATCAAGTTTGTAAAAATAAAACCCTCATCCAAAAAGAGAAAATAGCCCCCTTCCTACTCCTCCTCTAAGCAACTCATTTATGTCGCACCCTCCTCTCACTTTTTAAAGCCCAAAAGTAGTTACTTCTTTGTTGGTATAGAGATTTTGATAATGACCCGAGTCCTTCCTCTGAAGTTCTTTTAGAAGAATAGACTGGGTCTGCCCGTTCTAAGGTTTCCCTTATAGTCAGAGATAAAACACCTTGATCAAGCTTCCATAAAAACACACATCACATCCATTAACAGAGATCGCCAGGGGCAGGCTCCTGTTCAACATCTGCTTCTTTATCACTCACAGCGCCGGTGGAATACATTACGGGGCGTGTCTCCGTGGGTTTCTGCCGGCCTCCACGAGCGTGCAGAGATTTCTGCCAGGCTTGCTCCCTTTCCTAAAGAGCCTCATCAATGCTCCATACAGAACGGCGGGGTGGCGGCTTTCCCTCCCACGTTTTGGGCAAAACCATAAAGGCTAGAGTTGTCACACAAGGGGAACTGCTTTCTGGCTTGTTTTCACAAAAGGCATCAAGCACAAGAAATAATGGCAATCAGTGATAGGAACTCTATTTCTGCATTTACTGTATGCAGTTACCGTATTAGGCTCTTCATGTGTATCATCCCATTTAATACTAAACCCATCCTAGAGGGAGGCATTATTATTATTATTTGCATTTTGGAGCAGAGGCATAGAGAGTTCAGGTGTGTTGCTCAAAGTTGTGTAGGTGGTAAGCAGTCACGGTGGAGGGTGATATTTCCTTGTTCCCACCCCTCTTATTTTGGGAATGACTCTGACCTGATCTAAGCACTGGGTGTGTGATGCAGGTCAGACCAATCATAGGACTCGTCTTCTGGGCAATTGTGATTGATCCCAGGTGAACACTGACCAAGCCTGTCTACTGGAATCCATCTCTCAGGCCGAGATTCAGACGTGGGGAGGAAGAAGCAGTTTTATCCTTCTGGGATTCCTAAGCTGGGGGCCCAGTGGCTATTTTGCCCACCATGTGGAGAAGTTCTTCTTTTTGCCTTGGACGTAACATGAGACTGACACACAAAGAGAACCTGGAAAAACAAAGATGAGAAACAGGTGGAGAGAGAACTCGGGTAGAGCTTAGTGTCCAGTTCCTGTTCCGAAGGACTTGATTTATGCAGCTCTTCCCTCCATGAAAGAAACCACATTATTATCTCCCCCTGCCCTAAGGCAATGCATTTTCTTTGTGGCTTAAATATGTTTGAGGTGGGCCTTGTGGTTTAAAGATATCCACAAATGGATACTCCTCCATTCAAGGAGAGTCTAATTCTCCTTCCCTGGAGTGTGGATTGGACTTAATGACTCACTTCTAGCAAATTGAATAAAGTGAAAGCAAATGGTGTGCAACTTTGGAGACTGTGTTATAAAGATGCCATAGTTTTCTGTTTGCTTTTTCTCTGTCCTGGACCACTCCCTTTGGGGGAAGTGTCTGCCGTGTTGTGAGGATGCCCAGGAAGCTCTGTGGAGGGGGCCACATGCTGAGTAACTGAGGCCTCCTGCTCACAGCTACGTGAGTGAGCTGTCTTGTAGGTAGACCCTCTAGCCTTCAGATAAATGCAGCCCCAGCTGACATCCTCACTGCCATCTCATGAGAGTCCCTGATCATGGCCTACAGGAACTGTGAAATAACAAATGCTTGTTGCTCTACATTACCATGTTTTAGGGGTAATTTGTTATGCAAAAGTAGCTAACTATGGCCAGTTACGGTGGCTCACACCTGTAATCCTAGCACTCTGGAAGGCGGAGGTGGGAGAATTACTTGAGCTCAGGAGTTCAAGACCAGCTTGAGCAAGAGTGAGACCTGTCTCTACTAAAAATAGAAAAATTAGCCGGGTGTTGTGGTGTGTGCCTGTAGTCCCAGCTACTCGGGAGGCTGAGGCAGGAGGATTGCTTGAGCCCAGGAGTTTGAGGTTGCTGTGAGCTATGATGATGCCATCAGACTCTACCCCTGGGGCAATGTTGAGGGGAGACTCTATCTTGAAAAAAAAAAAGAAGAAAAAAGAAAAAGCTAACTATCCAACTAATATCGTGGGTTTCTGTCACTTAGAACCAATAGACTCATGAAGAGGTGAGAGGTGGAGGTACCACTCACCCTAAATGGATGCTTATTGATTGTCTTGTCAGCCATTCCCCCTTCTTCTACCCACAGTGTCATGATCCGCCTCGGGTAACTCAGCATTCTACGTTATTTCAGTTGTGCACTTTGGTTGGGACTGATTCCTGCATTGGGAGTGGGCTGTGATTGGTTTAAACAGCCTTCCCTCTCTGGGCTACAGTGATTGGTTTTGGGATGGGCATCTCATTTCCCAAAAGCCACCACCTGAGATACAAGGAGATAATTTTTAAACCTTCTAGAGAAATTCTCCTCTCTTTTGCAGAGGACTTCAGAAAATCCTCGCTTTCTTTCCGAGGAAGATGTGGTATGAAGATGTGAAGGTGGATGCTCCTGCAGCCATTTTGCTGCCACGAGGCAGTGTCCAGTAGAGACACTGCTCTGTTTAGGGAGGACAGAGAAGAGAGATGGACCAATACTAGGACTTTGGTGATATTGTTGGTCCCATTATCACAAGCCTTATCTGAAGCCCTCTTGTGCATGTTTCAGTCATGTAAACCTATGAATTCCATTTATTGCTTAAGCCACTTTAATTTAGGTTTTCTGTTCCATGAAACAAAAAGATTCTTAACTAACACACAAACCCAGGTCTGTCTGAATCCAGTGCTCATACTCTTCTAAACTGCCAAAAAAATTATATAGTGCCGTATCAAACATGATCAATGGGCTCCTGTTTAAAAATGATACTGGACACAGTCTTTTCCAACTTCGTTTTAAAAGACCCTTAAGAAGACGTAGAAAAATGGAAACTCAAGCAACCTTGAAAATCCAAACTGATACTGAGGCTGTTGTCAAAATCCACAAGGAAATTCCACTAATCATAAGACTGATGGAGCTGAATTGAGAACTTTAAAATTATTTTGATGTCTAGAACAGGGTAAGCCTGATATTTATAAACAGCTAAGGAGAAATGTTTTTTTTTTTTTACCTCTCTTCCCTCCAGAGCCTAGTGGATATCACTGGATGGTCTCTGTTTTGTGGATACTGATGTTTGTCATGATAGAGACTTGCTGAAAAAGGTTTTTTTTTTTTATATTTTTTATCTTTTATGCTCAGGTAATTGGTTATTCTAGGATATACAATGGCTTAGAAAAAAATCATTTAACTATTTCTTTAAAACAAGATGCATTCCAGCCGTTTGAGAGGATAATCAAAATAGAAAACTCAAGAATAAGAATATTTTTTTGGCGTAAAAAGACTGACAATAAAAATCATTATGAATGTTGATCCACTTTTTGAAAGACAAGATATACATTGAAGAAAACAAAAAGAAGCATAATGACAAGAAAAAGTATGCTAATTCTTTCTTTTAGAGTGTCAACAGGTACTGTTTCATTCTAGTCTTGGTAAATAATATTAATTATTATAATAATAATTTACATATGAAACAGTTATTAAGTCCCTGTTATGTTCTAGGCACAATGCTAAATATTTTACAAGAAAAATCATATTTGAAAAATTAAAGTATGCTTTAAATGAACTTAAATACGATGCATCCCATTGTTAAGTCCAATAAATACTATGAAAGGCCAAAATGTCACAAAAAACCCCCACTAGAGAAAATTAAATACCAGTTACTCATGAAAACTAGTTGAAGTGAAGAGCAATTGAATACTTTCTAAGCATGATAAAATATTAATTTAAAATAAGCAGTCAAACGTCTTTTATAATAGAGAAACACACAAGGCATTCCCATTAAAATTGCAAGATTACCAAAGATATTTTCTGCCCTAATTATTTTTGAAGTTTAGGATAATGTAATAAAGTATGAAACAGAAATACTAGGTACAGCTGTTAAAAAAGAGAACTCAATTGTTGGTTATCTGTAGGTTATATTAATTGACACCTGGAAAGCTGAAGACAATCAACTATTTGTTTAAAATCAATAAAGAATTCAGTAGATAGAGAAATATATAAAGCTAAACCTTTAAAGTAGCAGCAATACTTAGTTAGAAGTCGTAGCAGGAATAAATGATTCCATAGCTGCAAGCCAGACACTTAGAAGTCATCACAATGGAACATATATTAATAATTTATATGAATAAATATATACAATTTGACTGAGGTGGATATTTGAAAGACTATACCTCTTTTTAAAATGAAAATATTAAATATTTTCAAGGTATCAATTATGAAAAAAATTTACGTATAAGTTCACAAGATTTCAATCAAAATTCTATTGGAACTCTCGAGGATCTTACAAAACCATATTAAAGTCCACCTGGAAGAATTAGTGGGTGAGATTATCTGGGAACATTTTGAAAAAAGGAAAATGATGATTCAATGACATTTTGAAAACAAAGATACTTGCCCAACCAAGTCATAAAATATCTTATGAGGCTAAAACAATTGAAACAATGTGCTATTGGTACAAGAAATAATCAATGGAATCAAGGAAATGCTATGGATGAAAATCTGACTGTACGTATCACAGGAGACTACAACAAAGAAGGCATCACAAGTCAACGGGAAACAGGAAAATTGAAGCCATGTTAGAAAAATTGGTTGTTTAGGGGAAAAGAAGTAATCAATGTAGATCTTCACTATTATATTATATTCCCAAATACATTCCAAAGGAATTAAGCAGATAAACATTAACAAAAAACTCTGGAAGAACTAAAAAAAAAAAATAGAATAAAATGAAGATAAATATTTATTTCAGTTTTTAGATAGGATTTTACCAAGCATAAAATTCATAAAAAAATCACAAAGAAAACTATTAATGGATTCAATTAAAAAATTGAGAACTTTGTACAACGAAGCAAGTTAAGCAAAATTAAAGGGCAAGAGGCAGTTAGGGAAGGGGAAGATTTGTAAGAAATATTGCAAAGATTAATAGTTTCACGATGTAAAACAAATCTTCAAAAAATCTGGAAGAAAAATGTGCAAAGGGCATAAAATGCTAACTTTCAAAGTGAGAAGAACAAATGGTCTATACACCTATGAAGAATATGTTCATCTTTACCAGGCATCAAAGAAATGCCAACTGGAAAGACAACAAGGTATCATTTTACCTATCAAATTATCCAGTTAAAACATGATAAGACGCAGTGTTATCTAGGGTGTAAGGAGCAGACACTCTTATTACTCTTGGTCCTTGTATAAGCTGGTGTAAATTGACTTTTGGATCTCCAGTTATCCCTGTTTAAAATGGGTCTGATCCAATTGGGTCAGATGAGACACTAAATGTAAAATACCTCAAACGATGCAAATTCAAATTGTCGACATTAGTGATGATGGCTGTGGAGTGATGAAGAAAGATTTCAGAGAACTGAAGAGCAGCATCTAGGCATGTCAACTGGTCCCACAGCTCGGGGCAGGGCCAGAAGGAGTTGTGGGTGGAGGAGAAATGGGAGATGCCATTCCTGTTTACCTCCTGGATTTATGGATTTAGAAACAGAAGCTGTGTTTCAATCGCTCAGGGAGGAGGGATTTATTGGACTTTCCCCATGATGGATGGCAACACATTCAGGCTGAATCCTGGGGCAGCCCCTGACCAGTCAGGCTGCCATTTGACAATTGACCTCTTCCAAGGACCCCTGCCCCAAACTAAGAGACCTGTGCCTCCTTAACTCCTCTGTTCACCCTTCCCGTCCTCATCCCTTAACTTGGCTTATCTAGAAACTGTAAAAGAAACACGTGAATGAAGAAGACAGCACCATTTGCACATCACACCTGATCTGCAAAGATATCAGTTCAATCTTTGAGCCTAGGACTTTGTTGACTCCAGATAAAAAGACCTACCTAGTCTTTCCTTCTACTTCATTTGTGTTGCAGTCTGTATTTCCTAGTACTATTCAAGAATATACAACAGTGGCCACTGTTTTGATTGGAAACATACATGATATACCCTAACCAGCTGTGGCTGTCAGGGTCTTGCCAAGAGAAGACAGATTTTAAACATTGTCCAATGTGTTGGGTTTCAAAATGAGCAGGCATTCAATACCTAACTGAAGTTAGTGTTGGTGAAGCTAATGATCCACCATGTCTGAAGTGGCCAAAGTAGTCTAGTTGCTTTTGCACATCCAGAAAGCAACCAGAAATCCCCAACCTGGGATGGTGTGCAGACCAACTGAGAAAGCAGCACCTCAAATGAGAATATTTTCCAGAAGCAGCAAGTGCAACCATCTGCAAAGCTACTCAAGAAAACAAGACCCGGTCTGCTTGCTACATGTTCTCATTAGCATACTGGCACTTTAGAGTAACAGAATGTCAGGTGAAGATTGGAGTTCAAGTTTTGAAATCTGGAAAGAATTGCCATTTTGGGGGCGATAATCAGTTTTTATTTTTCAGGAGTTTGAAATTTGCTTTATGGACAGTCCTTTTATGTCTTTTGGAAGGACCATTTTGCAGGGCTCAACTCACTGTGCAGATGCCAGCTAGTTACCTCCCCACAGTCTCGGAGATCCCAAAGTACCACAAAGTAACCATAATGCAGATGCTTCAGACCGAGATGTTACGTTTACTGTTAGCAACATCAAATGGATGCAGTGGCAAAACTGAGCCATTGCAAAGTTAGGTTTTTTTTTCCTAGATCTAAATATAGACTGCTGTGTGCCTGGGGATTGTCTTGGGCAGTGTGTGCACGTGTGCAAGCTTGTGTAAGCCCTTGTGCTGCCCGTGGTGGGCCAAACTCATTGATGGAATGATTTTGGTAGGGAGGACCAGCCCCACTTACGTTATGTCAGAGGAGCGATGGATGCAGTTTGATCTAGCACACCCCAAATTTGACTGCTGGTGCCCTACATGGGATTTTTCTTAAAGCAGAATTTGGCTTGGGTACAGTGTGACAGTTAACCAGTTAGCTAGTTGAATAGCCTTCTTACTAGTTCCCTGCCCCCACTCATATAGCTCCTCTCCTCCTAATCTGTTCTTCACAGCAGTGAAAATGATCTTTCTAAATGGTCAGAAGGTGATGATAAGCCCTGGTTAAAATTCTCTGAAGGCTGCTCATCACATTTGGAATGAAACCCAAACTCCTCCCGACAGCCTACCAAACCCTCAACCATCTGATCTCAGCCCTCCTTCTCTCGACTCAAGTCATGCCTTCCCACCCTTGGTTGGCCCTCAGCACATTGCTCTGTCGGCCCCTTGGGACAGACCTTGTTCCTTTTCACGAGATGCCTTTGCACATGCTGTTCCTCCTTCCCGCCAACCTCTCAACTCTTCATTCACGGGGTCGGCCCTTTACCCTTGTGGAAATCTTGGCTGGAATGTCTCCTCGGAGACCTGATCCTGGTTGCTGCATCTGAAGAAGGACATCTCACCCCCAGTCCTTGTGCGTTAGCCTGGTCTCTGGGGTCTTTCCTTTATATAAGCCATCATAGTTTGCATTTAATTCCTTGTTTATTTACTTGCTGTTTTGGGGGGTATGTCCCCCCTCTAGTCTGTAAGTTCATTGTGACAGGAACCAGGTTGTCTCTTGTTGATCCCCCGTCCCAGGTTCCTCAAGAAAGGGGCTCAAGAAATGTGCATGGAGGGGAGGGAACTTACTGAGCTGTTGGGACTGCACTGAAACAGGTGTGGGCGGACGAGGGCAGAGCTCAGCGTTCAAAGCCTAACTCTCCTATCTAGTTCAACGTGTTGAGCTTCCACCTCCTGATGGGCCGAATGCTGTGCCCGGCACACGTGAACTCATGTACTCAGGGTGTCATAGGCCCTCAGTGAAACGCCAATGATAATTATTTTGCCCCTTGCTGGTTGTAAAATCTCTGGAACCTTTTTTAGCCTTTTTAAGCCTCAGATTCTTCATCTGAAGAGTGGGGGAAAATCCATCTCCTTCACAGTTCTGTGTGAGAATTACGTGAAACGATGCACAGGGAGCACTTGGCAGGTTGTAGGTGGTTACGCATGTTCCTTCCAATCCCTTCCTTCCTTTCTCCCTCCCTCCTCCCATCCTTCTTTCTTTCCTGTCTCCTAATGTCCTTGGCAAAGTGGAAATAGTGATTTCAAGTTTTTTTTTTTTAAATTGCAGTTTAATGGTGTTTCTTTGATGTTGAAGAATCATATGAAGTTTTTTTTTTTTGAGATGGAGTCTCGCTCTGTCACTCTGGGTAGAGTGCAGTGGCATCATCGTAGCTCACAGCAATCTCAAACTCCTAGGCTCAAGCGATCCTCCCCCCTCAGCCTCCCAGAGTGCTAGGATTACAGGCATGAGCCACCACACCTGGCCTAAAGCTTTTTTTTTTTAGTGGTGCATAAACACTGGCTTTATGGTCAGCTGACCTAGGTTGTTTGTGTCCTTGCAATTCATATGTTGAAGTCCTCACTCCAATGTGATGGTGTTAGGAGGTGGGGCTGTTGGGGAGGTTATTACATCATGGAGGTGGAGCCTTCATGAATGGGATTAGCATCCTTATAAAAGGGACTGCAGAGAATTCTCTAACTTTCTTTCCACCATGTGTGGATACCGTGAGAAGTTGTCAGTCTGCAACCTGGAAGGGGGTCCTCACCAGAGCCTGACCGTGCTGGCACCCTGATCTTGGGCTTCTGACTCCAGCACTGTGAGAAAGAAAGGTTTGTTCTTTAAGCCACCCAGTTTACGGGATTTTGTTATAGCAGCCTGAGCTGACCAAGGTAGCCGGATTTCCAGTTACATTGCACACTGATGAGAAGAGGGCAAGCCATTGAGTCTACCTGAGCTTCAGTTTCTCCACAAGTAAAAATAGCCATAATCACTCGTAATGGCAAATAATTAATAGACCACTTTGTTGCACAACTCCAGGGGGCGCCATTTACATAGATTGCAAATACAGTCTTGGGAGACGTCCTAATTGCAATAAATCATAGCACCTCCAGACAATGGAATGTCAGAGTCACCAGAAAGTCACATTTTTAAGGAAGTTTTAATGGCATGGGGGAAATGCTTATGCTCAAGAAGTAAGTGAAGAAAAGTACGATGAAGATTTATACGTGATGCAGTTCCTAGTTAGTTTAAAAAATATTTGAGATTAGAAGGAACCCCATCGAAATGTTAACAGTGTTAAAAAAGGATAAACCTTATGCAAGTTTAAATTTATCAGAGCAAAAAAAAAAAAAAAAAAAAAAATCCTAAGTTGGGCAGCCCTCAGAACCAGAGCAAGTTCAAAGAGTTCCTGCCGGTTACATGGTCAGGCAGCATTACGGACAGAAGTGGGGCAAAAAGAACACTTAATTGGTTATAGCTCCATGTTTTTGTCTTATTTAAAACACCTATGATCAACTAAAGCTCAGCTGCTGGAACTAACCTCAACTGAGCTCTGAATACACTCCCAAGTTCATTAATGTCATTTAGCTTGAACGCCTCCACGCTGGTGTGGTCCGTTGGACCCAGTATAGAAGCCGAGTCCAAATCAATGGCCTCTTACAAATTTTATTTAACAACAGGTGATCACTGACTGGTGAGATTATTGGGATCTTTTCTACTGTTCTGCGTCTTCTGCATTTTCAACAGTCAACAAATGTGGACAGAGAGGGTCCTTTGTTCCTCCCTATCCTCACTGTTGGCGGGTGGGATCTTTGGCACAACAGCTTAATGGCGTTGTTCTACAGGGAGGTGACCCAAATTATGGAGAGAAAGGCTTGTCTTTTGTGTTTACTTTATTCCGGACGCCAGGCATTTGGAATTTGCTGGCCTCAGACTGAGGGGCAAATGTGTGTCTCAGTACAGAGAAGAAATGGGGAGGGAGAGAGGGGCTTTCAAAGGCCCAGGGAAAGTGAATTTTCTATGGCTTCCAGGAACCAAACCAATGTCCATGCTAAAGCACAGGTCCGATGAAAGCACTAAGCAGGAGAAATGGCAGAGACATGGAGAGGAAGAGAGAGGGAGCTTGAGAAAAAGGGGCTTTTTTCCATTATGGGTGGATGCTTACACTGAAAAGAGATCCGAGGGAGAAGGGAAGGCATATTTTGCACCCCCTCTGGATTCTGGGTGCAATCACGATTGCCTCGGGGTCAGACCTGGTTCTTTTGGTCTGCTCGTGTCTACACTCCCTCCTGGACAGCATGGGTGCAGCAAGACAGCATCGTATACCTGCTGTCTTGCACAAAGAAACAAATAAAACGTTCTACAAATAATAACCCTGCTCCACCTACCTGACAGGACTGTTGATGACCCACAATGAGATACTATGCATGCCGGTGTTTTGCGAAATGCAAATGGAGGTAACCGTGAGTAACACATTCCTTCCTGGCTGAGTCGATGCTGTATTTCAGTCAAGCCGCTTAACCCAGGGTGGCAGAATGTCTCTCATCTCGGCAGAGCCTGGTCTCTCATTAGCGTTTTCTGGTGCTAACAGGGCTGTCCTCACTCATGGCTGTTGACCTGGGGGGTCAGCCCTTTGTCACTCTGAGTACTGCTGCCTTGGGGAGATGGAAACTCACTTCTTGGTGAAGCTTTGCAAAATCTCCCCGAGTCAAGCAGAGCCTTTCTGCTGTAGGACTGAACAATGAGCTGGGGGTTGAAGTGGGTGTAGGCTCTCCACTGACTACCATGCTACAAGCAGGAGGATGAACAAATGTCTGATTGAGGAGACTGGGTCGGAGATGAATCACCAGGGTCAGGCTCTGTCTAAATACGCTCTTGGAAACAGATCTTTACTCCAACACTGGCGTTTCTTCTGTAGCCTTGACATAAGATTCCAATTCATCTGAATTTAGTACATTTTGAAGATTTTTTTTTTCCCCAGTAGCAACCATGTGAAGGAATGGATTGACCTTTAATTTATAATCCTTGTGTCACAGAGTTTAGCAGAGCTTAACCTATGTCAGTCGTGGTTCAAAACTGTCTGCTTTTCTTTGGAAAAGGCAGGTCATGCTTTCAGTGTTAGCTTGAAAAAAAGAAAATAAAAAAAGGAACTAAGTGGGAGAATAAGTTTCCATTACAAAAGGCAGAAGAGGACCAGACAGAGAAGGCAGAGATGTCCAGAAAGAAGATGGAAACGGAGATATGCATGAAGTTCTGAAAAATGAGGAAGAAGTTGGTGGGGTAAAATGTGTGGCTCTTGTCAGGTCAGGGCAGCAAACCAAGCCAAAGTGCTAGCAGGGGCCAGGGACAGAGGTGACAAGGCTGATGAGAGAGCCAGCAGCCTCACTGAGAAGAGAGACGGTACCAAATTTTATACTCAGCATTATAAAAAATGCATTTGTGTTGTTCTAAGCTATTAAATTTGTGGTGATTTATCATAATAGCAATAGAAAACTAATACAAGTGGTATGAAACATTTTGGAAAGTTATAGGACAATATGCATCAAAAGTCATAAAAATATTTCTAACTTTTTACTCCCCAAACACATACCCAAGAAAGGGCTACCTCTAAAATTTGTCATAAGGAAATAGCCAAAGAAAAATGTTATATACTTGATATTAATTATAGCACTATATATGTATATATGTGTGTGTGTATGTGTATATATATATATAAGGGTCTTGCTCTGTCACCCAGGCTGGAGTGCAGCGGTGCAATCATAGAATCGTAGCTCACTGTAACCTCCAGCTTCTGGGCTCAAGTGATCCTCCTGTCTCAGTCTCCTGAGAAGCTGGGACTACAGTAGCTGCCACCGCACCCAGCTAATTTTTAAAATTTTAAAATTTTTTGTAGAGATGGGGTCTTGCTATGTTGCCCAGGCTTGTCTTGAAGTCTGAGGCTCAAGCAATCCTCCTGCCTTGGCCTCCCAAAGTGCCAGGATTACAGTTAGCATTATTTTAATCCTGCGTCTGCAAAGACTATTATGTAGCCAGTTCTTGTTAATGGTGAAAGCCAAGTTGGGTCTGAAGTTGTCAAGCATTTCAGAACCAGTAGGGTGAAATGGATCGAATTGTTGAGGTGGGGCTCATTCTCCAGGACTTCTCACCTTAAACCATGACTACCTTTACGTGGGTCTAGAGGAGATCATGAAAAATATCAAAGCGATCATTGAAAAAAGGCAAACTTTTTCCCTAGGACTTTAAGGACTCTCTGGCTCATTTGAGGAGGTTTCAGTTTCCTTCCCTAGGCCCGACTGCTCCTGAGATCGGTCCTTATATTTTAAAACACAACGTATCTTTCAGCCTTAGATGAACATGAATAATAACTGAAATGATGCATAATTAATTACTCTGCACATCAATATCAATCCCTAATATTGATGGCTTAAATATTGCAGAACCAACGTTTTTATTTATATATAGGTATGTGTATGTAAGTGTGTGCGTGCGTGTATTTAGACAACTCAAGCCACTAAATCTTGAGTTCTGGTGTCCAACTTTTGAGAAGGCCAACTAAACCTCCACAAAGTGAAAAAGTTCTTTCAAAATTCACTCTCAAGCCACAGGATTTGGAGTGTCATAAAGACAGAAAAGAAAAATCTGGTACATTATATGAAGAGGTATCCGTGTGGGAGTAGAGAAATGTCCTCATCCCTGCTTATAGCGCTGTAACCCAAGTGTCTGACGGAACCAAGTATTTCCTCTTTTTTATTTCATCCAGCAAATGAAACAAACGAGGGAGCTCCCGTCTCCTCCTCTCCCCACGCGTCTTAATGGAGCACACTAAAATTTGAGAACCACTGCCTTCCTGGTAAAATGATAGACTCTCAGGTTCAATCCACCAGAGATTTGGATCCAACAGGCCCGAGGTTGAGTGTAGGAATCTGAATTTTTATGAGGCACGCCAGGGGATTTTCTGATTTAGGCAGTCTGTGGACTACACTGTATGAAACTCTGCCCTGCTGGAATTTCTAAACAATTTCAGGTGCAGAATTCCTCGGTGAAAACAACGGATGAATCGGCCTCCACCGTAAATAGGAAGTTGGAGACCTGGCCTTCGCTTCCCCTCCAGGAAGTGGTATGAGTTAATCCATTTCATAAATAAAGACGTGGTTGCCAGTCCAATATTTATTTCCTATGTGGCGTAGGGGAGAGCCCCTTCTCTATCAAGCCTCACCATGACACCCGTCGGAATGTGCCGGCGGGAAGTGATTGCACTCGGGGAGATTTTTATGATGTGATTTCGACTAACAAAGGGAAGAGAAAAATCCAATTAAACTCCAGGAAGGAATGATGGAGGGTGATCATAATGGAGCCACATTGTTCCAGGCGGATTCCCCCCGCCAGGACAGAGACCTGGGCAGAGCTGACTCCTCGGCAGACAGCGGGGTGCGGGGTCTGGGGGAGAGTGTCCGGGAGAAGCAAGCGACTGAGGTAGGAAGAATAGGGGAAAGGGCTACTGTGTTTCAAAGAGTGCCTGACAATCAGAAACTTAATTTAAGAAATTATTTTAATAGAATATAAACGGTAGATATTCTGCATTTTCAGCCTGGAAAGACAAGGGCTAGGGGTGGAGAGTACTGAACTATTTAAACTCATGGTAGCAAGAAAATCAGTGGTTGCTGGGCACTCACATAGAGGGGTGGATTTCTGACTTCTTAAGGAGAACGATTGACAGTGAGGATGGCGGTGGAGATGATGAAGATTAAGATGATGATGACAGTTTACACCTGTAACAGGTGCACTTGGCAATGGACAAAGGACTTAGTTGGGAGCTCGAGAGGCTCTTGGGACACACGGCTCCATGTCTGTGCCAGGAGAAGAAAGCCTCTGGGGACAATAGGCTGTAGGTAGGAGGGCGTTACTGGAGAGTGTACCTGGTGCCTGGAAGGCTGCAGTGGGGCTGGCTGCTACCTCTGGTGGATTCTGGGCAAGGACTTCTGGTACAAGTAGGGATAGGTTTTGGTGCTTCCATCGAGAAGAGTAGGAGTCAGGAAGCTACAGAGCCTGTGGTGGGTGGTGCCTTTGAGACTTTGGAAAGGAGAAGACTTGGGCATACTGTGTCTGCTTCCTAGAAGCTGGATTTGGGGAACTGCTGTGCGGCCATTGATGGTTCTGCAGTCCTGGAGGATAAGGAAAAGCTCAGGCTTGGTGGAAGATGTACTTGAATGTCCAGGCCTGGATTCAACCAGAGTAACAGCTAGTGCATCTTTAGTACCTTTAAGTTGACGTCCTTCATTTTTGCAATTATAATAAAAGCACATTTTAAATCAAAGGGGTGGCCAGGTGCAAGCCTATAATCCCAGAGCTCTGGGAGGCTGAGGCAGGAGGATCACTTGAGCCCAGGAATTCGAGGCTGCAGTGAGCTATGAACTGCACTCTCGCCTGGGCAACAGAGCAAGACTCTGTCTCTTAAAAAAAATTAAAATAGTGTTGGCACATTGCAAAACAACCCACATTGTACACAGGGCTTACAATGAAAAGCACTGGCCCCTTCTCCAACCCTTCTCACCTCTGAATCTTTATCCTTAGGGTCTTTGGCTGATTCTCTCTGCAGCAGCATTTGACATTCAGAGATGCCAGTTGCAATGGCATCGTTGGCCTGGAAACACGGAGTCCCACATAGGACCCATCAAACGCCGGATGCTTTTTGTGGTAGGAGCAGAGAGAAGGGTCTTGACAAAGCAAGGGCTCTACACTTAATATGAGTTTCTGATTTCTGGACTTAATAAAAATTTCTTTACTGTGATGGAATGACCTACCCAATAATAATAAGAGTAACGATAGTACAACAACTAGCATTTAATGAGCACTTAGTAAGAAACAAGAAAACTTGGCCAGCTACTTTATGGAGATGAATCTTTATGAGCCCCTAAGAACTTCTAGGAACCATATCACATTCTTCATATGCGGGAATCGAGGCACAGAGGGACTAACTGTGCAACCCTGGTCCTCCCGGTGGGTTATGGAGGTGGAATTTGAGCCCCAGAATTTTGACTTCTAGGCTCATGCTTTCACCTTCCTTTGGCCACCCTTCCATCAACCAATGGAGAAACTAAAAATTCGGTAAGTCAGGTGACAGACCCATGGTCATACAATTAGGGGGTGATGGAGCTTGCTCTAGAACCAGTGTCTTCTGACTCCAAACTCTGGGTCCTTTCCGACATGCTACCTCCTTCCCAATGGCCTAATCTCTGAGCCATTTCCTTTGACCCCAAAGAACTTTGGAAGAATCCGAGGAAATTAAAGAATGAAGTTCAGGCTGCTGGCCCCTCCCTGGTGTACTTAAGTAAGCTGCAGAGAAGGCCAGGCCATTTATTTTCGGGAACAGCCTAATAATCACCCAGCAAGTCTGGTTACGGATGTGGTTCATCAGGCCACCTGGATATACTAGTGCAAAAAGCTCACAGTCCGTCTCAGGCTGATGGATTGCCCGAGTTATTAATACGGAAAAGGAGGGAGATTTACTTTAGGTAGTGGAATTAAGGTGCTTCAGTGCACCCTGGACTAGTTGTTTTAAAATAACAGGGGACCGAGTTTCTCTTGGAAAAAGGACTTAATTTTTATTGAAAACCTACCACCTTCAAATGGCCGGGAAGTTGAAGAACTATAAAACTGTCAAACAGCCCCATTATTAAAAGCTTTATTTGACAAATCTTCCACTGCTGGGGTAACTCGTGCATTTTCCCTCCTCTCTCACAAGAAATAAAACCACTCACTTATGCAAACTGCTGACAAGGAATGGAAACAAATGGACTTCTAAACACGAACAGAGACACCCCACCCCTTCCCGCAACCTAATGGAAGTCAGAGCCATCCATAAATCTAGGGCTGCTCGGACAGAATCGTGGTTCCACAACTCCTCATCTCGCTGGGTTCAGAGCTGAGGAAAATGTCCTTGTTTCTGGAAGGCTCTGTGAGAATGGGAGGGATTTAAGGGCATGAAGAAGTGTTTTACTAACACAGTCCTTCTGTATTAGTTTTCTATTGCTATATAACAAATGAGCACAAATGTAGAGTCTTAAAACAATGCATATTTATTAGCTTATGGTTTCATGGATCAGGGGTCCAGACACAATTTATTTATTTTTTTCTGAGAATCTCATGAGGCCTTAATCAAGACATCAGCCAGGGCTGGGTTTCCATCTGGAGGCTCAACTGGGGAAGGGGCCACTTCTTCATTTGTGTGGTTGTTGGCAGCATTCAGTTCCTTGCGACTGTAGATTAAATTTATTATTGTTGTTGGCCAGAGGCTGCTCTCAGCTCTTAACCCTGCCGTTCCTTGCAGCATGAATGTCTCCAACATTGCTACTTATTTCATCCAGCCAGAGAGAAGGGTCTCTAGGGAGCCTGTTAGCAAGATGAAGTCTTATATAAAGTAACACAGTCACAGAAGGGACAGCTCATCACTTTCGCCATGTTCTGTTGGTTAGAAGCAAGTCATGGGTCTTATTCACACTCAGGGAGAGGCTATCACACAAGGGTGTGAATGCCAGCAGGTGGGGAATCATTGGAAGTCACCTTGGAGTCTACAAGTGCCCAACACCATGCCTGGCTAATTTTTCTATTTTTGGTAGAGACGGGGTCTTAGTCTTGCTCAGGCTGGTCTCAAACTCCTTGGCCTCCCAGAGTGCTAGGATTACAGGTGTGAACCACCACGCCTGCCTAAAATAAATAAGTAAAGAAAGAAAGAAAGAAAGAATATGGACTTTGAAGCTTTGGAGGTGGATATTCTGGCACTGCCACTTGCTAGCTCTGTGAGTGGGGCAAATTTTAAAAATTGCATCTGTTCTTGTCTCCTTATCTGAAAAATGGAGATGATAACTCCAGAACAACTCATCTAGCTGTTGTGAGTTCACATAATATATGCAAATTGCTTAGCATGGAGGTCATGTGCAGAAAAAGATGCACCGTGTGTGTTAGTTATTCTTCCTGCCCTTAGGATACTTAGGCACTGGGGCCGTCTTAGGTTGGCCATTGTCTTTCTTTACCACCTCTTGATTTATGATCTTGTTGGGTTGGAGCAACGAGAACAGAGAAGTCCTCCCGTGGGCCCAGCTACCTTGCTCAGGTGAAGACGACTGGGAGGTATTGGGACATAAGACAGGCCAGCTTCAATGAGGGGAGTAGCATGGTTAGGGGGTGGTCACAGCAGACATTCAGATGTCCTCTGTTATTGGGCATATTTCTCTGTGATTACATTTCTAAGATCTCTCTCCTTTCCTCCTAAGATATCTTGCTTCCATTGGCTGCAAACTAGTTCTTATGGTCCCTTTGATAGTGGGTATTTCCATGCATTAACCCATAATGCAGTATGTATGTACATATACACACATATTTTATTGTGGTAAAATAACGTAGAATTTGCCATTTTAACTATTTTTAAGTGTACAGTTCTGTGGCACTAAGTACATTCATGTTGCTGTGCAACCATCACCACCATCCATCTCCAGGACTTTTTCATCTTCCCAAACTGAAACTCTAATCAAAAACTGACTCTCTCTCCTCCCTTCATCCAGCCCCTGGAAACCACTATTCTACTTTCTCCCCATGACTTTACTCCAATAACCTCATATAAATGCACATAATACTTGTCATTTTGGGACTGGTTTCACTAGCCCAATGTCTTCAAGGTTCATCCATGTTACAGCATGTGTCAAAATTTCCTTCCTTTTTGAGGATGAATAACATTCCCTCGCATGTATATGCCACATTTTGTTTATTCATTCATCTGCCGATGGACACTTGAGGCGTTCGCACCCTCTGGCTGTTGTGAATAATACTGCTGTGAACATGGGTGCACTAGTATCTGTTTGAGTTGCTGTTTTCATTTCTTTTGGGTATATCCCCAGAAATGAAATTGCTGGACTACCTGCTGGTTTAATTTTTTTGAGGAACTTCCATACTGTTTTCTATACTGGCTACACCATTTTACATTCCCACCAACAGTGCACAAGGGTTCCAGTTTCTCCGCATCCTCATCAACACTTGTTATTTTCTTCTTCTTTTGTTAAATAGTCATCCTCATGACTGTGAAGTGGTATCTCATTGCAGTTTTGATTTGTGTTTCCCTAATGATTAATGATGTTGAGCATCTTTTCACACATGTCTTTATGTTTTAATAAGGAATTTTTTGAGACTCAGAAAACTTTCTAGTGCATGGGTTGCATTTAACAGTGGAATTTCAGGCAGCTCTAAGGAAGAGGTGATTCTAGGTATGGGACCTCCCTAGTTCCAAATCCCCTAATGTTCAGAAGTGCACACGATGCCTGTTTAACGCCTGTGTGAGGTCATTCCCAGATGCTCTCGGCAAGGGTCTGAAAATTCCCTGGTGTCAGCTCGGCTCGTTCATCTTTGTTATCAAGTGATATCCCGCCTACAAAGTCTGCTGAGGAAAGCACAGCCAGCTGCCATCTCTTTAATATTTAGAAATCTGCCTTAATAAATCCCAGCTCTTCCTGCGTGTTGCTATCTGTATTCGTGGTCTCCAGTTTTCCGGGAATTCAGTAGGATGGTGTCTTATCTGTTAGCTTGTCAGAAACAGGCGCGAGGACAATCAAATGTTCATCTATTCACATCTGGTGTTCTGCGGGGAACAGCGTTTAGACCCCCACTGTGTTTAACTGTATAAATGGTTTCTATCTATCACGTAAATCGGAGCTGCTTACGTGCAGAGCAAAC
>CM052448.1:5543586-5568966 GCA_028533085.1 Varecia variegata | reverse complement strand
TAGGAGTCATGAGATGAGTCATGAGCAAAGCCCAGGGCTCCAGGGCTCTAGGGCTCAGGGTTGAAAATCCATCCACTGTGGTACTCTGCCATCTTTCCCTGCCCCACGCCACTTTTAGCATCTGTCAGTGAGAGGGTCTGGACACCTTATATTTCACTTTTAGGACCTCTTCCTCCTAAAGAAGAGGATTTCCCTTCCTCTCACACCATCTTCTCCTTCCTTTTTAGGACAGCCCCATCTGTTGATGAATCCATCACTAGAGTGACAGCGTTCTGATGATGTACTCACATAATACATTACCAAAGTGCCAGTCCTGATGGCCCTGTGATGTATGAGGCTAGCGTTTGTCAATGCCCTGCAGTTCCAACCGAACCATTCATCACAGTAGCATCCTCTTCATGGGGGCACTGCATGGAGACTCCTTCCTAGGGAAATGAGGAACTGTGGAGGACTGAGCAGCCAGGTGAATGCAATACTAGACAGGTGTGCAGGGAGATGGGCAGAATGCATGCATCAATCCCAAAGTGAAAAAGAGTGCTCTGCAGACTCCTTTTCCTATGCAGCAAACACTGTGGTAAATGCTTTATGGATGTTATTGCATTGGGTACTTCCTACGATCCCACTTATAGAATGACTCCATTTTTAGAAATGAGAACTGAGGCACAGGGACATTATGTAGCTAGACATGGTAGATCCAGCATTTAAACCTTCAATATTGACTTCAGAGTGTAGTCCCTTAACCACCAATCATGTACTGCCCAATGGGAGGCACAGGTCCTCACATAAGTGCTCAGTACTAGGTGTACTCTCTACTATGAACAGCATCCTGCAAAGTAGGTTTTATTAATGACATTTTACAGATGATGAAACTCAGAGAGGTCACATCGCTACGAGGGAGTGATCGCAGATTGGTCTGACTCCAAATCTATTCAACTTATAACTCAAGTCAGGAGAGGTGGGTGGGTAGGAGTAAAGGGTCTAGACTGAAAGTTGGATTTAAACCCAACTCTACCACTTACCAGCTGTGTGACAGTGGAAAAATTAATGAACGTCTCTGGGCCTTGCTTGATAAAATGGAGATAAATACTAGGATCTACCTTACTAGGATCTACCTTCTAGAATTTATTGAGGATTGGCTGAGATAATGCCTATATTTATATAAAAAGATTAGTACCAGGACTGATGTTAGGTAGTGTTTTGGGGAGTAATGATAAGTAATTTTATCGGAAGAGGGAAATATAGTAGGGTTTGTTAATAGAAATAGGCATTAAAATATAATTAACACTTAGATCTTAGATTCTAAGTATCATTCTCCAATTAAAGCCATCAGGGCTCCTTGGAAAAGTACCTGAATTTAGGGCTGTGGTAGGGATAATAGAAGTTGAATCTGGAACATCTTGCAGTGTGAGAAAGTAAAGAAGTGCCCAAAATTGAAAAAAATAAAAGGATGAGGGCAGGTCAAAAGGACCTAAAAGCCAACTTGGTAGAGCTCCCAATGGCCAAGTTGGAACAATTTAAGCAACAAAATAAATGATGATAATATTGAATTATAACCCAAAGATAAAATAAAAATTCACAAGTCCACATGGATATAAATAAATAAATGAATTAATAAATGAACATGAGACAAGGGACCAATCTTCCCTGGAAAATGACTGAAACAATGTAGAAGGAATGAAGAAAGTATAAAAATCAGCATTTGAACAACAGTGTAATAATTGAGTCATGCAAGATCCACAGATGAATGCTAAAATTAGTGGATAGTACTTTATGAAGAAACAGAATCATTTGATAGTCCCCAAATTTCTCCCCCTCCCCATATTTGCTAATTCTGGTGGTGACTAATGTATGTCCCCAAATTCTTTGATACCGTTCCTTCCAGGAGGTGGAGATTAATTCCCTTCCCTTTAAATGGAGGCTGGATCTAGTGACTTGCTTCTAATGAATAGGGTATGGATAGAGAAAAATAGTAACTTTAGAGTGGAGAACCAAGGCAGATACCACTGTAACCAAGTGATAAATGTCAATATCACCAGTTTTAAGTCATGTTGATGTCATGTACTCCTTGAGGTAACAGGATAAGAAGGACACTTCACCTCTGTGGCTTTCTTCCCCCTAAATCTATAACCTCTGTCCAATTATGAGAAAATATAAGATAAACCCCATTTGAGAGACATTCTATGAAATTCCTTACCGGTGCTCTTCAAAAGCGCCAAGGTCATAAAAGATAAGGAAAGATTGAGAAACTGGCATGAGTTGGAGGAGATGTAGGCGGTATAGCACCTGAGTGCAACGTGGTATCCTGGACTGGGTTCTGCAACAGAGAAAGAACATTGGTGGAAAAACTAATGAAACCCAAGTGAGCCTGGGGTTTAGTTAATAGTATCGTACCAAGGTTGGTTTTTTAGTTTGGTGAGTGAGATGTTCAGTATGTAAGATGTTAACATTAGAGAAACCTGAATGAAGGATGTATGTGAAATCTCGGCATAATCCTTAGAACTGTTCCATAAGTCTAATATTATTTCAAAACAAATTGTTTAAAGCATCATTAAGATATTTAAGTTTAAGGATTATGTCTTCCATGGTTTATCTAGGTGGTCCAATAGACAGGTAAAGAAGGCTAGTCATATTGTTTAGATTTATGATGAATTAATAAAAGTAAAATGAGTGGGTAGAGGAGTTTGCTCTCAAAAAGTAAAATATAGAAGATAGAGACGTCCTTGTTTTCAATTACTTGCAGTCTTGAAGATAAGGTAAGCCAAGCATTGTTTCCTGGAAGGGACTTTGGATTGGGGAACAGCAGAGCTCATTGTCTTGGGGGATGGGGCTGGAACAGTGGGTGAGTCTGCTGTAATATAAATTCCTCATGCCTTTTGTTATTTCCCAGGAGGGTTCAGTTGGCTTTGTGAGTGTAGAAGAGAGAGTCAGGCACATAATAATCACTCAATAAAAGTACACTGCCATTAGTATTAACAGAATTATGCCCAAGAGCAAAGGATCTGGAGTCGGACTATCTGGGTTCAAATCCAGGCTCCAGCACTCAGTAGCTTTCTGACTTTGGGCAAACAGCCTACCCTTTTATGCTTCAAGGTCTTTATCTGGAAAATGGGGAATCCATGTATCTGTGTCATAGGATTGTTGTGATAATTAAATGGGTTAAAATGTTAGAGAACTAGAATAGTACCTGGTATATAATAAGCACTCAAATGTGGTTATTATTATGTTACTACTACTACTATGATTCCTGCTGCCACCATTGCTATTAATAACACCATTACTGCTACAACTACACAGAGTTGCTTTCTTGTAGATTGATTGGTTTGTTGATTGACTAATTGAGTCATCTTGATCCAAAATCAAGAGCAATTGGAGCAAGAGAGAACAAAATAGTTTATGAATAGAAGAGAAAATTAAGCTTGGGTTGTGGTTTCTCATCAGAAAAATAAAGCTCTATTGACACCTCTCCCTCTTGTCTTCAGTGACAACTATGGATCTGATAGGGCATTGCAGGCAGACATGTTTTTCATTGACCAGGTTCTCTTAGCCCTGGTTGGCCAAAATTGAGTTTCTCTGTGTCCAGGAACCATAAAGATCAAATAATAACTTTCAAAGTAAGCAAATCGGGTGGAAGTTAGACTCTCCTTTCTGTTGGTAATGAGTCGCAGCAGATAGAATGCTGAGATGTCAGTTGCTTTCTTCCCTGAGACACTGGATTACCTACAATACAAAATACAAATCCGTTTTCTTCAATGATTAGGCCCTGCCAACCTTACCATATGGTAGTCTGTCTATGCATTATAGGAGCTTACCCGTGAGATGCAATTTAAGGGGCTTTCTCACAATAAGCTTAAAAAACTGTCTTAGTGTCCAAAATTTCACCACTATATGTGCATTCCTTTGGGTCTTGAAGTTATGTCATCTTTAAGAACCTTCTTTAAAATGTGAATACTTCACTAAAGAGACTTTTTCAACAATATGACATTTGGTTTTCAAATGACATTCATTTCTCCTAACTCGGTTGGCCCGCACAGCAATCCCATTTTGCAGATGAGGACACTGATGAGGAGAGGTTAAGTGATTCCCACCTAGGTACTGGCTCAGGCAGCCCTTGAACTTGGGTTTCTGCAACTCCAGAACCTCTTCCATCCTTCCACATGGATTTGGAGGCAGAAATGCCGGGGAAGGGCAGAAGTCTTGTTGAGATTTTGAGGTGATAAAGGGAATAGAAATAAAAGTCAGATAAATATGAGGTCTTAGATTCAGTCCTTACCTGCCATGTGAACTGGGTAAGGCATTTTAACATTTGGAACTATCATTCCTCCTTTGTGAAATGCTGACAGTAATCATGACTGCATGGGGTTGCTGGAGATACTAAATGGTATCTTTTGCGGTATGTTTATGTTGTTTCCAAAGCATGGCCCATAGGCAGTGACCACTCAGTATTAGTTTCTCCTATTTTACCTTTTACTTACTGCCTCTCTGAATTTTAAAAGGGCGAATTCTGGACTAGTTCAATAAAGTAGATCAGTCTTACGGTGTCTCAGAAAGTTACTCTCAGCACGGAGGTATTGTGTTGATGATATGCATGGCCTCTTTCTACCTGGAGCGAAGACAGAGTTGACATGCCATTGTTTATTTCACCTTTCGCTAAAGCCCCCTGAATCTGCCTGCCTTTGCACTGGTCACGGCTGAGAACCACTCGCTGCCTTCAGAGGGGGACTGGCCTCCAGGAAAGCCTCAAATGTCATGGGGCCACAGCTGACGAGACGCCTCTTACCTGGGCAGGGTGGAATGATTTATATCTGATCTGTCAGAGGTCACCAAGCGGCTCAAAGCTAAACTGAAAGATTAAGAATTGATCCAGATGTAATAACAAGCCAGATGAGACATACAGGCTTCCAATTCGCTCAGTACCCACGAGGCACTATGCAGGCAGCCTCTGTTTGCTGGAGGGTGGCATGTGTGGATGCTCGGGAGCTGTCCTGGGGTGCACACACTATCTGGAGCTGAATTATGAGTCCTGGGCTCGTTGTGCAAGAAAGTGGTATATTTTGAGATGGAGGAAGCTCTGAAGGGACTTGCACTCACTTTATTCATTTATTCATGTATATACTGAGAATCAACATGCCTGATTTTGTACTAGACCCACAGTCCAGTGTGGGACTCTGAACTTGAAGTCCATGGAATCTTGGAGGGAGTTTGGTCAGTGATCCCGCCTGCCCCCTTCCCTTCCAAAACTAATGCAGAATGGGGCACAGTTCCCAGCCACTGGCTGTGCCATCTGGTTACTTCTGTTACTTCTGTTCTGATCCCAGTTTGGCCTCAATTCCTTAAATTATAAAATGAGGTTAATAGTACTATCTGCCTCAGGACTTGAAGAGTTATTTCTCCAAGGAAGATATGCAAATGGCCAAAGATCATGTGAAAAGATGTTCGATGTCATTGGTCATTAAGAAAAGGCAAATCAAAACCACAATTAGATACCACTTCATACCCATCAAGATTACTATAATAATAAAATAAACCTAGAAATTAATGAGTGTTGGTAGGAATGTGAGAAATTAGGAACGCTTGTATATTGCTGGTGGGAATGTAAAATGGTACCGCCACTGTGGAAAACACTTTGGTGGTTCCTGCAACAGTTAAACCCAGAATTACCGTATGACCCAGCAATTCCACTCCCAGCAACTCCCAGGAGAATCGAGAACATATGTCCACACAGAAACTTGTAAATGAATGTTTACAGAAGCATGACTCATAATAGCCAAAAGGCAGAAACAACTCAGATATCCATCAACAGATGACTAGATTAACAAATTGAGGTATATTCATAAAATGGGGTATTATTCAGCTACAAAAAGGAATGGAGTACTGATACGTGCTACAACTTGACGTTATGCTAAGTCAAAGGAGCCTGACACAAAAGGTCACTTATTTTGTGATTGTGTTTGTGTGCAATGTCCAGAATAGGCGAAGCCATAGAGATAGAAAGCTGGGGAACAGGGAATTGATGGCCAGGGAACGGGGATGGGGGAGCGGGGGAGTGATTACCTAAAAGGGACAGAGTGTTCATCTGGGGTGATGAAAAATTCTTGAAACTAGAGAGAAATGGGGGTTGCACGACATAGTGAATGCACTGAATGCCCCTGAATTGTGCGTTTTAAAATGGTTAATTGAATGTTAAGTTTTACCTCCATTAGAAAACAGCAATACCTAACATAGAAGATTGTTGTAAAAACTAAGTAAACTAATACATCTACCTTGATAAATCAATATTAAGATCATTTTTCTTAAAAATATCCTTTTAAAAATGATTATGATAGTATTTACTTATTCTGGAGAGAAGTTTCCAAATGTCTTATCAGATTCTCAAAGAGATCCTTGATTCCCCAAATATTGGAACATAAAAAAAATGAAACATTGGCTTAAGAGTATAGATTGGGGTAGCCATTCTGGAGAATAGTTAGTTAATAGTTTGGTAGGTTAAAATAAAAATGTATATGCCCCATTTCCTGACAATTGCATTTCTGGGTATATATTTTGAAGAAATTCTTACCCAGGCCTCCAAAGGGCCAGGCACAGTGATAATCACTTAGACATTGGGGGGGGGCGGGTTGGAGGGAGGATGGGTGTGGTTCTGGGGAGAGGGGACAGATAAATGTGGGGGATGCTCATTGTGGAATTCTGTAAAGTGTTACAACAACGGTGAGCAACACAGAGTACTCTTACAAACACAGGTGCCAAAAGAGTGCAAGACGGAAAGGCACAGGGTGACACTATAGCCCTCTTCACAGATGTCATTAAAAATTATGTGCCAACCATGATATGCAGCTAATAGGACCACAAACAAATGAAAGCTTGCACAGCAAACACAGTTGAATGGCTGCCTAAGGAGAGGGAGGGGAAGGGCGTTGGGTCTGATAACAAAAGGAATAAATAAAATAAAGCCAAAGATGTCGTTTCCCTAGAACAACTATGGTGTTTGTGTCATGGACTAGGGGGTGCAGAGAACTCTAACTTCTGCACCTGAAGTTCCACAACACAGAAAACCAAACCAAACCAAAATCCATCAGTCTAGGAAACCGGTACACTAAAGGACAATTACACTCTGGTGATGGGTTTAACCTTCAAGCATGACTGCTAATTACCTCCCCCTGGGTTCCCCAGAGCAATGAAATAAGGTCCCCCAGGAGGTCGGGTCAGACCCTGCCAGCTTTAGACACCTCCCAGGTGATTCTGACGCGCAGTCCCAGCGGGAGCCCTGGGTTAAATGTCCCGGATCCAGGTAAACGCCAGGCGCTGCAAAGATGCAGCAGTCAGATAAGTCACGGGAGGGGGAGAGGGAGAGACAGGGGTGGCCCAGGCCAGATGAGGCTGAATGAGGCTTTGGAGCTGTTTTCTAGTTGATGGGGGAAATATTGGGAGGGTTTTAGCTGGAGAGCAACATGACCAGATTTGGCCTCTAGAACATTTTGGTGCACTGTCTAGGATGGATGGGAGGTGGGTGGGAGAGGAGGGAGATATTCCTGTGACGCAGGTGTCCAGATGCTGCAGGTAAGATGGTAAGAGTCTGGGATGGGGGAGAGGAAGAGTGGGCAGTAAATATAAATTCAAGGCAAGGAACAACTACCCCCTGTTATGGATGGGAAGACAAGAGCAGATGGGACTAAAACAGCGGTCCTTAGGCTACTCCACAGTCTAGAGTGGACTCCGTGAAAGGCCTCCTCCTCTTGAGTGTGATGCGCTAGTTCCAGTCCGAGTGGTCGCCCAGTGGGTGGTTTTCCTCCGGTCAGGCACACCGTTCATATCTAGGAAATGACTGGCGTGTTACTGTTGGGGTCACCCTATGGGGCACCATAAGATCCCTGCTAGATCCCAAGCAGGCTGCGATTGGGCTGGGGTTGCTGTAGCATGCAGCTTAAAGGAGTTTGGAGAATAGAGCAACGTGCCCCTCTGGTCACCGACAGCTTTCGGAGCCTGCCTGTACTTACTCATGTCTGGGTCTGTGTTGTCTATATCTACGTACAAATCCATTGATAAAGTTTGCAGACGTAAGCGGGAAAGTTGATAGTATTGAGTCATGGTTGGAGAGAGCATGGTCTCGTTGGACCTGTTCAAGGTGATGGGGTGATGATATTGTAGCTAAACTTCATGGGTTGCTTCTAAAGCACCTGGTACTGCACTTTCCACGTATCGTCCCGTCCAACCATTTCAACAACCTGGGACGTAAGTAGGGGCTCTTATCAAACCCAAAGTTAGTGTGAGTCTCAAAACAAGGCTCTGAAGTGGTTACTGTTTGCTCAAGTTGGTGGCAGAGCCAGCACTAGAACCGGGCTCTGCTGGTTTCCAGCGCGTTTCCAGGGTAGCTTTCTAAGCCACAGATTGACATGATCAAATATCACCGGCTGTTTTAATGTGTGATTCCTTGCCTCAATTCCTTGCGATGCCTCCAATCCACGGGGAAAGATGAGTCTCATCTTCAGGTTCACCAGGCTCTGTAATGGATGCTCTGAGCACTTTTAAGAATTGCTAAGCCAATTGCTGGCAAACCTGGGAATGTGCTATTTGGTCCCTTCCGAAGTGGGGAGGACAAGAAGGTGCTTGGGGGACAATTTAAGAGCTTCCAGAAAAACAAACAAACAAAAAAACAGTTCCCAGAAGAACTCGGGGGCTCTGGCTGTCACAACGGGGCTGCCCGAAAGACCCCGCATTGCTATGGAAACGGCGCATTTCTTTTTTATGGAGCAGGCACATAAAACTCCCAGAATGTGTCATTAAGTAAGTTACTACTGTCCTGAGGCTGCCAAAGATGTACACCCTCATTAGGGGAGCAATGTGACAGTTTGGGGTTTATAATGAACGGTTTGCAGGCTCAGAGGCTGAGCTAAGTTTACCCTGTTGGGATCACAGTCTCTTGGTTTTTGGGGACATAGAAGGGAGCCCGTTCCTCAAGGCGTCCACAGACTAAAGACCCATCAGTTTCTGCAGTGATGTGACACGGCCAGGTGATGTAATTATGGTTCCTGCGCATCTCATTTACATGCAACTGGTGAACAAACTCTGGCATTTCCATAAAGACACTCCTGCTGAAATGAAGCATTTTATCTCCTGCTTTTCACCTGGAGCCCTTAATTGGGTAGCTCTGCTCCCCTCAAAGTTTTGTTTACCTGGTAATATGCAGATGTGAGTTGGCCAGCTTAGACACAGAGAGGCCTTCTGGAGGAGAGGAACGGTGGGACCACACAGGTGTGTCTTCCCTTGACCTGGAATGATGCAGCCCCTGATTTTACACCTTCTCTTGTAGCCTGAAGGCTTTCCCACCATCTTTAAAAATCTATCGTGTTTCCTGTTGAGTGGCAGTGTCTCTGATAGTGCTCTTTAGAAAAATGAGCTTGTTTTGGGAAACAGACAATTAGCGTGTGCAGTGAGGGAGGTGAAGAGGAGGGAGGTGAGCCTAACACTCAGAGAACACCTGGGTCCTTATCAGGAAGGCCTAGGTAACCACAGAGGATTTGTCATTGAGATGATCATCTCCACTCAACGCTGATGAAGGCAGGACCAGGGGCGCTGCAAAAGAAAGACTTCTGTGGCCAAAAAGAAATAGCTGCTTTAATAAAAATAATACACAGACACTCAAAGGTTGACAATATAATGTCTCCCTGGGGGGAATTCCTCTCTAAGCAGAAGGAAATATAGCAAAGTGGTTATGGGCTTGGACTTTGGGGTTGAAATGCCTGGGTTCAGTTCTCTGCCCTGATCTGTCAGCAGGCGATCAGCATTTTGAGCGCTTTTGGTGCCAGGCACAGTACTTGCTAGCGTTATGACCTTGAGTAAATTATTTAACTTCCCTAAGCCCCAGTTTCCTAATTTAGAAAGTGGGAATAGCGATCACTTGCTGGGTTACTGTGATGGTTAAATGAACTAATGTGTGCAAAGAGTTTATTACAGTGTAAACAATAAATGTTCACTATTGCATTCAGTACTGCTGTTATCACAGTGTTGGGTTGGGGAAAGAAGGATTGTAGGATCACTGGCGTTCTCTTCTCACTGAGAACAGTGGCTCAACAGTGAAGAAAGGACAACTTTCTTTTATGAACCCTGATGCAGCTGGGGCCAGGCCAGAATGTCCAAAGAAGTCCTATTAAAAACCCAGCAATACCAAGATGAAAATAAATAGATAACAATCTAACTACAATAATAATAACAGTAGTAATAATAGCTTCCACCTACGATGGCTTTTGAGCTGTGGTTTAATCTCTGGTTCCTAAGGGCACTTCTTTAACAGTCTCAGCTTCTAGATGGCCTCTAATGTGGCTGAAGTTAGGGTGCTGATGATAGTAAGAGAGACAGCAATCATCATAGCTACCATTTATCGAGTGCTTACTGCCTACTGGGTTACTAACTTGGCACTCCCAATTTTCAAAACACTGTAACGTAGGCGCTATGCATATTCTCATTTCACAGGGGAAAAAACTGAAGTTTAGTAACTTGTTCAAGGTCGTGCAGCAGTCCCCCATGACCAAGAGCTTAAGTTCTAGTTTTCTGGATATCTGGAAGTTCAGTAAGACCAGGGAAGGATAGGGAATGACCTCCACCACCCTGATTGTGATTCGCCTTCTGAGAATGGCTTAATTTCTGAAGTGTCACATCTGTTGTGGCTCTGGCAGGAAGAAGAACCATTTCTTCCTGGTGAGGCCATACGCATATTCAAAATATTAGCAGACTTCATTCATGCAGTAGGAAGAGGTGGCTTTGTCATGGCATCCAAGGGAGGTTTGCAGTGAATAGGAGAGAGACTGGCTCTCCAAAACGAGGTAATGATTGGCTTTCCATTATCTGGGCTTCGTAACAGCCTTGTAGCATTAAATACCCCAGTTTTAAAAGCTCATTGAATATTGGCAAACCTCAAAGTCTGGAAAAAGCTCATGATCTTGCCAGTGGCGCTGAGCAAGTTGGTGAATCCAAGTAGTGTCTCTGGATTTTCAGTCCCTTGCCTCACACCGCCGCTCCTGGGGAGAGTTCCCACATAGGAAACCCGGATGAAGTGTTTGCTCAGACGAGGTCACTGGTAATACAAAGAGTTAAAAAAAATGCATTAACTGCAGATTCTGCTACCACCTCCCTGTTATAAGTGTGGCCATCGCCCAGAGAGTGTGCACTGTACCTGTTAGGTGTGCATTTACACACCCCCTCCTTGCCCTTCCCATCTACTTGTTTTCTGTTGATTTTTACTTCCATATTGCACCTTTTTTTCTTTTCTCCTTTGAGATAGGCAGTACAACATCCTCCTTAAAAAAAACAAAACAAAACAAAAAAAACACTGCCGTGGTGGGCACTCACTAAGTACTTGAATCAAAAAAAAATTGTAAACTTCAGTTCTTAGTCATAGAAAATGGAGTTAAAAACTCACAGGGTGAAACTACAACACAACCGAACTCGAGCTGGGTTCCAACTGGTGTCATTACATCGTGCCAAATTCTGTAGTCAACTGCAGGGAGATAAGAGGGAGAAATAAGTCACGATTATGGTCAGACACTTGGGTATGAAAGGACAGTGGAAGCTGAAGGAGAGGACACAAGAGGACAAAATTAAATTGATTCTTGGAATAAGCTAGAATCTAACAAGGGGGAAAAAAATCCATCCTTTCAGAAACCAAATAGAATTATTTCACTGTGAAAGTGAGTCTATATAATTTATGAATCTCCCTTTTTATTTTTCCTGGTTAAACAACAACAAAAAAAATCAGACAATGCTGAATGTGTTTTAAATCCCAGTTGGGCTGAAAATATGATCAAAAGTGGAGGAATGAAATAAACCTCGTGGTAAGATGCCTACAATCTAGGCAAGGGGCTCAAACCTTTGCTTGCTAAACCCTCCCAATACGAAGGCCATTTTTAACATTTTCATAAACGTTCTAAGAAATATTTTTTGGAGGGCGTATATGCACATAAAAATATGTGTTTAAGTGCTTATATAATTTGGATCAGAGTGCACTCTCCATTTATCTCCTTTTCATTTCAATGCACAGAATTTTATTATAATGGAATTTTCATAATTTATCTTAATACTTTCAACTCTTTCCTTATTGAGAGGCACTTGCGTTATTTCCAGTCTGGGGCTATTATAAATAGCAAGTACTGAATATTCTTCTTCATATATTATTATTATTCTCGAATAAGCAGCTTTTAGAACGCCCCCCAGTAATCCTCACCTCCTGCTAGTCATGGCCTTGTGTAATTCTCTCCCTTTGAGTGACTTGCTCCTAACCAATAGAATGTGGCAATGTCGTGGGGATGTCACTTTGGTGGTTAGGTTGTAAAAGATTCTGACTTCTATCTGGCTAGCAGACTCTTTCTATTGGCTTCTTGGTTTGCATTCGTTGTGGAAGCAAGATGCCAGTTGGAGAGGTCCCCGTAGCAAGGAACTGGGGCCCTCGGTGGCCCAATGGCCCTTGAGGAACTGAATACTGACAACTGCAGAGTAAGTGTGGAAGCAGACCCTTCCCCGCCAAACCTTCTCAGCAAACCACCAACCCCGAGCCCACACTTTGCATCCTTAATGAGACAGCGAGACAGAGGACCCAGCTAAGCGGCACCCAGATTCCTGACCCACAGAAACTGTGAGATAATAAATGTCTATTGTTTAAAGCTCCTATGCTTTGGTATAATTTGTTACACAGCAACAGATAACGAATACAAGTATCTAACAATTACATTAAAAAAACTGAGAAATGTAAACAAATCTACTCTAAGGCGGCTGTTACGAGGGCCAGCAGAGCTTTAGGAAAAGGACTGTAGGGATTCTTAAGATGAAAAGCACTGCTAGTTTAGACTGCTGAGAAGTCTGAGAAGGCTCACCTTTGTTTGTTGAGAAACCATGTATCAAACATTTTTCTGTGTGCCAGACCTGTGCTAGGCTTCGGGGATAAAATGGTGACACTGAGCAGGTTCTTGTTCTCTTGATGTTGACCTTCTAGGGACTGAGACAGAAAATAGAGAGTCACTAAACAAATGAACGAGATAATTTCTAGTAGACACAGGCCACAGGAGGGAAAGTGATAAAGACCAAACAGCCGACCTGGGCAGGTTCTTTGTTTCTGGGGGTCAAGGTGGACGTTGCGCTGAGGACGTGATCACCTTAGGTCTCCATCCCAAGCAGGTGAGGTTCCCATCACCCCAGAGGGGCCCGGGGCCCTGCCCTGGCACCCCAGTATTGGCTGCTGTGTTGATCAGCCCCCTCCCTGGCCCCTGGGGCACTCAGTGACAACAGGAGGTGGGCTCAGCCCAACAAAGGCAGTGTATCGGTCCCGGCTTCCGCAGCACCTAACCAACGCATGATGGATGCCGCGGTGGAGAGGGGACCCGCTTTGATGTACGCGGCCTGGTTTGATTAATGAGTGGCTCTGCCAGGAGGCTATGCTGGGAGTAAATTACTCTTTTCAGAAATGGCTAGATCGGCACTATTGTACTAATTATTTCACAAGCTTGAGGTCAGTTCCAAATTCCCTGACACACACAGGGGAACAAACACCCAGGCTAACTGAAGCCGACAGAGCTCTAATTAAAGCAGAAATTGTTTGTGACTCCCCTCTCGCTCTCCCCGCCACCCCACCGGCCCTCTCCTCCCAGAGGAGGAAGCTGTCAGACACGTTTCCCTCCTGTCCCCAGCCTGACCCAGCACAAACCCCCCGAATTCCGGGAGTCAGCCCAGCCTGCAACACCCCGGTGCATACGCATGCACCGAGCTCCGGCAAAGAGGGGAGATGCCATAGTGGGTCCAGTGTCCTAATCACATGCACAGGTATTGTAGTCATCCATCCGTTCATTCATTCATTCCCCTGTTTGTTTGTTTGCTTATCCCATACATATTTACTACATGCATTTTACGAGCCAAGCACAGTGCTGAAAGCCTTCGAGAGCTTACTGCCTGGTGTGGGGACAGACATCAGTCAGATAATCACAAAGATACGTGTAAATTGCAACTGTGAGAAGTACTACAAAAAGCGGACTGTGGCTCTGAGGGTGTGTATAGGGGGATGTGACCTGGCTGGGGGCTGTCATCCTTGAGGAGGTGGTGCCGGAGCTATGAGGATTAACTAAGCAAAAGGCATAGGAAACAAGGAGGACTGTTCGAGGTGGCAGAGACAGTCTGTGCAAAGGCCCTGTGGCAGGAATAAAGGTGGAGTTCTGAAGGAACAAGAAGAAAGGCAATATGGCTGGAGCTCTAGAACAGAAGCAGAGTGGTTTGGGTTCAGGCTTTTGCTACACGTGTGGCCATAAGGGGTCTTAGCATATCTACATCTCAGTTTTCTCTCCCAAAACATGCGGGTGAAATTGCTGAGTTTTTCGGGAACATTGTGGTGGTCTCCCCCAGGACCTATTCCCTTTCTCTGGCTAAATATCCTGATTTCATTAGAGTTTCTGCACCACCCCCATGCAGCCTGGTAGGTACAGCTGGAGGGAGGGACAGGTGGAGGTGGGTGAGGTTCAGCAGACGGTCAGGCCAGGAAGAGCCCGGACAGGGGAATAAGGCAGTGGGCACTTAGATTCCTCCATTTTGGGAGTAGGGGATTTTTCAGCTCTCAGCTCCTTTGCACGTTCTAAAGAGAATGAGCTAAATGGGAAAATCAATAATGCACACAGATGGCCCTGGTGATGTTTACACTATTTAAGAGAACAAATTATTTTGAAGCACCTGGGATTTATTCTTTCCCATACAAAAGAAGAAAAGCAGAGGAATCACAGGTCGTTCTTATCTAGTTGTTGATGCCCACTCCCTGAGAGGCAATTATTTGGTGTGTTTATGTTATTAATAGTTTGTGTTGGCCTCTTTCCACCACCCCCACGAACGCCAATTAAGAAAGTTTTACTTTATTGCCATTTGTACGTATAGATAATATGTACACAAGAATAGAATTTATTCAACATTTATTGAGTGACTACTATATGGCAGATACTAGACCAGGGGCTGGGGCTAAAACGAAATAGCCGTGAATGTGACAACAAACACAACAAGCACCTATAAAGCACATGCTCCGCACCAAGCTCTCACCTGAGAACTCGATTAATCTTCACTTGGGCCCATGAGGCAGGTGCTATTATTACTGCAATAGTAGAGGTGAGGAAAGCGGGGCCCAAGGTCACGAATTTAGTACACAAAGAAGGTGAGATTTCAACGCAAGCAGTCTGATGAAGAAGCTGAATTCCAGTTGCTCTGGAATTGCTTACCCATTAGTGGAGGCGGCAGACAACAAAACACGTACACCCCTAAATCAGGCAAATAAAATACTAACACTCATATGCAAAGTAAAAGAAAAACACACATGGACAGACACACACACACACACACAGCCACTGCAACACAAGGGTGAGCAGGGAGGGCAGGGAGAGAAGGTGGGGCTGTTATAACTGGGCCGGGAAGAGAACGTTGAAACCAAAGGGATGAGAAAGAGTTGAAGATGGGGTATTGGTGAAGGTATTGGTGGGGTGGGATGGAAAATTTTGGACAGGGGGAACCAAATGGGTCAAGCATGTGAGGTGAGAATGAGCATGGAGTGGAAGAAAGAGACCCATGTGGCAGGATTTAGTGACCCTGGGTGAAGGGAGTAGCAGAGACAGGGTGGGGAAATTTGGCTCCGACCAGATCATGCAAGGTCTTAGCTCTGGCATTTTGGAGAGGATAAAGTGAGATATTCCATGTGGTTTGCTTATCACAGTGCCTGAAACTTAGTAAGTGCTCCATGGATGCTCGTTTTTTATGATCATTATGGTTATCCATATCTTGTTTTATTGACTTTGATTTCCTTAAGATTAGAAGGAAAAAACATTTTTTCCCTCTATCCACAAAGTTTACGCCTATGTGATTCTGGAAGAATTGTAGCCAGGAGGGCCTTGGCCCCGTCCCAGGACTAGTGACCCCTGCAGCAGGGCAGAGATGGCGCTGAGATCGTGTGTGTGTTTGGAAGCAGCTTCAATGTCCATGGATGGATGGATGAAAACAGAAAATGTGGTCTGCCCAAACAACATAATATTAATAGTGTTCCACCTTTGTAAAGAAGGAAATTCTGCCCCTGGCCACAGCATGGGTGAATCTGGAAGACTGACGCCTAGTGAAATGAGGCCGTCACAGAAGTGCAAACACTGCTTGGTTCCACTCATGTCAAGTATCGAAAGTAGTCACATTTGTAGAATCAAAGGGTGGAATGGTGGTTTCCAGGGTCTGGCAGGAGGGGGAAATGGTGTATTAGGTAGGGTTCTCCAGAGACATATTCATGGAACCAATAGGATGTATATAATAAATAGACACGCATTTGTTATGGAGGAATTGGCTCATGGAATTATGGAAGCCAAGAAGTCCCACAATCTGCCACCTGCAAGCTGGAGACCCAGGAGAGCTGGTCGTGTAGTTCTAGTCCCAACCTGTAGGCCTGAGAACCTGCCTGAAGATTCAGGAGGACACGAACGTCCCAGCTCCAGAGAATCACCCTTCCTCCGCCTTTTGTTCTACTCAGGCCAACAGATTGAAGGACGCCCACCCACGTTGGTGAGACGGAATCATCTTTACTTAGTCCCCTGACTCGAATGCTAACCTCGCCCAGAATTCCCCCGCCTCGCAGATATGCCCAGAAATAATGTTTTACCAGCTCTCTGGGCATCCCTTAACCCAATCAAGTTGACACATAATTAGCCATCATAAATAAAGAGTTGTTCATCAACAGAAGACATGAAGTTTCAGTTAAGCAAGATGAGTAAGTTCTAGAGATCTGTACCTACGGTCAACAATAGTGTATGGTGTGCTTAAAAATTTGTTAAAAGTTGGTATATGTATACTACAGAGTACTACTCAGCCACAAAAAACAATGGTGATCTAGCACCTCTTGTATTATCCTGGATAGAGCTGGAGCCCATTCTACGAATCGAAGGATCACAGGAATGGAAAACCAAGCACCACATGTACTCACCATCAAATTTGTCCTAATTGATCAGCACTTATGTGCACATATGGAAGTAACATTCACTGGGTGTTGGGCAGGTGGGATGGGGGAGGAGAGGATGGGTATATTCACACCTAATGGGTGCGGTGCGCACCGTCTGGGGGATGGACACAGTTGTAGCTCTGACACCAGTGGGGCAAAGGCACTATATGTAACCTAAACATTTGTACCCCTGTAATACTCTGAAATAAAAAATATATATATATATATATAAAATTCTGTACAAAGAAAATTTGTTAAAAGGGTGGATCTCATGTTAAGTGTTCTTAAAAATAAGAAATAAAGTGAATGAGCATTTCACATGTGCAGTGGAGAGAGTGGAAGGTGAGAAGCCCAGAGTCAGGCGTGTGTCCTTGCCCTGCCGGCTAAGCCTCTGGGCAGAGATGACAGGAAGCTGGTGCTGAGAAAAACCTCAGGGCTTTATTTTAAGACCTTCTGTCAGGAAAGGCATTTGGAGGGAATTCACCCACGCAGCTACATTCCTGAAGGTCAAACGGCAGCTACGTGACCTGCTGGATTTGGGGAAACATTTAAAAAAGAGGAGGAAGAAGAAGAAAACATACCCTTTCCGAGAAATCATTTCTGTTTTTACTGAGAGACGGGGAAAGACTTCAGAAAGTTCTGGTAGGGAGGAATTACCGGGAGATGAAAACCTGCCTCTTCAGTGTCTGTTGAAATTGTTCTTAAATCAAGCAGTGGTTTTCAGACAGGGCTGGGTAATTGATTATAAACGTTGGAATTTATTTCAATAAGCTCTGTCATTCCTTAGCAGCTGTTTCACTTTACAGCAAACCAACAAACAGAGGTGTTGGAGGCAGCTTGTTTTTTGTCTTTCCCTTGGATGAGTTTGATTTTTTTTTTTTTTGGGTGCAATGCTTCTTGGCTGAGATTCACGCGGCAAGAGGCCCCTGTCTTCTCACTGCAGCAGAGGGAAAGGAGGGGAGCAGGGGTGCCCGTGAGCAGCCTGCCTTCTCAGGCACCCCGAGTTCCAGTGAGCAGGCGTCTGGTTCCGGAATCAGAGGGAAGGGACTGTGTCGTTACTATACATTCATCAGCCCAGGAAGTCACCCGTATGTTCTGAGAGGAAGCCCATCTTTTATTCTGATAAAAACACCATCTTGTTTTATTTTCTTATCACTCTGTGAAATTACCCAATTCCGTTATTGTGTACGTTTTTTCTCTCTCCTCCACTGGAATGTAAGCTCCATGATATCAGGGACTTTGGCTTTGTTTGTCACTGGGGGTGCATCACTCATGTCTAGCATAGCTCCTGGTACATAGTAGGTGCCTAGCAAGTGGTTACTGAATTAATTAGTGACCCTTTCCACAAAAATCTCAGGTTTCTCTTCCTCCAGGAAGCCTGCCAGGGTTGTCCTAGTACATGTTAATTTCCCCTACTGTGTGATTTTCTGCTTTTAGAGTTAACAGTGTCTCAAAAATTTAATCATTTTCCCCTAATTCCTTCATAGGTGATGGTCTGGGATGGTCTGATCTCCCTTTATATTTTGGGGTGGGCAGGAAGAACATCCTCAGAAATGTCTGCTTGATTGAGAAAAACCTTTTTGTTCTCTTTGGAGGGAGAATAAAGAAACAGGAAGCCCCAGAGCCGCTAGAAGACTGAGGAGTAGGGGAGGAGTGAGCAGCATGAACTTCCTGCATTCATGCGTTGGGCTCCATTTCTGGGCAGATAGTGGGTTAAGAGTTAAGGATGTTCTTGTATCCTTCAGACCAGTAGAATCTGGGATGGTATCCAGAGGTAGCACAAAGTCCAACGCCCTCACGTTTTAGATAAGAAAATAGGAAAAGACTGAGGAACTGAAACATATGAGAAGCATACAAAAATTATTACATATTTATGTTCCAGGTTGTTTCCTTATCCATCGTCCCATTTAATCCTCAGAGCGTGTCCACAGGGTTGGTGGTGTTACACCCATTTCACAGATGAGATGACTGAGGCTCAGGGGAGCTAAGCAACTGGGCCAAAACACGGGGCTAGTGAAAGGCATCACTAGGACTTGAACCCTGGTCTTCTCTGCCTTTTTTCCTACCACATTTAGAGTTTTAGACTAAAGCTCCCATTTTCTACAATGGGGCCTTTATCTTTTAAGCCCGTGTCTCTAATAACCCACCTAGAATTCACAGGTGGTGCAGGCAATAGCTTTTTACTTTCTGCAGGCTCGGTGCTGAAGTTCAAGAGAGCTACTTTAAGGTCCCACAGAGCTCTTGCAAAATCTACTATTATGAGCTTAATTAAATTAATATTCTTACGTGATGGGCTCCACGAGGTTCATGGACTTCTACATTCCCTCTCCATAGGATGCATGAAAAATGCATGCCAGAAGTCAGAATGCAAGTGCTTGTGGAAATGGCATCTTCGATGGGCAAATTGAGGCACAGAGAGGTTATATAATTTACACACAGTCACACAGCAGAAACACAGTAAAACTGGTGGTTGAAACCAGGCAGCCTGACTCACAGAGTTAATAGGATTATTAGGAGCCAGGGAAACTGAAGATGGGAACATGCTGTGCAACTTTGTCCAGATCAATTAACCTCTCTGGCATCTGATCATGTCATGTGTACATGATGACGGATGTAGGACTCCAAAACAGAGGACAACAAACTATGGTCTGTGGGCCAAGAATGGTTTTTACATTTTTAAATGATTATATTTAACAGTCTTTAGTTTGCCTTTTGCTCTACAAAGCTTACATCATTTATGATCTGACCCTTTTAAAAAAGTTTGCCAATCCCTGCTATATCTTCCATCCCAAGAGTGGTTGTTAATGCACTTTCACTCATCAATTCATCAAATATTTATTGAGTACCTCCTAAATATCAGGAGCTCTTGAAGGAGATGGCCAAACAAAGACGGCATTCCGGTGGGAGAGACCCACGCAGAAGCAAGTCCACGGTAACGTGGCGATGCAGTACTAACACAGGTACGAAATACCGTGGGGACAAGAGAAGGGAGATCCCAGAGGGAGAGCTTTCAAGGGAAGTGATCGCATTTTTTCCTATCCTTCTAGCCCTTGTACCAAGATAGTACAGGCCTCTCCGCGTGTGATAGGAGCTCTACAAACTGTTGTCGAATTAAAAAAAGAAGGAACTTTACGTGAAGGACTCAGAGGAGTCTTCCCCTGAAGAGTTAAGTCCTGAACTGAATCTTAAAGGATGAGACGAGTTAGAAGACACAGGGTGGGAGGATGCTCCTTCCCCAGGGAGCACATTTCCAAAGGCTCAAATGCAAGGAGGGCGCATGGAGCAATTGAGGACCCTCCTGTGACTTGGCCTGTGTCTACGAGAGACCGGATGACATGGTCTGAAGCCAGATCCTCAAGTGCCTTCTGAGTTATGCTGCAGACTGTGAACATCATCCTAGAGGTAGTGGGGGGCCGCCAGGGAATTTGGTCCCTGCGTTCTCCTGCCCACTCCCCGTGTGTCTCTCCCCACCTGTCTCTGCGTCCTTCCACTTGAAGGCCCTCAGGTGGGCTTTCCTCAATGAGCTCCCTCATTCCAGTCCCAGGTACCTTTCACAGGCTTTTCTCTACCTGAAAATTTCTCCTCTACGCACACACATATGTATATTTTTTAATTGACCCATATCGTCCTTTAGATCTTGACTCTAACGTTGCTTCCAGGGAAGCCACCCCTGACCTCATCCTTGGACCAGAGCAGGTCTTCCTGATAAACCTCTCTACATCTCATTCCATGTCCATGTCTAGATATATCTGTATCCATATTTTTATGTTGATGTCAGTATCTCTGCATCCATATTCACATCTCAGGCTCTATCCATATTTCTATGTCAATGTCACTGTATCTGTATCCACGTCCCTGTCCACACCTATAGCTTGCCACACATTGTCCTCCACAAAACTCACTGCTCTTGTACTCACTTCTGCATTCAGGTGCATAGTCATTCCACTAATTATCATCTCCCCCACTAACTCATGTGCTCCATGAGACTGTGTGCTGGTTTTCTGCAGCTGCCATGACAAAGTAGCACATTCCGGAGGCCGGGAGTCTGAGATCAAGGTGCCAGCAGGTTGGTTCCTTCTGAGTCCTTGCTCCTTGGCTTGTAGACGACCGTCTTCTCCAAGTTCAGTTCCATTCTGAGGTACCGTGGCTTAGGACTTCAACATATAAACAGGGTGGGGAGCAAAATTCAGCCCATAACAGAGAGTGCGTGTCTTTCCTTTCAATTTCATCTCCCAATGCCAAGCACAATGCCTGGCACGTCGTGGGTGCCCAGTAAATATTTGACGGAGGCAAGATGCTACCGCGGCAGCTCTGGGGAAGTGGCCGTGAGGCGTGTGGTGGGGGGAGGACAGATGCAGGAAGACGCTGGGCCGTGGTTACCGTTCTTGAGATGAGAAGTGACAGCGAGTCTATTGAGGTGCTGGTGGTGGGGTGACGGGAAGGCGTGTAGGTTTGAGAGAGAACGTGTGGGCAGGCTGAATTGAACTGAGAGATCGGATGCAGAGGGTGAGAGAAATGGGGACTCAGAATTGATTCTGCTTAGTTGTCATCCTGTGCAATCAACGTGTGGGTCCCGTTGCACCCACAGCTGCATAAGCATGAGCAGAGGTGCACCGTCTGCCTGCGAGGTCTGAATTCACAAGCAGTGCCCTGCGTCCAACTTTTCCGATTCCAGCAAGGCAGGGTTCTGTGCTCGTGGATTCCCTCCCTTCCCCTACTTCCAGCCTCTCTTTCTTCGAAGGACAGACTATTACTTGCTGGTAGTTCATGTTAAGCCACGAAGGGGGAAGCAGCTGAGCTCCAGAGCATTCTATTCTAGGAGAATGGGGGGATAAAAGATGAATGCCAGGCATGGGATTTCAGTAAGTAACTAGACCCTAAACGTAGACCTCAGAGCAAGAGGCAGGGGATCTGAACTTGAGGCTGTCACAGCCAACCTGAAACTTGCAGTCCTATCTTGTTAGGCCGAATCTGACTTTCTCTCATCACGCTGGCGTCTGCACACGCTGACTGCGAAACGTGGGTCCTGCAGGCTGAAGATTAGGACTGGTGCTGAATGCGGCAGTCGCCTTTCACAAGCTTTGCCGCTCCAGACACTTATAAAATAATTTTCACCTTTATCTAACGGCAGAAGGGCTTTCTCCCCCAGCTGGTGTTCCGGCTTTTTTTTTTTCTTTCCCACCTAATAAAACCCTCAGTGCAGGGCTTGCCTGTGTAATCAGAGCTGTGCAGACTGATCTCAGAGCTCGTTTTCCGGGCTGCACGGCCGAAGCACAGAGGAGGAAGGGATAAAACTTTGGGAAGTAATGATGTCTCAGACACCAGCTGGCTCCCCGAGGTCATACCCTGCCTGAGCGCCTCCTGCCCTCTGTGCACCCCCGGAAAAGAAATCTGGCTTATTTACCATTTTAGAAAGTTAGACCTTTTCAAAGAGATGCCCCAGGCAAAACATCCTTCCTTTCCCATCTCTCTGAAACTAATGACTCTTCTCAGAAAGTTTTGACAGTGAGAGTTGTTCCGACAGCTGAGGGAGTTTGCTGGAAGCCAGGCTGGCTCACAGCCCACAGAAAATAGCTGGTCTGCGTGCTGCTGGCTCAGGGATGCCTGATTGTGAAATGCAACAAGTTTGACTTTTCGGGATGGGAATGGGGATATAGGAAAGGTGCCCGGAGCTGGGGAAGTCTCTGGGCTGGTGCTGTGTTCTAGAAGTCAGATGATGGTTAGGGGCGGGGTTAGTTTTTAGGCTTTCGAAATATTTGAAATTATTGCAGGAATGATTAAGTCTGAGATTTAAAAGAAGCTGAAAGACATTGGATCCACTTGGATAATATCCCTATCTTAATATCCTTAATTTGATAACATTTACAACGTTCTCTTTGCCACATAATATATTCACAGGTTCTAGGGAGTAGGACATGGACATGTTGCAGGGGGAATTATCCTACCTGCCTCAGAACTAAGAATAGAAACTTGAGTTCTAGGAGGTGCCAAAGATATAAACAGATAAGGGCATGCAAAAAACAAAAAAAAAGAAGTGTTTTTGTTTTGTTTTTAGGATTTGAACACTTATCCATTTATTGAGATCCTGACATCATAGTTGGAAGAATTGAATAAAACTAAATACGTTCTTATTTGTTTTTATTTCATTCATTTATTTAAAATTTTTTTTATTAAGCTCCTATTATGTTCTGGGCACTGAGCCATGCACCAAGAATGCCCTAGTTCAGTGGGAGCAACAGATCAGACAAACGCTGGGGCCGTGGAGTGGGGACCCTTGTTAAGGAAGCTATACACACACCACGGCTGCACCATGAGATTGTTTATTAGGGAGTGAGTTGGGGTTTGGCCAGACCTTTGCAGAGAAGATCAAATTTTAACTGAGCCTCACAGGACCACAAGAAAGTAATTTGGTCAGGAAAAACAAAAGAACAAAGAGATAACCCCCAACCTCCCAGTAAACCACCGACTCTATTTCCTCACCCCATTGCTACCTGGATATGAGCTCATCCTACATGGCTCCAAAGGAAGATAAATCAGGCCTCCTCCTGTCTCAGAAAACTTTTCTCCTGCCACTGAACTCGATCCAACAAGTATTTGTTGAACCCTAGCCTTGGAGCCAGCGTTCTCCAGAGAGACAGAACCAGTGGAATCTGTCTGTCTGTCTGTCTGTCTATCTATCTGTCTATCTAGATGAGAGGAGGGATTTGCTGGGGGCATTGGCTCACAGGATTATGGAGGCTGAGAAGTCCCCCGATAGGCTGTTTTCAAGCTGGAGAACTAGGGAGGACAGTATCTTGGCTGTGTCCAAGCCCAGCGGCCTCAGAACCAGGGAAGCTGACGGTATAGCTCTCAGTCCCAGGCAGAAGGCCTGAGAACCCAAGTTGGCGGGGCATTGGTACAAGTCCTGGAGTCAAAAGGCTGGAGAACCTGGGGTTGGAAGGCCAAGGGCAGGAGGAGAAAGGTGTCCCAGCTTTAGGAGGGGGAGAGAGAGGGAGAGACAGCATGAGCCAATTCACCTTTTCTCTGCCTTTTTGTTCTATCTGGGCCCTCAGCAGGTTGGAGGGTGCCTGTGCACGCTGAGGACTGATCGTCCCCTCTCAGTCCCCTGACTCACATGCCAATCTCCTCTGGAAACAGCCCCATGACATACCCAGAAACAATGCTTCACCTGCTATCTAGGGATCCCTTGATCCAGTCAAGCTGACCCCTAAAATTCACCATCACAGAGATCTACCTCAAAAATGTCTATTGCAATCTGTCTCACAGATGGAAAAATAAATATAACAATGATGATTTGCAAGCCTTTCTGCTTCTTAGATGAACAGCAACTCAAGGGTAGAAGCTGTGTTTTATTCTTCCATAATCCCCAGTCAAGAGACATTTTGGCATTTATAATGGTTTATGATAATGGGCTCTGGAACCAGGCGATCTGTGTTGAAATTCTCAGCCTGCCACTTGATAGTTGTGTTACTGGGGGCATCTTGCTTAGACACTCTGTGCTTTAGGTTCCTTGCCTATAAAATGAGGATCATGGCAGTGTGTTCATCATGGGGTTACTGAGGAGGATTCTATGAGTTCAACTTAGAACCATATGCCTGCAACACAATAAAACAACACTTGTTGGCCATCATTGCTATCCACCATTTCTGGCACGAAATAGGTATTCAGTAAATGTTTAATGACTGAAGATTATGTGCAGGGTTTGGTTGTAGAGAAAACCCATACAACCTTGCATGGTGTTATTCTTGCTCTTCATTTTACAAACATGGAAACAGACTCAAAGAAGTAAAGTGGCTTGGCTAAGCTCACAGAATGCATGAATACTGTTCAACCCTACAGCTAGAATCTACATGTCTGGACTTTTAGTCTAATATGCCTAGAAGAGAGTAAAGGGAAGATATTGGGGTTGTGGTTGAGGGTTTGAAGGGGGTGGGTTCTGGGGTAGATGCAGCCGTCTCTGCCCATCTTCACGTTACGCCACAGCGCGCACCAGGACAGTCCACTGCCTCTGTGCTAACAGAGCCCCTGGAACCTAGACTTGCAACCTCCTGCGACCTTGAGAAGCCAAGCACGGTTCTTGCCCAGGGCACTCATCTTTTGCCTTAAGGAAAAACACTTGAAACTGAGTGGGACACCTTTTCTGTGCCCCAGATGGCTTGAAGAAAATAAAGAAAGAAAATTTACAAAAGTGACAAGCAGCCCTTGGAATTTGGCCACGTGGCAGGGTAGAACATGAATGCCTTTTCTTCTCTTGGCAAAGACAGAGAAGGGAAGCTTGTGATTTACTCAGGACAGGACACAGGTAAAGGTGACCCACTAGTCCTTCCCCAACTTTGAGAGTCTTTTGATTCAAGGCTAAGTCTCCTAATTTCTGGGGTCTGGAGAAGAGTGTCTCCCTGCCCCCC